>CM060970.1:47416575-47979075 GCA_030765045.1 Tenodera sinensis
CTTTTAAAAATTACTAGGTGATAAAATTTGATGTTGGAATTATTGTCGGTTAAGATTTATAATGACAGGAAGTTAGTTTCAGTGTGTTAAAATCTATGTATAAAAGAAGTAAGATTTTATCATGAGAAAGAGCCATTAGCTAAGGCAATTTAACGGTTGAGGAAATGGCAATTAATAGGGATAAGCTGGTGTAGCTCTGGTAACCAAGTGAATTTTCTCGATCAGAAAACCATTAGTCTAATGGTCACATCCCTGCAAGTTAGTTATGCTAAAGATTTGCAAATTTGCAGAGACTCGCGCAGACAAAAATTCTGAAAATTAGAATAGCAGCAAGATTCTTATAATTTTGAAAGTCGCAGTATAGCAATAGTGTTTCATAGGGAAACGGGAAGCTTCCATTTCAGCAAAGTAAAATAGGAATGTTGCTAGGGATAGTGATATGAAGGAGGACGTAAGTTAATAAATGAGCGTGTATTTCTAAAATCTGTGTTTTTGTGATCGATTATTGGCAGCCGTAGCGCCTAAGGACCACGCTAGATTTATATAGCTAGGGAACCTTTTTAATTCATAAAAGTTCAGGAAAATCCATTGAGAATTTTAAGAGCGGTGGTAATTTATCTTAATTTAAAGCACAAAGATGTAACTTCTGTATGTTCACACTATCTTGCTCCCTTAAAAAGGCTTGCATTTACATCCTGTAAACATTGCAATATGATATAGTAACGTTTTTGAGATGGATCATGAATATAGCAAATTTAAAGTTGAGAGCTTTTACTCTCCCATAAGTTATTATAAACGATAGATCGATGGTTGTTTACCTGTCATTGGACAAGAATTTCACCCTTTTCAGGGAATAATACCTATATGTCGCATATATCAGATCTTTAATTGTTTTCTGGAAATTAAGTCCAATTAATGGCGCCATGGGTCATGGTAACCATTACTGTGTTCGACTTCTGGATGTATTTGTCTCTGTTTCCATCTCTGATTTCCATCTTTGTTCTTCATTACAACAATATTTCCTACCAAATCTAGTCTTCAAGGACAACTTTTAATATTCATCCAGTATATCTACTTTATAAGCTGTTTTGAAACATTTGTTGCAATGGACACTAAGAAGCAGTATGATCACAATAAATTTATAATCAGTATTTATTTGTTGTTAAAATTTATTTTAATTCGCAAAACTGCTGGGTCTTATGGTGACCTCATATTACACGATACAATTATGCTTACTGCACACTTAAATACAAAGGTGCAGTCTGTCCACCAGCTCATGGACCCTGGCAGGCATCAACAAGGCAATACATGGGTATAGGTCGTGAGGCAAGACAAGAGCAATTCCCCTAGTTGCGCAGTGGCAACTCTTCACCTGAAAGGCTAGTGGTGGGGAAAGTTGCGCAATCATGTATCCGCAGAAGGCACTGGAAAATTATTGAAATGTGTCCATCGTTCTACATGTGTTTGTAAATAAACATGGCGGTGAGATTATCATTCGACGAACTAACTACCAAAGTGTTATTGGAAAGCGGAAAATATTGTCGAAGTTCAACGACGTTGGAGGGTTGAATTTGGGACACCACTATTAGCTAGGGTAACAATGACCATGTTAATAATGCCATAAATCCTCCAGAAGTAATGGTATAGTCTGTCTTTCAGAGGAATAATTGGGCCCTATGTTGGAAATCATAATTTCACGTCTTAATGATCTCTTTGAGAATGCAAATGAGATTTACTTCCAACAAGAGGGGGCCCCACCTCACTTCCATACCGCCATGAGAAATTTCCTCCATCACACATTCAATCAGAGATGGACAGAACAAAGAGGAAGTGCTACGGAGTTCCCATCTCGATCTTCCGATGTAAGTCCTCTAGACTTGTACCTTAGGGGAACTTTAACACGGTATACGCCACAAAACCATGTTGGTCTGGGTGGCTCAGTTGATTAGACGCTGGCCTATTGATTTGAACCCAAGGTCGCGGGTTCAAATCCGCGTATGTTTAAAAACGACAACTCCATGTCAGTAGATTTACTGGCATGCAAAAGAACTCCTGCGGGACGAAATTCCGATATACCGAAGACGCTGATGTGGTCCTGGCAATTGACAGCGTCGTTAAGCAACAACAAAATCAAAATAATAATAATAATAATAATAATAATAATAATAATAATAATAATAATAATAATAATAATAATAATAATAATAATAATAATAATAATAATAATAATAATAATAATAATAATAATAATAATAATAATAATAATAATAATAATAATAATAATAATAATAATAATAATAATAATAATAATAATAATAATAATAATAATAATAATAATAATAATAATAATAATAATAATAATAATAATAATAATAATAATAATAATAATAATAATAATAATAATAATAATAATAATAATAATAATAATAATGACCAAAACAATAACAACAATAACAATAAGATAAGGATTGGCACCATGTTGGAATCATTAGGGACCCTACCCTTGTTAGCACACATAGTTCTTTAGATTGGGTTACCCTTCGGTCTGCCCTTCATCCCTTCCTACCAGGGGTCATGATAGAAGAAAGGTAAACTATGGCCTACTTGCGGCGCCATGCTCCATTTACTGAAAGCCGCTCTTTCTGCCTGCTACTAAATCCTATGTGTGGGAGTGGCATGTATGTATGTCTGCCTCACATTCAACAGGTCTCGAGTGCGAATCTGGGTTGAGGTGAAGTAATACCTGGGTAAGCTGCTTTCCAGGATTTTGCCTTATTCTCAAAAGACGAATGTCGGATAACTAAGCTCATTTTAACAATTTCGCTCAGTCACCATCCAATATGTCCTATCCTAAAAGACATTGACGAAGAAGGAGGGATAGAGAAAGGGAGAGATCTACCAGCTGTTCAGGTTCCCTGTGTTTTATATGAAGCTTAAATTTTTCTTTTTAAGACCTCATTTTAAGAAAAAACATTTTCACCACATCATTTTCAAACAATATTTTATCACTAAAAACGTTTGTATCAGATTCCAGAGATTAAACAGAAGAATAACAACTGCAGGGAAAAATGAAAGATAGAGCGGGAAGGTGGGTTACCTATATTTTGAATAATATAAACATATATTTGTAATACTCTCAGGGATTTAGTGTATCCGATGCGTTCCGGAACTTGGGAATGGTAGTTCAGAAGATTTTTAAATTAATACAGACGGTTTCCAAATAAAATATAGCACCAACAAGGTACTTTTTTCGAATTAAACATTTTGCAGCATGGATTAACCATTGGATATATACATCTTCCAGTAAACTTCATGACATCATATCCAGAAACAACCACCCTTCAAGAATTTCGAAAAAGACATCAAGCTAGAGTATTAAGAATAGGTCACGCAAAACTAACTTATTCCTGCTTAGTGATAAAAGAAGAATCATCTTGTGATGTACTATGGAACTTAAGAACCTGCTTGAAGAAAATACCAAATATAGGAGTAAACTGGCTAGAGCGGCGGCTACACTTGAATCGAGTATATATGGTATTGCAACTTGGGATGTGTAGACCAGATTCTATAAACATTTTGCAAAATGATACTGGAATGGCCGTCCAATTGCGTATCACTAGTTGAATTGGGAGGAGTTGGCAGTAAAGACTTGGTTGTAAAATGTATCATGAAATATTAGGATAGGGCAATAGTTTTGGAGGAAGAAAATGTTGTCAAAGACTATCTGAGATGCAAGAGAAGGCAAGATGGAAAATAGGCCGGCTATCTCGGCAGGATTAGGAAAAATTGAAATGGGGGATTCAGTTAGCTTGCAAACAGCAAGTAGACAAGTCTACGGAATAAAGTGAAATTAAGGTTGATGACATAGAGAAGCAGAAATAAAGACTGTCCCAAATTGACGTATACACACTTTGAAACATTATTTCTCAGAACAAAATGTGGTAAAAATACAGTTTTCGTTCTGTTCTATTCCTTATACTTCCTTAAGGCCGTACATGTTCAAAATGTCCACCTTCTGCCACAGTACACAACAAAGACTTCGTCTAGATTCCTGCTAATGGAATATCACTATGGCATGTTCAATTTGATCTCTCATTTTCTCTAGTGTTTGTAGTTTTGTGGCTATTATCATTATTATCATCATTATTATCATAGTTATTATAATTATTATCATTATCATTATCATTATTATCAATATTATTATTATTATTATTATTATTATTATTATTATTATTATTATTATTATTATTATTATTATTATTATTATTATTATTATTATTACCACCGTCATCACTTAAAACGTGTCAGAAGGATAATGATATAGAATTCTTCTGTGTCCGATTATTACCCTCCACTTATGAAGGACTTGTGCACCCTAGGACTTACAAGCCAGTGATTAGGGTCAGATACCCGCCGGAAAGCAGAGCACGCTATGGACTGGACAGAGTGAAGACCTGGAAGCGGGTAGACAGCACAGCACCAGATATGAGAATGAGGAAGAGGATGATATAAAATGCAGGTGAAATGGATGATTGGTGGAGCAGTTGGTGAAAAGAGTGGTGGGGGAAACGGGAGAACCCGGAGAAAACCCGCCCAGAGGCCGTTTCGTCCATCACGAATACCACACATGGGTCCCTGGGATCGAATCCGGGCCGCCTTGGTGATACGCGAATGGTCTAACCGCTCGGCAATGGCGCCGCCCCATATAAAATTCCTAGTGAAGAAATGCTGCCATAATTGTGCTAGACTCGGAATTTCGGCATCGGTGACAAAAATATAATAAATTATTTTGCTATTTTTCCCTCGTTAGGAGGTCCGGTACGGGGTGCACTCAGCCTCGTTAGGTCCCTGAGAGGCCAATTGAGGAGCTACCCTGATAGAAAAGTAGTGTCCCTAAAAGATCAAGTAGTCGCCTTACGGTCGAAGGAGTCGGCGTGCTGACCCCCGCCACCCCCAACCTGCACTCCTCCGTGACCTTGGCTGCGGTTGGAGGACGCAGCGGTCGGGCGATTGAGGGTACCCTCTACATAGAGGAGACGCCCTAGGGATAATATTCAAGCCCGGGGCCGGACGTGCCCAAGGGCCGAGGGCTTGTCTCGAGCCCATGCAGACCTCTAACTCCTACTGGCAATGTGCTGCACCATTCTAAAATACAAAGCGATTTTCTTTTACATCATCGCAACACACACTAGTATTAAATGTGCGTTATGTCTAGTAAAGCGTGTCTTGTATATTGGAACGAAAGCTATATTGTGTTGTTAGTAAACCTTAATTTGACTGTAGATCATGCTATGTATCAAACCGGTTAACCTAATTCATCTTTTAGGATAGCACATGGCCAAATAAGTTAAGTATATGTGACTATGCTGAAGGCAAGTAGTTTACTATACAGATTTGCAAGACTATACTGTGTATGTTAAAAGTTTAGTAATGATTATCATAATGATATTAAAACAGAGAAATTAAGACGCAAAACTGATAAAGAATAATTCAGCAAATGAAATAATTGATGAAAATAAATAAATATGTTTGTTAACGACGCTCTCAATTGTCAGGATCATATGAGCAGTGCCGGAATTACGTCCCGCAGTAGTTCTTTACAGGTGCTACCGCTTTTAAGCACACTTACAAACCACCAGTCTGGGACGGGTTTGAACTCGCGACATTGGGATCAGTAGACATGCGGCTAACCAACTGAGCCACCCAGACCGACAATCTATATACAGAGTCGAAAGGAAGTTATTACATTCCTTCTAATATGTGCTTCATCTACAAACAAAAAAGTCTAATGTCATTTTGTTCTTTGATCAGCCGATTTCGAATACATAAATAGTTCTTGTTCCAAACTGGATGCGTTATTCCACAAGAATGTACGAAGATAACAGTTTGTTACTTGTAAGATGCGTAGAGTAAGTTATTTCTGATACAGCTTTGGTAGTAATTATGGGACATCACACAGGGTTTCAAAATAATTAATCAGTTAAACGAATTGAAGGAACACTGCGAGCAGCTTTTTCAGACGTGAAGTAACTCGACAACGTTGCGCTGAGGTTGTTCAGGGAATTGAACCGGTTTCTGAATGTAAACAGGTCGGTCGCTTGGAAGATCGTGGAATGTTTTGGGAGCTAACACCTCTGATTGGCATAGTAAACATGGAAAGACACGGTAGGGTATTTGTTTATCTTCTCAAGACGCACTGCTACGGTGTTTGTTTATGTACTGAGCTAGGGAAAGTTATGACCCACACAATCTGCAGTGTTGCCAGCTTGTTTCCGACAAAACTAAAATATCTTCGTAGCAAATGGTCAGAGACAAAAACGTAAGATACAAAATGTGTTCCAAACACTGAGATCTACCACTGGTTTAAATTAATGAAATGACTTCCCTTCCACCCGGTATGTAAAAATGTATGTTTCTTTGTCCATTATGGGCTGCTATACCGTTCATCCGAACGCGATGAAAATTGGCAAAATTAATGTTTTTTCATAGAGCTTTTATGCTATTTTACTATGCAACGTATTATATTCACATGGTTTTTTCTACTTGCTTTTCTTTTACATAACACATTCACACGTACTTCTCTACTTGCCTTCAACATACAATTTTCTATGACTGAAATAGAAATGCAATATATTACATTCACGCCATTTTCTCTACTCGCTTTTATCTTGCGACACTCAACATTTCTTTCTCTATTCCCACTTCTACATACAATTCATATGTTTGAAATATAAATGCAACCTATTACATTCACACGGTTTTCTCTACACACTTTTCTTTTACATAACACATTCACACGTCTTTCTCTTCTCACTCTTCTACAAACAATTCATGCACTTTTCTATATTACCGAAATAGAAGTATAACGTATTACATTTTACTCGCTTTTCTTCCTGTGGTATTTGTGGTCATTCACCAGTGGTTTTGCATTGTGTCTTCCCGTTATTTTTGTTTATTTAATTAGTTTATTTTTTCCTTATAGTATCCTAAGAGTTTTACTTAAATATTTGTTTAAGTCTGTTAAGTAATGTTTAAATGTATCCTAGAAAAAGAAAGCTATTGGGCAAGTGCGACCTAAGTCCGAAAGTTTTAGGGAGAAATCGGCAAACCACGGGCAACGCCGGGTATTTCTGCTAATGAGCCTATTAATAAAAAAAATAATTAACAGAACCATCATCTCCAAAAACAACGGGGAAAGGAGGATTGACAAAAGTTATTGTAAATAAAATAAGAAAATAAGCGCATACTTAAAAATAATCCATTTTAAACGGCTTTTTGCATTTCATATGCATACCATGTTCTCCATGTTCCCTCTTAGCATTGTTGTAGTTCGGATACATCTTAATCTATGACCATTCATAAAGAAGTAGTGGTTGATGTGCTTTTCTTGCATTCTCTGCTAACGCCGAGAGCCCACAAATGAAGTTAAACACAAGTGTTTCTCTGCATTGCTGCTCTAGTAACATTATTTAAAGTTGAATGGATAGTGGACAGACTCTGTACCTCAACATCACGGCAGAGGAGTGTGCTATCTGTCTCCAGCGTGGTCTGTATCGCTGGCTGTTGTAACTTAAGTCATACACTGGTTTATCTGCGTTACTTCAGGCTTGGACAAATCATATCACATATCTATTATTTTTCCGGTTTGTTTCTAAGAACTGTGTCCTTAGTTATGTCCATGTAAACATCTGTCACAGCTACACAGCCAGCACCACCTGTTGCAGATGAATGCGCCTGGTTTGACGCCGTGCAGGGCCTGGACTAGAAGGTTCTGACCATCAGCTCACGCCTGGCCGCGGTTGAAGAAGACATCTCTACCTTCTCTGTAAGCATCAATAGCATCAGTGCTACCAATGTTTACTCCACCTCCAGACTTACAAGTCTCAAGGATCAGAAGCATCAAGTACATCGTCTATATCAGGGAACCATTGGCCCGCCTACCAGCGCAGCCACTTCCGAGTCTGACAATGCTTCAGTTACCTCTGAACCGGGCGTCGAACCGCTCTCTCCTAGGAATGGGTGGGTATTTCAGATTTTTTGATTGGTACACGAAGGCAAACTAGACGGACTACCACGGCATCTCTATCCAACAATAAATAGGAACTTAAATATTGCTCAAAAAAGAAAAACTCCCTCTCACAATCCCCACCTAAGTTCCCACCCAGTCATCCCTACCCGATGCCGGCATAAGTTGCTGACAATCTTACGCACTACCGG
Organism: Tenodera sinensis; assembly: GCA_030765045.1. Taxonomy (NCBI): domain Eukaryota; kingdom Metazoa; phylum Arthropoda; class Insecta; order Mantodea; family Mantidae; genus Tenodera; species Tenodera sinensis. The sequence continues at coordinate 47,424,793 of CM060970.1, forward strand.
GGGTGCTAAGCGGAACCCCAAAACCTTCCTTACTTCTCCCATCTACTTCGTTTCTATCCTCTTCCATATCCCAAACTCCCAAGGCACTTGTTAAGGGATCGCGCGCGTTTCTGTGGCGCGTCTTCCTGTGGCTCTATGGTATCCTGGAATTCCCTCACTTCATCCCTTCCTCCTGGGGGATGCTAGTCACAATAGATCTGTGTAAAGGTCATTGTGCGCGAGGTTTCCACCTCCGTGTATAGCCTTTACCTTTACAATAGACACGGGCCCAAATGACCTCATCGAAGGGCCTTTTAACCTGACTCACTCATTCAATTTACAACAGACGTGAACCGTTTAGTTAAACGAGTCCAAATGTTTAACAAACAGAACCACATTCCGATAGATTTCCAAGAATGTTTGGATTTTGAGGTTCTGAAACAAATCCTACTAATACAGAGAGGGCAAAAGAGTTCCGAAACGGTTGCGCGGTGTTTTGCCTGTCCGCATCCTCGACGCTCGTTGCCGCCTGCCGCTGTCATTGAAAGGTGCGGATGAAACCATACAAGAATTTTAAAACCACTTTTAAAGGCTTTACTTACCAAATTTTATGAAAGGAGATGCTGAAACTGGTCACCTTCGTCCATACATACATTTTTGGCACCTCTTTAGGTAACTATCCATCACTCACCATAGTTCACGTTGAGAAATGCTGACACTTTCCTGGTGGATATTTTGTTTTAATTCTTACAGGTGTGTGGGCTTGTCTTATACACTTTGTTTTAAGTTACCCAGAGATAGAAATTGCTTATTGGAGCTTTGAGAAGCCTTTCTCCGCTAATGGCGCACCATACACAATTTTCTTTCGCCATGAAGGGGTTACTTCATGAATAATGTTAGGTTGAGTTATAGGACCAATTTTTTTCGAGTCAACAGTTGACGTCGTATACGTGAATACAATTTTGTCAGCTTTTTTTTTAGAGAATTAACAGACGGGAGCGTGATTTTGCCTTTTTTCAACAAGACTACATCATCTTTCGATGAGAACATTTGAAAGGTGTTTCAGGACAGAATTCGTAGAGATTTGTGGCCCCCTCGAACCTTCCCCCCCCCCACCTAACCCTCTGGATTTCATCTCTGGGGTAACTTAAAACATAAACTGCACAAGAAAAATCCACACACTCTGGAAGTATCCAAACAAAATATCCGTCGAGAAATTGCCAGCATTTCTCATATCTGAACTACGAGGAATGATGGATAGTTTCCTAAAGAGGTACCAAAAATGTATGGACAACATCGGTGGCCAGTTTCAGCATCTCCTTTCTTTATGAACGGTAAGTAAAGCATTTAAAAGTCATTTTAAAAATGTTGTATGGTTTCACCTTCCTATGATAGCGGCAGCAGCAATGAGTGCTGAGGAAGCGGACAGGCAAAACACCACGCAGCCGGTTCGGAGTTTTTTTGCTCAGCCGTTATATGAATAATGCAACCAAAATCACGGAAAATGACAAAAAGCTGGATTTTTTTTATAACTTGTGACGTATAACCTTTCAAAATGCTCTATCAGATAAAAATGTTTTAAAATGGGGAAAATAGTCCTTAAAAGTGGTTTAATATGAGGCACCTTAATTTCCCATATGTACCTCCCCTAGCATCATAAGAAAAACGGTCCAAAGTCATCGAAATCTGGCTGCTATTTATTACTATTTGTAAACATTGTACTGTGTGATACAATAACTTCACCAGTCCTTGAAACGCTCCGCATTTCTCTAAATAGTTGCAAATCCTTGTTAAAACAAACGCCGCTAATGAGGTGAGTATTGATGTTTTGAAAAATTTATAGTTCTTTGCTGTGCAGTAGAGCTTATCAAGTTCAACACGCAGTATCATTGGTCGTAACGTACGTGATGTCATTGTTACGTACATATGAACACGTTCTTGAGATTGTCCTTTATCACAGCCATGACGTGACGATGAGTGTTAACAATGTGAGTTCCGGAATCTCTGGATTGTTGGAATTTTCCATGGTCTCTAATCACCTTCCTTCATGATCAATTATGTTTTCTCTGCACGCATTCTTTGTAAGTCGATCACGCAAAAGTTTATTACGTCGTATTTCAAACCGACAGATTCATCTACTGCAAAGTTAGTAATTAATGTCAATTATGTTGTTACGTTATTCATTTTAACCGGTAATTTGACATCATTTACTAAATGAGTTTTTCTCTGTAACCCTAAAGAAGTGTATCTAATTTCTATATACAAGTGCTAAGGTGTGTTAAGCCATTAAGAAACTCTATTTTAAGTTACTTATCTCTAGCAACCCACAATTTTATTTTGATTTACACATTATATTTTTACAAATTGTTTTACATTGTTTTTATTACTTTTGCTATAGCGTATAGAAAATTTGACACCAAGATTTCACTTAAATGCCTATTTTGAATTCCATTAACCCATAAAAGAGAAATATTTTAGAGAAAAACAGTCCTCCACTCGCGCTCGCGAGTTTAAACAGCACAACTCAAAAACAAAATATTAGAAAAGCAGAAAGCTTCATATTTAAACAAGACAAGAATTTTCGCAAGATGTATTCCTTTTAAAAGTACCAGGAAATTGCCTTGGTTTGAATCAATCCTTTCATTAATGAAATTCTTTATTTCCATTTTCGTTTTCTACTGCAATGGTTTTGATTAATGATATTTTCTATAACTGGAAAATCATAAAGATAAACAAAGAGATACTAAAAGTCCGGAATTTATTTTAAAATATATAGGTAATTTATCCAACATAGCATTAGCTATTTCCGAAATACTCGTTGTACGTTTTATGTTAAACTTTACTTGGTGACAATGTACGGTACCTATTTTTTACACATTGACCTGACATATAAAGGCAGAGCCGTATTTCTGCATCTTACATACGACCATGAACCTAAAATCAAACCCTTTCTAGGCAGATCGAGTATATAGTGATTATATAATAGCAGAATAATTTTTATTCGAACTACATAATATACAGGATGTCATGTTTTAACGAGAAATAGACCTCATGAGTAAGTTAATGAGCACTTTTGATCTAACTTCCATAGATTTGTAGAAAAACATGAGACTTAGAGGCATTTGACATTTTTACCTGCAGGTGAGTGATCAAATAGCACTTACAGGCGAGGTTAGGTCCTTTGCGGAATAGAATTCGCACTTTTTTCCGATTGCAGTTGTTGCTGCATTACAAGAAAGACTAATATTTAACTGTCAATGAAATCCCTTAGTGTATATTCAACGAAACTTTATTAATAACACTGGCCAACAATGAATATGTTTCGGGCTCAAAAATAGCTGATTCTTATGAATTTCCAGCTGCTGAATTCATAAAAAAGACTGCTTAGCTCTTGTTTTGGTGCTAAAGTAACAAGTTACTTTTTTAGAGTGTACATCTTCTGTTTAGGGAAAATTTTAATTTTGAATTAGGCACAGCTATCAACTGACAAAATATGTTTTTCAGCTATTTGTAGGTTATAAGCATTCATATTGTTGCTGTGACTGCAAGATTAATGCTGTTTCTCTTGTGATTAGTAGGCAGAATTTCTGGTGTTTTGAGTCTTGTGAAGCATTAACTAATCTTTACTTGCTTCACGTTGATGCACCAGTTTGAAGTAACATTACTTCTCGTCGATGTAAATCCAAAAGCAAAATCACACAGTTGTCGGTCAAACGAATGTATGAAAACAGCGGTCAAAAGAAATGTTGCGAAACAAGCGGCCAGAGCATTGTTAGAGATACTAGTTTAGATTTGAGGAAATCATAGAATGAGGAAAAAACGTATGATATATCACACAGTGCACGTCAGTAGCACGTAAGGGAGAGCTGTTTACTTGTGTTCCATTGTGAGTGATCGAGTAGTTCTGGTGGTAGTAAATACTGCTAATAAGAGAAAGCCATGTAAACTTCGCAATGGTTGTGCACACCGAAGGTACAGAGAAACATGAAATGGTGCAGTAACATGGGTCTGTATGAAAGGAAAGTGGCGGGAGATTAACAGGTAGGAGCAACGATATTTTGGAAGTATCTGAGTATTGGTGTGGAGCTCCCGATGAAGCCTAATTAGAAGTGAAGAGGTGCACATATCAGGGGAAGTGCACATATCTCAGCTATACCGAGAAGAACAATTGGGACAACTCCAGCCTAACCTAACTTTCGCAGACCTCAATTTTCATAAACCACCGCCACCACCACCAGCACCACCACCACCATCAGCACCACCACCACCACCACCACCACCACCACCACCACCACCATTACCACCACCACCAGCACCACCACCACCAACATCATCAGCACCACCACCAGCACCACCATCAGCACCACTACCACCATCACCAGCACCACCACCATCACCAGCACCACCACCAGCACCACTACCACCACCATCACCACTACCACCACCATCACCACCACCAGCACCACCATCAGCACCACCACCACCATCACCACTACCACCACCAGCACCATCAACACCACCACCACCAGCACCACCATCAGCACCACCACCAGCACCATCAACACCAGCACCATCAGCACCACCATCAGCAGCAGCACCACCACCAGCACCACTACCACCACCAACACCGCCACCACCATCACCGCCACCACCACCAACACCACCGCCACCACCACTACCACCAACACCACCACCGCCACTACCACCAACACCACCACCACCACTACCACCAACACCACCGCCACCACCACTATCACCACCACCAACACCACCGCCACCACCACCCTACATGCCTCTTCGTGTACTTGTTCGAGGAAGGTTGACTGCTTTTTTCACAACACGTGTATGTTGATCGCTTTTTTCGCGACGGGGGTCAGACTATTTGAATCGACAATGGTCTCTACCGCTTTACAATGTCTAGAAGCTCCTTTGAATCTGCCCTTTTGCCATTGATAGAATCAATAAGGATTCTCTCTCTGGGTTTGCGTGGGTGGTTTCGAAAGGACGACAGATTTTTTTTAATATAAGGGCCTTTAACGAAGAATCGATTTTTTTTTTTAAACTTTTTTTCACTAGAGATACTGCCGACCATTATATGTATTCTCGTATAGTTAACCAACCAATCAACACTATTTGCAGACACAAATAAACTTTAAGATGCGCGCTTTATGTCCGTTTGTTTTAAATAATTTGATGTGAAAACAAAATGTGGGTCTGTCCCCTTTGACAGACTGCCCACCAATGTTTGTTGTACTACGAGGAGCAAAGCAAGCCAAGCATTGGTTTCGCTGTTCCCATCGGTGAGGTTACCCCGCTTTTGTTCGTTTTCTCGTTATACTTATTATTTATTTAAAATTATTACAAAGTCAGTATCATCGTTTTGAAATGTTTAATTACTTTTTTTAATAATTAACCTTATTATAGTAGGTATCTATAAATTTCGGTATCACTTTATTAAAATGCCATGAAAATGTGTAAATTCAGTGAATAACTTGCGATGAAGTATCATTTTCATCACAGAAGCGGAATTTACAACTCTTGCGAAGGTGTCTTGATCAGAACCCATTAGTAAAATATTGTCTGCAGACGTAGTAACGTTGAATTCGCAATATTTACGGTTTAATTTAGAGTGATTGCTGAAATATCGCTTTTCGAAGTTGCGAGGTGAGTCATGGCTGCCATCCCTTCTGAACAGAAAGGGAAGCATACGTATATGACTGATTTCATTTTCATACCATCTATTTAGGAACACCTGAGAATTAGGTGACCCTTCACACAGGTCTCACTGAAGGTGAGTATTTACTTTTGTGAAAGATAGTACGTCAACAGGATGGCAATCAATTTGAACATTTCCTTCATTAGCGCGCAAGCGAGTAATTACAGGACAGGGCAGTTAAAGTCGTTAATTTGTTTCAGTTTGGCTTTGGAAGTATCTGAACATCGCTTTTTTTGGTAAATTGTGTGTTCAAACAGAATATTATGCTACCCACTCATTTTTCGATAATTGCAATTAATACCTAAGTAATAAGTAAGATCATTTTTATATTTTCAGTGATTTTGCCCTATACCCATCCCTTTTTCGCAATCTACACTATTAATGGAGTTTTTTATGAGAGGCGAATTTTGAATCATCCTAAATTTGTATATACTTCATGTTTTAAATATGTTATACCTAAAACTAGATTCATCCACGCTTCTTAAATAAGCAAAATAAGTTGCAAGTTATCAGCTATCTATGTAAGGTGCTGCAGTTCTTAAGCACTTTTACTTCGGTTATGACCCTAAGTACATAAGAAAGCCCTTCATTCTATGCCAGGTTTAAAGCTGAAAAATGAGTAGCTTAAATTTTATTTCATATCTTTCATTTTGACGTTCGCTAGAGCCTGGTTTCATAGTTTTATGACTTTTTTCCTTTCCTAAACATTTATTGATTTGGAATTATAACAGTTTAGTACTGAAGTGTTGATTTGTTGATATCAGTTTTTGCATCCTAGATTTTGTTAGGAGTGGCATGAGAAGTTGAGGTTCTCAGTTACGTCACCCGGTGTCAAAACATTACTTTCTTGTCCGAGTTAACAGTTATTATTGGATTGCTTCATATACGAAATGTTTGAACAAGATTAAATAATTTAAAATCAGAATGTATGGTATACAGCCTTTATTTTGTATATGCTGTGTTCTTCAATCAAGGATATTAATATATTTATCTGGTCCCTTGAGATACATTCACCTCAAATTTATTTTCTTCTCTGAGTCACTAGTTTTCATTCCTTATTACTATAACCCTTCAATGCTTGTCTATTTTAAGAGAAAAATAAGAAATATTTCACAAATGGCTCACTCCACAAAAAATGTATTCCACATAAATTATGTAATTTATCGAGATCTACCTTTTTGCGCAATAAAATTTGGTCTATCTCTTACGTTTTACCACTTGTACAAAAGACATTCAAAATGAAGAGCATTTCAGAGGACATTTCCAGAAAATACAAGCTACATATTTCATTTGTCATAAAAATATTTTAAACATATGGTATTTTAATCAAAATCCATAGAGCCAAACTTTTCGAGAAAAGTTCCGTTTATAGGGTAGTCGGGGGATTTTCTGGATTAGATTAGACTGGATTGCGTTCAGCGAGTTCACAAGGAGCCATGAAGGCCGGTGAACATTGAACAATTGAAATGTACAAACATGTCAAGGGAAATGTACAGTATAGCATAGAAAACACATTACCTATCTACAGGAAAGAAAAAGGATAATTGAGAAACAATCAGTTATAAGACTAGCATCATGCATATTTACAAATACAAATTGAACTTGGTTATAAACTTTCACTAGGGTTTTCCTGCCACGTCCCATTATTTAGTAATTATATATTCATGTCGTATCCTTTAAGCTGCTAAGTCAACATTGTTTACGTTTTCTGAAAACTCTTAACGAGATCTTTAATACCCTGGCTTGTTTGTTTCCATTGGTCCATTAACAGAGAAATTATGGTCAAAATAAGGTTTTGAGTAATTGTAACTGTTACGCGTAAAATCGCGTTTTTTCAGGAATGACACCTATATAGATACACGTAGTAAGCAAAACCCTAACTGAATACAAAATTTGTCGAAATCTTTAGAGCTGTTTCCAAGTTGCGCGGAATATATATACATGTATAAACAAAAATTACTCTTTTAAATATATAAGAAAGAGGTGAGAATTTCAGTATTGCGACTAAGTTTGGACCTACAGTCTAGTTAAATCTGCAAGAGAAGGAATGAGGTAGTGAGGATCGAGAACGACTAAATGTATACTCTATTCCATTTAACTATGTATGACATAGCAATAACAATAGTGTATGAATGCAAAATGTGTTATTCTGCAGATTTAAAGAATTTCTGCCCTTTTCCACATGAAAATGGTCACGTGCACCATATGCCATCATTCAATTACATCATACTAATTCACAAATGAGTGCAAAACGTTAATTCTATTTTATAGTTACAGAGGATGGATAATAGGGCGGTAGGTACTACGCAGCGGGGTTCCTAAGTCTTGCCAAAGAAATCATCGGTATCCACCAGGACAGATTGTATACCAAAAGCCTACTGTGACATATTTCTCCTATTATACTGCTCTCTGGTTGCACTCTATTATTATATTATTGTTTTGTTGACATGGCGACATTAGTTTGTTCAGTTGACATCACTAGAGCAATTGCTCCTAAAATTTACACATAGTAAAAATGTGTCCATAATGGGTATTAATAATTGCAACAGTTATGTTGGCGGTTCAGACATTATTTTACAGGACGTCAACTGTTCAATTTAAAACAAATGGTCCTAGCTTGGGGAGGCGCCGTCGTGTTCCACATGTGCGTGTATTTAATAGTTTTAGTGCTTATATAAGCGTTTCACACTTTTAGCCGTTTTTACAACGAAATTTTCCTTACGTGCAATGCACTGTAAGACTTAGCACTGGGAAATGTGTGTTGATTAAACTTGTGTTGATATACTGACTGATTTGAAACTCGTAATTCCCATTGTAAGATTGGTAATACTTTAGTGTAAATCGGCAACTTTGAATTCTCGGGAACTATTATGAAACTGTTCCCCCTATATACGCAACAGGTAGAAACAGTTCTCTCCTTTATACACCGCACGGCACCGTCCATCGCGCCTGACCCTGCACCCCTAAAACGTAACACTAGAAGCGAGGGACAGAAAAATTCGTGGCACATACGAATCCATACAAGGATTCGCCTAGAGAAAACTATCAGTAAGGTTCATGGGTCACTTCAGTGTTTGAAATCGAGACCTCCCAAACGCAAGCAACAAAAGCTATCGTAGGTGATGTAGCGTTACCTTTCAGACCTCACCTTATATGACCTTTGGCTTTACAAGTCAGAAACATTTTAGTAATAACAAGTTCAAATATTTCCTGACGTCAGATATTAGCTGTTTCCTGTTTGTTTTAAGTGCACACAACGAACTGTCAATAGTGTTTTTATTGCTCTGCCTTGTAATTTTCCTTTGCACACGTGCGAACTTTGGCACTTTCACACCACGTACATAATAGAGAAGATGTTGCATTCCAACCAAAAATTCATACCGAGATTTCAGTGCAGACACATGTTTCGAGGTCTCCTGAATCCAAAAACACATTTTCAGAAAACAGTCTGTGTGTACGTCTGCTTGTCCGTGTGTCTATGAACAGCGTAACTCAAAGACGAAGAATACCCCCATTCCAAACTACCCTTTATTTTTCGAAATTTATGATTTTATTAAAAATGACTATAACAAAATATTCTTATGTTTAAGATATTTTCATGAAATGTATATCTTGAATTTTCTGTGAATGTCGTCAGAAGTACTCTTTATTATGAACTACTCTTGCATAACTGGATAACCGCAAGACTTAGACAAAATTTTACTACAAAAAATATCGTTAAAACACCAATTTTGTCACTCTTTTTTCGTAAAGTGAACCATTTTTGGGTGTTCCCTGTTATTTGTTTGAATTTTCCAATACTTATACTTTTCTCAAATGGGAAGTCATTAGTCATTCGTTCTTTTTATGTAGTGGGCATGCAAAGAGAGAATGTCAAAGCTATCAGATAACAACTAAGTCTTAAACTGATTTTCCAATCAATTAAGGATGTATTCCTCTATTCCCATTGTACCAATAAGGAAATATGTAATACCACACTTCCACAAATGTTTATCTCGATTAACATCAATTATAAGAATAATCGTTACAACAGTAGTAGAAAAAATCATGTGAGTGCAGACATCAGATGTTTTAATCCCTTTACTGCATGTTTGAATCATTAGCATACTGAAAAAACTGTGGTATCCTGTATTTTCCTGTAAATAGTTTATGAAGTCCTATACATTCTATGTTTTTATAAGTGAGAAATTGTAAAAACAAACAAAAAAAGTGTAGTAATTATTTCTTGTCACGTGTTGCTGTGACTGTATGAAGCAGAATATGACTTTGCTGCCTCACGTCGTTACACATTTGTCGAGGAAACTATTTGAATTGACAATGTCTACGCCGATTATCAATGCATTGAAGATTCTTGTAGGCTGCGCTTTTGTCGTTGGAGCGATACTTTATCTCGGGGTGTGTGTGGGTATTTCGAAAGGATGACACTGATCTCGAAATTAACTGCTTTTTAATTAAATATCATTTTAAAAAGTGTTTCTAGGAGATATTGCCGACCAATAGATGAACTCTTGTAGTAATAACTCAGCAATTCACACTAATTGTAGATAAAAATAAATATTTAATACACTTTCTCTTCATCCGTTGAATTTAAATATTTTGATGTAACTTCACACACGTCCTTCAGCTTCGACTGATTGGCAACAGTCCGTTGCTGGAATGAACAGATGTGACGGTTTCTGATGTGTTGCACTCACATGACTTTCTCTACCCTTGTACTAAGCATTCTTACAAACTCTTATTCTTCTATCTTCTTCGTGTTAGTTGAGATAAACATTTGCAGAAATTATCTTATTGCTCGTTTTCTTGCACGTGCAACGGGAACATGGAAATACAGTGGGCTTTGAGCGATAGTCAAATCTTTTAAAACTTACAAATTCCGTTCTCTTTGCACGGTTAACATATAAAAAATGAATAGCGATGTTCCATTTGACAGAAGTATAAGTTCTTCAAAACTAACACAAATAAGGAATATCTCCGAAATATTTCACTCTGCAAAAACTTATTTAGACATACATTTATGTGTCCTAGCAAGATCCACATTTGTTGTATAGTACCTATGACGTGGTCTATCTCTTACGGTTTACAAGTCATGCAAAAGTAATCCAGAGTAAATAGGACTTCATTTGTCATAAAAATATCTCAAACATATGGCATTTTAATCAAAATCGTTAGAGCCATTTTCAAGAAAATTAAAATTTTCGAAAAATTATCCATGTAAAGGGTAGTTTAGGGTGGAGCAATTTCCTTCAAAATCTTCATGTCGCATCCTTGAAACATTAAACTTAAATACCAGCTTTGGTTTTTAAAACCGAGTTTTCGTTTTTGAGTTATGCTGTCCACAGGCTGGCAGACAGACAGACACACACACACACACACACACACACACACACACACACACACACACACACACACACACACACACACACACACACACCGTCTTTTTTTCTAAAACTGCTTTTTTGGATTAAGGTGCCTCAAAACACATTTCCGATGAAATCTCGACATTGAATTTTTGTGTGGAATACAATACATCCTCAACTTTACTAAACGTAGTAGAGAAAGTAAAACTGCGTTGGCTTCGCTATTCCCACTTATGATACTACCCCCTTTTTGTTCGTTTTCTTCCTATATTTATTATTATTCATTTAAAATCAATACAATAGTTATTATTAAATGTTTTATTATTATTATTATTATTATTATTATTATTATTATTATTATTATTATTATTATTATTATTATTATTATTATTATTATTATTATTATTATTATTATTATTATTATTATTATTATTATTATTATTATTATTATTATTATTATTATTATTATTATTATTATTATTATTACGTATTCTTTACTGTGATATAATCATTATTATCACGCTGTACATTAATTAATATTTGCAGGATGAAAAAATCATACTACCCGTGCTATCTCATTTTTAACATTATAATTAATTTATGTCATGTCATGTGCAGATTATTGTGCTAGTAAATAAAATCTCTGTGAGACTCTGGAGACACGGACGTTTTGAAAATGTTTTGACAAAGGATATTTCAAAATAAGCTTAAAACCTTGCAATGTGAAGGATTTCCGCTAATTCCAACGGAAATTACTATAATTAAACACACTATTAAAGTTAATTGTTCTAGGCCTTATAGCTAAGGACGAAAACATAAGTGCGTTATCACTTCAAGAACTGGAATTATTTGGGAATCCTTGGAAAGTTGTTATTTTGTGTGTTTATGTGTTCTGAGACGTTATATAAAGCCATGAGAATATAACGTATTTTATTGCGGAAACAGAAGCGTGATTAAAGTCCATCGTTGCTAGAAGAAATAAAATGATTACACTTACGTAAGGTACTGTATGGAAAATTTATATTAAGTAAATACTCAACCTTTTTATACCTGTGTTAGTCGTGGATGCTGGAGGTATATATGCACCTGTAGGATTATATGTATAAAATTACGGGTATAATTGTTATACCCGATGTGCTAAATATTAATCAGTATCCTAAGTAACATGGGCGTTGCGAAGGGGGAGGGTTAGGGGTGCCCACGGCCTCCTCCCCTTTCAAATTAATGAATTGAATGTGTAGTCAATTATTGAATATTAGATTGTTTCAATTTTGATGTTAAGGACAATTTTTATTTAGCATAAATTAAAACGGTTATCCGCAACAAATGCTATACATTTTGACAACAGAATAATGCGACCCTCCCCTGAAAAGAAAGTCTGCCGTCGCTCATACTAAGCAATAATTTCAGTTTCTCTATCGGTTACCTATGGTTGATAAAGTATCGTACCCCATCCAAAAATCGATTTTGATATTGTTCTGGAAATACAGCTCCCGATGTTTCCTAAACAATTCCTCTAATACAGTTTCAGAAAAAAAGGTCCAGATGCGCCTGTAAGCATTTGTGTGCGAGTGTGTGTATGTGTGCGAATGTGTGTGCATTTGTATGTATTCGTGTACGAGCATGTGTTCCTGAATGCGATAATTTTAAAAGTCCTATGTGTCGCATTCTCACCTCTTTATCCATCCATTACTGTAGACAGATCTTAAACGTTGCTCCGAACCAATAATATAGACATCGATTCCTAGATTAGAAACCAGGGAGCGCAAAGAATGATATTTGTAAGCTGAGGTGCTTAAGGGAAACTTGCTTTCAAAGTTGTCATTGTCATAAGTATTCTCCACCCATTATATATTCCCAAAATCGTTGTACCAAGGTAGTCATATAAAAAGTCATCTTTATTCACTTTAAGCTAATACAAAATAGTCTCAAATTTGGTATCTTTCATGGTATGGAAAACAAAACACAAGCGCTCGCATATCGTTAGTCGTTTTTGTTACAAATGTGCGGAGTAAAAAATAGTTTGATCTTCCTTCTTGAAAACTATTCTTTAAAACTCTTTGTTCTACTTGATGTTAGTTGAGAAAATGCTTGTCACTATTTAGTGGCTTTGAAATTTCATTCTCTTGCAAGGTCAGGACATGAAAAACGCATGATAACTTGCTATTTGATAAAAATTTTGTGCATTCAAATCAAAAACAAGAAATATCTAAAAAGGTTATTTCTACAAACAACATAAATTGTGTTTTAACGAGGTCTACATTTTATGTAGTAAGATTTTGTCTATGTCTTGCCGCTTTATCAGTTATGCAGAAGTCAACTAGAGTGAAGAGAACTTCTGAGGATATTCCCAGAAAGTTTAAGATATGCATTTCATTTGTCATGAAAATGTCTTAAATGTATGGTATTTTAATCGAAATCGTCAGAGCTATCTTTGAGAATATTAAAATTTCTGAACATTTTCCCATGTTAAGGTTAGTTTGTATTGGGGGATTTTCTTGAAAATCTTCATGTCGTACCCTTAAAAGATACTGAACTTAAATATCAAGTTTGTCCTTTAACCGAATTTTCGTGTTTAAGTTTTACTGTTCATGGACAAGGATTTTTTTCTAAAAGCGCTTTTTTACTTTCTCTACTGATAAATAGAAGGAAGTATTATATTCCACCCAAAAATTCGGTGTCGAGATTTCACCGGAAAAATGTTTTGAGGTCCCATGATCCAAAAAAAAATTTTAGAAAAAGGTCCGTGTGTGTGTGTGTGTGTGTGTGTGTGTGTGTGTGTGTGTGTGTGTGTGTGTGTGTGTGTGTGTGTGTCAGTCTGTTGACAGTATAACTCAAAAACTTAAAGTCGGTTAAAAACCAAAGTTGATATTTAAGAGTCTTTCAAGAGTCGACACGAAGATTTTGAAGAAAATAGCCCCACCCTAAACTACCCTTTACATGGAAAATTTTTCGAAAATTTTGATTTTCTTGAAAATAGCCTTAACGATTTTGATTAAAATGTCATATGTTTATGATATTTGTAGGAAAAATGAAATGTATATTTTGAATTTTCTGGCTATAGCTTATGTAGTCCTGTTTACTATGGATGACTTTTGAATAATTCGTAAACCGTGAGATAGACAAATACTTAACATACAAAAAATGTAGATCTCACTAAGGCACACAATTTATGTTCGAATAAATTTTTTTGAAGAGTGAACCATTTTGGAGATATTCCTTGTTATTTGTGTGAGATTCGGAAAGCTTGAACTTTCGTGAAATGGAACATCGTCATGTTCAAATCCGGCCCAGACCGATGGTTTTTAAGTGTGCTTAAAAACGACAGCTCCATGTCAGTAGCATGCAAAAGAACTCTTGCGGGACGAAATTCCGGCACACCGGCGATTCTGGTAATTGACAGCGTCGTTAAACAACAAAATATTTATTTCCTCCAGCCGAGAGTGGACATTGGGATCTCGGATTCAGAGTTTAACACGCTAGCCACCACCTTGCAGAAGTCGTGGTCTTCCTCTTCCTCTTCTTCTTCTTCTTCTTCTTCTTCTTCTTCTTCTTCTTCTTCTTCTTCTTCTTCTTCTTCTTCTTCTTCTTCTTCTTCTTCTTCTTCTTCCTCCTCCTCCTTCTTCTTCTTCTTCATGGCATAGGCAATCAAGTGCCTTTTCCGCTTTCAAAGTTCTCCAGCCATCGTTTCCTGGGTCTGCCCACCGATCTCCTTCCTTTAGGATAATATTGTACTATTTGTTTAGAAAGTCTGATATCTGGCATTCTTTCAATATGTTCTTTCTACTTTAGTTTGAAATCTTTTAACTTTTTATTTATGTTAAACATTCCTAATTCTTCTGTTAGCTATATTTTAATTTGTTATTAGGTCTCCCTTCGTACATCCCTCCACACTTCTTAAGAATGTCATTTCTGAAGCCAGTATTTTACTGTGTTGCTATTTAGTTAATATCCAAGTCGTACTTCCGTATGCTAGTATAGGTATAGCCATAACTTTGTAAGCTTTAATGTTTTTTCTTTACGTATTTTGTTTCTAAATGCTCTATTAATTATTCCACTCACTCTTTGAAATTTGAATATTTTATTGTCCACGTCATACTCATCATAACCAATATCACTTCCCAAGTAGTTAAAGTGGCTCACCTGTTCTACACAACGGTTATTTACAACTAGCTTTGTTCTACTGCAGAAGTAGTTCCCGTAAATTTTGTGGTCTGTTTCACTGATTTGTTTGAAAAGATAATTGACAAACGCAGCTTAATCTGCTGCCCAAATCCTCTCTCGGCATACTCGTTTGATAGCATTTAGTTACTAAGTACACATCTAAATAAGCCCTTAGACACATTAATCAGCAAAAGAATGTTTTGGTGAAACACAAACTCTAAACATGGCCGTAAAAATTAAAGACATATGAGTTAACAACACGTTAGTGATATTTAAGGAAGTTTGGTGAAATCGGACATGAGACTTTTCCTTCTGGGGATTCATTAAGTCTCAGGTGTACCAAGGGCGGATCAACACCATAGAACAATTAAAATTGTGAACAGCTGCAAGAGAGTTTCCGCTTGCAATGTTGGAGAAAGTGTTCCGGTATAAACAAGAGATATATCACTGCACTGAGTGTGAAGTGCATTAACATTTTGTAATTAAATGATTTCTAGTAAAACGTAAATACATTATAAGTTATTATATATCTGCACCAGATATTACGAAGAGGGTTCAAGTGTATATTCAAATAAAATTTTAAACCGAAAACTCCAGCATTTACTTTCTAAACTATGTCATTATGTATTCCTTTTAAATATACGAGTGGTTTCATCGTTTCTGAATTTATTTGTGAAATAAGCAGAGTACAAGTTATCTTATAGGTAAATTTTCATTGATGACTGCATTGTAGCAATGAACATGTAATAGGCGGCCCGGGTTCGATCCCAGGGACCTGCAAGTGGTATTCGTGGTGGACGAAGCGGCGTCAGGGCGGGTTTTCTCCGGGTTCTCCGGTTTCCCCCGCCATCTCATTCCACCGGTGCTCCATCTTCATTCCATGTATCATCAGTGTCACCGCCTGCGGTGCCGTAGTAGTAAAAGCGGGCGTTAAACACTACAACAACAATGAACATGTAAAATTTTTAAAAAATCTGACGCGCTATACTAATAATTACTAAGAATTATTCTTACAAACTCTTATTCCATATCTTCTTCGAGTTAGTTGAGATAAATAATTCTACAAATTGTAATTAATATTTTCCCACACAATATTTTCCGAATGTAGGACATGATTGGAAAGGGTACCAACACCGGGATTTACACCATGGATCTAGCGGTTACCATTCGGCGGCTCTAACCACTAAGCTATCATGCCCAACGTACCGGTATGATATTAATTCCCCAACTCACTCGCACTATTTGTACAAATTACCTTGTTGTTTATCTTCTTGCAGGTGCACGGAGAATATGGGAATACAGTAGGCTTTGAGCGATAGTCAAATCTTTTAAAACTTACAAATTCCTTCCTCTTTGCACGGTTAACAATTAAAAAATGGATAACGATGTTTCATTTGACAGAAGTGTAAGTTCTCCAAAACTCACACAAATAAGAAAGGAATATCTCTGAAATGATTCACTCTACAAAAAATTTATTCAGACATAAATTGTGTATTTTAGCAAGATTTACACTTTGTGTATAGTAAGAGTTTATCTCTTATGGTTTACCAGTTATGCAAGTCATCCAGATTAAACAGGACTTCATAGGCTATAGCCAGAAAATTCAAGATGTAAATTTCATTTGTCATAAAAATATCTCAAACATATGGCATTTTAATCAAAATCGTTAGAGCCATTTTCAAGAAAATCAAAATTTTCGAAACAGTTTCTATGTAAAGGTAGTTTAGGGTGAAGCAATTCTCTTCAAAATCTTCGTGTCGCATCCTTGAAAGACATTAAACTTAAATATCAATTTTGGTTTTTAACCCAATTTTCGTTTTTGAGTTGTGCTGTCCACATACTGACAGACACACATACGGACATATTTTTCTAAAAACGCTTTTTTTTTTTGGATCCAGGGGGCCTTAAAACATATTTCCGGTGAAATCTCGACATTGGATTTTTGGGTGGAATACAATAATTCATTTACTCTACTAAACGTAGTAGAGAAAGTAAAAATTGACGTTAAGAACAAGATGCTTCTAGAAAATCCCTGTCTGGGATTTTTGACCACGGATAGTTCTACTACCATGGGATCACTCAGTAATCCGTTGCATTAGAAAAACAAGAAAATGTGGTTGCAACCGGGAATATGGAACTGTTTTCCCTATCCAGATTCCCCAGCATAGTGAGGCCACTGAACGCCACATGAATAACCCCAGGACAGCCTACTTCAAACACCACGTGTTCAGCCTTCTTTGCTCTTACACTCTAACACTATGAGGAAGTGTATATGAGTAAGACCCCATCCACATTACATAAAGACGTAACGTTGACATAACACAGCATAAGCGTAAGCGTGAGCTAAAAACATTCCAATACAGACGTAGGCGTAACGCAAAATGGTACTGGCTTTTAGGTCCGTAAACATTATAATGAAATATTCCGACCGTACCGCAAGTGTCAAACTGAATTACGACCCAAACATCCAATGAGAATATGCCTCAAGTATTTATACATAAATAGGACACAACAAGATGCTGAATCAAGCAAACGCTGAGTATCTGCTGGCGTCAGCATTTGAATTAGCGTGGCACGTCCAAATGGAAGAGTGACTTTTATGTACAGAAAATGGCGCAACCTCACATTGTAATCCTATGCTGTTCAGGAGCAAGCAAATAGAAGTAGAATTCTTCCTCAACAATGACCCATCCTTGAGAGGACGAAGAAGAAGAAGAAGAAGAAGAAGAAGAAGAAGAAGAAGAAGAAGAAGAAGAAGAAGAAGAAGAAGAAGAAGAGAGGGCAATGATTCGACTTGCTTATGGCATGGAGTTTACTGCACAAATATAAACAGTTTACCATATTGAAGAATTGCTGATTAGCAAGTTCTCGTTAATTCGTTTTTTGCAACATTATAAAAGGCACAACAAGCACACTAATTAAATATTTCACCCACAAATAATAAGTAAAATGTACTGGACAAATCAGTTGCATGTGAAGTGACAGATTTTACAGAAAACAGCGAGCGACAGATTGTGACTGGCTCATCGCTGTTTTGCTCAACCTTAGTCAAACCCAGACTCCATAGGCGGAAGATCAGCCACAGACTCGGATATGCTATAATGTACCTTCTGTAATTACGTCTTTCACCAAGAACTTTCTCTTTCTTCGTAGAATCATCCGTACCAATGCAAGTCAGAAATTATGACAGCAAGTACTTTCATCTCATGAAAGACACGACTGGCTGTTAGGGAGTAAATGGTTGGGTGATTCAGCATTTGTAATACAAAGAGAGCATCTTTCGGTTCCAGAGAATAAAATTGCGTTAGCTGTAATCCATATTATTTTTACTTTCTCTACCAACTGAATATAATGCTTCCTCACATGTAACACAAACTATAAAGTGGAGTATCTCATTTTGGACGATTAAAAAAAAAAAAAAAAAAAAAAAAAAAAAAAAAAAAAAAAAAGCGCGTAAGAAGAAGAAAATGTATGTATTGTTATATTGCAATAACACTTTGTTGCCATGTATATTTCCATTTGAAACTCATACTTTAAGCTTGGTTTTAACTTTATAGATATATTCAATATCTGAAATGTAATCTGCACACAAGCTTTGAAAAGCTAATATCTCAGAAGTACGCGTAACTTTTTGTGACTGAGAATGTTCTCTATGGTCTTCGTCTGTGAAAGTGTAACAGTTAAAAGGTAGACAACTAAGGAGAACCATGATGCACTGGGGCCTCCACAGAACTATTGTGGCTACCACCACCCTCTAGGAGGAAAATATGAAGTGAAGGAACCACAGAAGATTACAGCTGCAGGCAGACAGGCCGCAGAGACACGCAGAAGTCCCTAATAATTCCACGCTCTTCGTCCCATCGCTGGAGCTGCTTATAGAGGACAATGAATGACTTGACGACGAAGCAGCCCTCTAGTGCCCACGGGGCAAGCATCCGTGCCATCTGTCCGGCACCGCCAGGAAGCCTTGAAGAACAACTAAAAAATGAGAAGGAAACGGATTCAAAGGGGAATTATAGAAAGAAAATCGTAAATAGATGAGAAATCACGCCAGCTTTCGCCTATCGACCAGGAAAAACTACAAAAACCCCAAAGTCAAACTAGACGTTCGCCATAAATCGAACCCGGGAAAGCCAGCCTCGCATGTTACCGTGAAGCCATCTCATTCGGTTCTCCCTTATACTACAGCTGACAATTGTTTAGACCTGTTCAACTTCCATTAGGATTCTAAAGGGAATTCCATGCATATTGCTTGTTACAAACGCAAGAAACAAGTGAATGTCGAAGTTAATCACTGCCTTCTGAATACTAACCGCGGTATTCAAACCGAGGGTTAGCAATGATGCACAGCTTTTATGACTTTACCACGGTAATAATTTAACCACTGTATCGTAACAACTCATATTTAACGAGGTTGATGCACTCGGCCATAAAGGGAATTCCGTGCATATTGCTTGTTTAAAAATATTCCAGTTGTTTAAATATTACATCTCCCGAAGCGCGATCTTGGAGAAACCCACCGAACGCGTTGTAGACAACATACCTGAATAAATTAAAATGCACACAAGATTGGAATCTCTAAAGCTGTTTCAAAGAAAGAAAAGAAAGACCGAATGCACCTACATCTCTAAGAACATCAGGGGCGTTTTAAACGTCAGATAACAAGAAAATACCATGTATTCCCCACACACGTAACGATATCAAGAGAGATTTAGGAGCATGACGTAATTAGTAACCTTCAAAGAGCAGACAGAATCTTTGGGGGCAAAAGTCTATTGTGCTGCATTCTCATGACTTTCTCTATTCTTCAACAAACTATTCTTACAAACGTTCATTCTTGTATCTACTATATGTCAGCCCAGATAGCATCTGTAGAAAAAAGTTTCGTTACATATTTCCTTGTAGGTATAATGGGAGTAGGAGAATGAAGTAGGCTTAAGCAATAATAAATTGTTTTAAGAGCTTTTCGCTATGTGATAGCTTTAAACTCCAGTCTTTTTGCCTGGTCAAGAGATAAACATATCTGATGTGTTACACTCACGACTTTCTCTACTCTTGTACTAACTATTCTTAGAAACACTAATTCCTCTATCTTCTTCATGTTAATCGAGATAAATATTTGTACCTATGCAGTAATTATCTTATTGGTAATTTTCTTGTAGGTACAGGGGGAATGTGTGAACACAGTAGGTTTTGGTCGATAGTCAAGTCGTTTAAAGCTAGTCGCTATATGAAGACTTTGAAATTCTGTTCTCTTTGCACGGCCAAAAGGCACAAAAGTAAATAACGACCTTTCACTTGAGAAAAGTATAGGTAAGCATTGCAAAACTCACACAAACAACAAGAAATACTTCCGAAACGGTTCGCTCCACCAAAAGAAAAAAAAAATGCATTTGGACATAACTTGTGTTTTAACGGGACCTATATTTTTTTCTAGTAAGATTTTGTCTATCTCTTACGATTTGCCAATTATGCAAAAGTCATCAAGACTAAACAAGACTACACAGGCTATAGCCAAAAATCCGAAATATAGGTTTCATTTACCATAAAAAATATCTTAAACATGTGGCATTTTAATCAAAATCGTTAGTCATTTTTCAGAAAATAAAAATTTTCGACAATTTTTCCATATAAAGGGTAGTTTAGGGTGGAAGAATGTTCTTCAAGATATTCGTGTTGCATCCTTGAAAAATAGATTTAAATACCAAATTTGGTTTTATAACCGACTTTTTCTTTTTTGAAATTATGTTGTTCACAGACTGACAGACAGACACACACGCGCGTGTGCCTAAAAGTGTTTTTTTATTCAGCGGGCCTCAAAATATATATTTCCGATGAAATCTCGACATCGAATTTTGGGGTCCAATACAATACTTCGCTACACATACGTAGTTTCTCTTTTTTACTTTCTCTCCCACATAGAGGAAGTATTGTATTCCATCCAAAAATTTGATGTCGAGATTTCACCGGAAATATGTTTTGAAGTCCCCTGAATCAAAAAAAGCATTTTTACAAAAAGCTAAGTCTGTCTCTCTCTCTGTCTCTGTGTGTGTGTGTGTGTGTGTGTGTGTGTGTGTGTGTGTGTGTGTGTGCGTGCGTGCGTGCGTGCGTGTGTGTGTGTGTGTGTGTGTGATGTATATATTGAATTTTCTGGAAATAGCCTCTGAAATCTTTGATCTTGATGACTTTTGCATGACTGATAAACCATAAGAGAGGGGCAGGTCGGGTGATAACGTACGGCGGGAGGTATCGGATTAGGGTAGTTTCTAACCTTGGGAATAGATGGCAGAAGCAAGCAGCCAACTAACGTATCCCTCATAGTGTCGCAAGCACAGCGTTCACCAACGTGTTCAGCATTTCCAGTAGGTAGCGCCATTTTGTCCTTCCTATAATATGTGGTCCTTCCTTCGTATTTCAGCGGCACTGAGTTAAGTTTTCTGAAAATACAGTCAACGGGTCTAGGTCCGGTCCGGCCCGCGGTCTGCGTTCGGGCCTAATTTGAAAAATATTTGTTGGGCTCGGGCCGAGCCCAAGCTTGAAAATTAAGAATATTATATTTTTGTCATCGGTGCCGAAATCCCGAGAATAGCACAATTATCGTAGAATTTCTTTACTAGGAATAATAATAATAATAATAATAATAATAATAATAATAATAATAATAATAATAATAATAATAATAATAATAATAATAATAGTAATAATGATGATGATGATGATGATGATGATGATGATAATAATAATAATAATAATAATAATAATAATAATAATAATAATAATAATAATAATAATAATAATAATAATAATAATAATAATAATAATAATAATAAAAATAATAACAACAATAACAATAGCAAGAAGAAGAAGAAGAAGAAGAAGAAGATCGGGCACTATAAGCTCTTCTCGGGCTCGGCTGGGCCGATCCTAAGAATGTCGGCCCGTGCAGGCCTCTAATCTGGGCGGTCTCTACAATTAAGCTGAAGTGAATGCTTCATTTTGGACAAAGAGCTCGCGTACAGACTCTATGCTTAAGTGTAGGTTTCTAAGGCGTAAATACCTCGACCTTAACTGATCCCTTTATTCTCTAGTCTCTCAAAATGCCTGCATCCTTTACAAAGAAGGCTTTCTTCCTGAACCCTTGCTAAGTTCATGCAGTTGCATAAACCCTTAATCCTTTAACCTGCAAGTGACTCGAAGTCATACAACAGTTGACTACCGTTTCATCTAACCTTTTGCATCTTACGCAAGTGTGACTTGAGATAGCCGCATTCTATTATTCCAACCGACCAAAGAAGTTGGACTCTGTTCATAGAAAGCAGTTCACGAATGCGGCCAATGTTTAACTCAGGAATTATTTTTGAGTATTCGTGTCCTGTAATACTTCTTATGTTTGCAGCAGGCCACCCACAGATAACTCATCCAGCATATCCATAGGATAATCCGAAAATGGGTTCCGGTCCGATTGGTAGAGCATCTGATCCTGTTAACCAAACTGTGAACCCTTTAGTTGCCATGAATTCCTATATGACTCGGCAACCACAACAGTGACATTATGTCCAGCCTGTCTCATGAGGGATGCTCTGAATTCCCATTTATTTCTATTTTTCTTCATTCACTCCATTCGCTTCAAGCTACTTAACTGTCTGAAAGTATACAAATGCGCCAATTGATATATACTCTTCATATACTCCCCTGTCATATTACATGCTCTATGTTAATTAAGAAAGAGTTTTCCAATAAATTTATTACAATCGATCAATGTGTAGTGGCATGTAAAAGAACTCCTGCGGGACAAAATTCCGGCACACCGGCGACGATGATATGATCTTGGCAATTGACAGGGTCGTTAAACAACAAAATCTTTTTTTTTTTTTTTTTTCTTTTTCAAATGTACGGCCTTCTATTCGTGATTTGCCGTGTGGTTTCTTCTGCCAAAACCTTGACAGCACTGATCTCTACAGTGAATTAATCTCTAGAGCAATGTGTTCCAGCCCAGCTGCTCGCGAGTGAGCTGAGGCGTACTCGCCGCTTGCGTGAGTAAGCCTTCAACATGCAGCACAGCTCTACTCTGGGTAACCTGCCGTCACGGCGCAGTAGGTACTGGCGGAGACCGCAACGGGAAAGTTTGGGGTTGCTATGACCTTCGCCTAATGACGTATTGGCTATCATCCTTAACCGCCACTCCCTCTACAGCCGTGCCCCGCGCAACACTGCTGCGTACTCGCGTGTACTCATACTCAAATTCGTGGATATGGAACAACCTGTTCTAGAGGATATCGGTCTTCCGGAGATTAATTGCTTTCTGTTTTAAGACTGTTGAGACAAGGCCTACTGTAAGGTTACCTCACAGTAACTGTAAATATATTTCGGTCTACATCTAAGTCAAGCTTCAGTTTTAGTGAAAACCCTTACGTGTGAAAGACTAACGTTATGAGATGCTTTTCACACCCATTTCTACAATCCGAAGACAAAAAGGTTTTAAACACCTGAGTAAAACCTGTACTGACTTCACAGAATGATTTGCCGGCTTGAATGTTCATGAAGACTGCAGCATACGCATATCTTGGACTAAATCCGTACATTTCTATTTACCGAGAATTGCTTTAATTAATAACCATATGAAGAGGCCAGTCCCAATTTCGACAGTCATTGAGAGCGACTTGGTGCCCCTTAGCCCATATGAGGGCTGTCATCACTATTATGCTCGTCAAAACAAAATTTTACGTTTCGTAGAACACTTTGAAGAGGCATTAACGCAGTTTATTTATTCCATTACTGAATAATGTATAATTCAATAACGATGTTACAACTTCAACACACTTAGTGAACTGAGCTCATGCCACTTGTCCCCATTTCTACACTCATAAATGCAAGTCATCGCAGTCAACACTATCATCCAATATTGACTTCCACTTTTTTCCTTCTAGTTATACAACGTTGTTGAAGGTTGTGGTGTAACATTTGCATTTCTTGTATTTACAGAACTCTTTATACTGACTTGTTACATAGCTGGAGTGCTTTAACAAAAGCTACGTTAAGAAAGGTGATGATCTCTGTTTTGATCATAGCTTCACAGCCATTAGCCAAATAAAAATAATAAATAGAAGAAACTAATATCTAACAATTGCCAGGTCAGCTAAATAAGGAAATAACCGCTTTGTTGTGAAGGTAACTTCTCAAACAAGTGAATTTCTTCTGCTGCTCCTTTTCATTTAATGAACTAGGTTCACTTGCCGTTACGGTTACACAAACCCCTCCAGCCTCCTGCGGGTCGTCCTTGCTCATCTTCCTCTCGGTCTTTTAAGACTCATTTGTCATCTACAGGCTCCCCCCACCCATCCCCCCCCCAAAAAAAAAACCGACAACGCCCAGTATGTTATGCGGGATGGTAAACTGATCGGTTTTCAACAAGGAAAACTTATCCGGAAATGCATGATTTAGACACTGAAGCGCATCGAAGTGCAAGATGGGTTACGTTCCATTTCGTCAACAAATCCAACATGAGTAGCACATCGAGTTGTCTACATTACAAACGGGCTTCGAACTGTGTACCTCGTACAGCATTGCACAGCGTATATTGACGGTGCTGAGCCTCATGCACATGACCCAATGTGTGCAGTTGTCTGAAGATTTTCAATCGCTCCGTGGACTCGAGCATTAAGGACCTCCGCTGACGTTACAGGAGTATACTCTTCATACAAGCGCACAGAAAATAGTCGAGAGGTATCTGCTGGCCATGGAACGGATTTGGATATGCGACGTTGAGGTGATTCCGCACATTTACATCAAAATGTGCTGGAGCTTATGTCGGTCATTTCCGCAGCTGTGTACTGGAATGCATATCAGTGCTGTTAAAACGTTACTGTACTGGAAAATACCCAGTAATGCAGTAGGATGTGCACCAAGGACTCCATGAAGGAACATAGCGCATCGCAGCTATGTTATTAGGCTCAGGTGTTTTTCATATCCGGTATACAGATTGCTGAAAGGCTGCGTACCTTCCGTATTAAGATACCAAAATGAATCTTATCAAATTGCCACAAGCGCTCGTTCTCAAACTTCCACGCTCTCCAGCGTCCAAACTATGCATTTCCGCACAGGGCTTCCTATTTGAAAACCGATCACTTTGCCATTCCACACAACATACTGATGATGATGATGATGATGATGATGATGATGATAATAATCATTAAGAGTGAATGTGGGGTAAATCTTCATGTGCCTTTTTTTATTTTAACCCAATGTTTCTGATATATATGACTTCTGACTGAACGAGTTGTGTGAAGCAGCCCTAAAACAACCTCATATTATAATTATGTTTATGCTCGACCATATCCAAATTTATTAATCATAAGTCTGATAGCGATCCTTTAATAGACCTCCTTAAGTTCAAACTTTCATTAAACGAGAATCGGAGACTGCAATTTTCATTAAAGGACAGGTGTCCCAACAGTCAGAGAATTCCCATGCAGCAATGGCAAAGCGCAATATCGATTAATTCTCGAAACGCAACCAGAGCGACTTTAAAAAACATGTCGGACAAGCACAAAACACACAAATTAACCTCAATACAGCTTCAACTTCCGAAAATATTGCACCAAAGTACAGTCCCGCAAATTCATTTCACTAAGTGTACAATAAATAACTTATACATGAAACAAGTTTCGTCTGAAAACCAATATATTCAATCTTCCTTCTATTTTTCAAAGTTACGTAGCATTCCAAGGGTATAATTTTCATAATACATCTGTTACGTGCTGGAAACGAATCGATCGTTTAGCGCCTGCGCAGAACTCCAAATATCAGCTGATGCAATACGTATGGCATTGTCCCTGGTGAGTGTAAAATATTATGGTAATTAAGACGCTCGTATTAAAATTAGGAAACTCGCGTCTTAATACCATTATAGTCTCGTTACATAATATACTATTATACTGCCTGACTTACCCTGCGTTCCAGGTTTAGCTTTTTAAACTTCAACGACGAATTACTTAAATTAATTTCACTGCCTCCCACTGTTCTTTATGAAATTATTGGACAATGATCTGAGAATTTTATTATGAAGGGCATGGTTTAGTGCACAGTAATCCAGACAAATGAATGAGCAAGATGCATTGTTTCCAAGGCCAAAGTCTGCGCATTTTATGCACCTTTGTTACGTTATTTTACTGCAGTAACTTCGATCATGCGCCATTTTTGGTTCCTTGAATTGTCCAGTTCCCAGAATTTAGGTTTCGCAAGATGACATCCTGTGCACGTTCGTCCTTTAAGAAGCTATACGATAACATTAAGCCATACAGTCATTTCTTGTAGTTGATGAAATTGATAAGTTTAATATTGTTGATTGCTAGAGCAGGTCAAGCAAGAAGGCACGCTAGAGTGACTTCTACTAATGGGAGCTTGCAATACCCCTATTATATAATTTAAAACTGAATTGAAATCGTGTATTTTCGTAATGTTAGGAATCGATGTCAAAGAAAATGCTCAACTCAGATTTTAACATGCAAATTACATCACAATAGAAATGGATATAAACTGTTTGGAAAAAGCGTGCTTCTCAACAAAGGGGTTTATCGTGCAAGACATTGGTGTGTTTACCTCCTAAAAGAAAGGGGGAAAATAAAAGAATAGGAATTTTACAGAAAGAAAAGAGCAAAGAAAATTCTAAGAATCCACATCCATTACTACTGTCCTATGCCGATAAAAAGATTTGTTCCCAACTACAACTTTATGGAAATGTCTTATTTTATGGAATTAGAAAGGTTTTAAACCTATAACCTAGAAAAGCTGCGTCAAGAATTTTTATTTTTTTATTTTGCATATATGTATTCTTTGTATCATACACACAGGCTGCTAGGGGTATAAGTGCAGATATTTTGGTAATTTGTACCTTAATGTGTATTCATCTCGGTGTGTTTTGTCTTTCCCCTTTGTCTAACAATTTTCTCACAAATCAATCGCAAAGTTTATGCCTGACGCTTTTTTCAGGTCGTAAGTGCGCCTCGAAATGAAAAATGCCTGCCGTATATACTATCCGCTTTGCTTCACACCTCGAGGAGTCACCTACTGGCCTAGGTAGCCCGAGATCATTGGCCTTGCAGAAAGTTTTGGTACGCGGTTCCGGTACACCACTTGTTATCATAAGACCTTCTATGAGGTACTAACGAACCTGAAAACGTACTACTCTTAATAAGTAAAATTATAAGTTCGCGAATGAAGCATATACTGATGCAGTATTGTTCATTACACTGCCCTCAACCAGTAAAAGTATCTGTAACCCTAACACTCACTCACTCTCTCTAAGCATTACTTTCAATACTTATCACAACGTCCTACTCATCCTATGTAATTATGCCAAACATAGCTCTCGTGTAGAAGTTTTATTTACAATCACGAGAATTATTTGTTTAAATCCAACAAACCTCGCCTTGTAATTCCTATCTTTTCTTAACTGTTCATATTCCTTGTATATCTGTAAGAAATTAACTATGCTAACCATAAATGATTCGAAAGACAAAAATATGACTCTCTGGGTCAGTCTGGGCGGCTCAGTTGGTTAGACGCTGGCATACTGATTCCAAGGTCGCGGGTTCAAATCCAGCCTAGACCATGGTTTTTGAAGTGTACTTAAAAACGAGAGCTCCAGTTCAGTAGATTTACGGGCATGTAATAGAGCTCCTGCAGTACGAAATTCCGGCACACGGTGACGCTGATATGATCCTGTTAAATGGTCAGAGAAAAATGATTTCTGTATGTAGGATTAACTCAGAAACTACCCAGTCGATTTTGATAATTATTTCACCATTAGAAAATTCTGTTCTTTCAAATGGCCACAAGCTATATAATATTTTTAAAAAATTAAACTGGGAGAGGGGTTAGAGATTTCGTTTGCAAACCAACATCCTTTTGCTTATCTAGATAAAACTTGGTACGCTTACACTAAAGGACCAAGCAAAAATTATAAGTCGCCTTACAAGTCTAAAAAGCTACCCTTACCATATTTTCAACCCCTTCTGTATAAATCTGCATTGCTTAAACAATATAGCACAATTGTACAAAGTTAGCAAAAATCGTGGATTACCCTCTCGGGGGCGCCCCATCTGGAGCATAAGCACAAAAGATTTATTTGTAAAGGACCCCTTCCGAACCTTGTCTATCTTATAATTATTAGAACATTTGGTTTGCTAATTAAAATATTAAATCAACAAACTTAAAACTATTTCGCTCGTTTTCTGTCTTATCTAAGACGTTGGTTTTACATAACATGTCAATTACTGTCACGACTTCTTTAATTTGATGAAGAATAAGCATAGGTAAGTACTCAATAATATGTGAATTCCAATAACAATAGATTGCTCTTTGGTTGGGAAATAAGGACGTACCTATATCAATTTAGGTGTAATGCAAGCTTTTCATTATGTAACTCCAATCATTCGACAAATCACTTTAAAATCAAGGTTAATAATGTAGTTTACATTCTTCTGAGTTCTCTACCGCCCACCCATAATAGTAAGAAGAGGTACTGTATTATAATCAGAACTTCAATTTCGAAATGTCACCAGAATTATTGTTCTGAGGTTCCTTGAAGGAGAAAGAAGGAAATATTTAGGGAAAGGTATACCCGCGAGTACGAAAATTCGGAGAAATAATAAAATCTCCTGTATCTTCCTGGAACATACAACATGGTGATTTTGAAAAACTTCTCCAAACCCTAAGGACCCTTTAGATGGAAATATTTTCGATATTTTAAATTTTTTGCCGCGTATCTAGGTGTAGTAAGTAGTACTGTATTGTACCAAAAATTCGATACTGTACCAAATTTCACCAAAAATGTGCTTTTTGAGGTTTCCTAAATCTAAAAAGAGGATTTTTTACAAAAACACGTCTCTGTATGTGTCTCAGAATAGCATAATTAACAAACGCGTCTATCAACGATTGCAATCGAAATCAAAAAGATATCTGGCACTACTTGTCCTCTACGTGAAACACTTTTCTAAACATTTTATTTCCCCAAAAATGGCTCAACAGATTCTCATTAAAATACCAGTGCCTGGACGACCGAGCTTCGCTCGGTTTTTCTTTTCTTTTCCTTTTTTTAATCGTGTTTTTTGGGGGAGAAGATACTGATTTAGACAAACTTGAAAAGCAAAATAACTAAATATAAATTTTCATCCTAATTGTTGGAGCCGTTTCCGTGACGAGACTTTCAATATCCTGGCTGGCTTGTTGAAATTGGCCCATTAACGGCGAAATTATGGCCAAAATAAGGTTTAGAGTAATTGTGACTGTTACGCGTAAAATGGCGTTTCTTTCAGGAATGACACTTATATAAACTTAATAAGCAAAACCCTGTCTGAATACAAAATTTGATCGAAATCGTTACAGCCGTTTCCAAGTTGCGTGGAATAAACACACACGCACGCACGCGCGCGCACACACACACATGAATTGCTCATTTAAATATATACGATTGTGACTGTTATGCGTAGACTAATATAGCTAAGTCAACTTTCTTTAGGTTTTCTGAAAGCTCTTGACGAGACCTTTAATATCCTGATTTGTTTGTTTAAATTGTCCCATTAACACACAAATTATGGCCAAAATAAGATTTAGAGTAACTGTGACTGTTACGCGTAAAATCGCGTTTTTTCACGAATGACACCTATATAGATAAACTTAATAACCGTCTGAATACAAAATTTGATCGTAATCGTTAGAGCCGTTTCCAAGTTGCGCGGAATATAATTATACAGGATGGAAGTGAAATGAACCGCCAGACTTTAACATCAAATTTCTCATGTTGTGAATAACAAAAAAGTCTAATACCAAAATGTTGCAAAGTTTATAGTTTACTAGAAAAAATATTTTTATCAAACAAATTTATGATCACCTGGCTGAACAATTATTAATTGAAGGTTCTTGATTTATGGCTATATTCATAGAAAATTGACTAAAGAACAACTTTTTCCTTTGGAATACTTCAATAGATTCAAAGGTTTTTGTGTAAATTAAATTTAAAAAACCCACAATTTATTGCAACAAAAAGACAACAAATTGTGGGTTCTTTTAAATGTAATTTACACAAAAACTGTTGACTCTACTGAAATATGCCAAAGGAAAAAGTTGTACTTTATTCAATTTTCTATGAATACAGCCATAAATCAAGAACCTTCAGTCAATAATAATTCAGCCAGGTGATGATAAATTATTTTGATAAAAATATTTTTTTCTAGAAAACTATAAACTTTTCAACATTTTGGTACCATTCTTGTTATTGTTGATGGTGTCAACACTCACTGGTCTACAAAAATTAACTTTATCTCTTTCACAAGAATTAAAATAACAGATTCTAAAAGTATTTTTTGTGCTGAATTATAATATAATTACAGTTTGTCCGCATCGGGCAGGAGTTTTGTGTGATATTCATTTGAATTTTTATAATATTCTAAAAAATCCGTAACTAGCTATCTAACTCAAAAGTATAACTACTGATTCTGACTTACCTAGAAAGTGGTAGATAGTGATTTTCGGGTATATTTTGCATCTGCAATGTCTCTCATTTTAGTCCAACAGTAGTCAGCCAGCATATTGGAACTCCACTTGCCTTGGTACCTCTTCTCTATCGTAGAAATTTGCTGTGAAAACGCTCACCGTGTTCATCGCTGACAGCTCCAAGGTTTTCGGGGAAGAAGTCCAAGTGAGAGTCCAAGAAGTGAATTTTTAAAGACATGTTGCATCCCATAGCTTTATAAGAATGCAGAAGATCAGCCACTATGTCACGATAGTTTTCTGCTTTATGGTTTCCAAGAAAATTGCAACATAAACTTTTGAAAGACTGCCAGGCTGCTCTCTCCAGTGGATTTAACAGTCCCTCGAAATGTTCATCAGCCATTAATGATCGGATTTGTGGTCCTATAAAAACTCCTTTCAATTTAGCATCACTGACTTTGGGGAATTTCGATTTCAAGTACAAGAATCCATCAGAAAGTTTATCCATAGCTTTGACGAAATTTTTCATAACTCCTAACTTAATATGCAATGGAGGTAAAAATATTTTTTCAGGATTCGCTAAAGGGACACATGCCACATTTTTCTGGCCAGGGAGAAGAGATTCACGTTTTGGCCATGACTTTCTAACGTAGTGAGACTTCTTATCTCTGCTGTCCCACTCGCACAAAAAACAGCAAAATTTGGTGAACCCAAGTTGCAAACCAAGCAATAAAGCAATGACCTTTAAATCACCACAGATATTCCATTCATATTTTCCATATTGTATTTTCTCTAAAATTAGTTTCATATTTTGATATGTCTCTTTCATAGCGGCATGCGCTACTGGTATTGATGGAAGTTCATTGCCAATATGTAGCAGCACAACCTTCAAACTTACTTTAGAGGAGTCTATGAACAATCGCCACTCATCTGGTCGGTGTTGATGCCCAAGAGTTACCATAAGTGAACAAATATTATTACAAAACACAACACCATATTCTTCAGAGAAGTATTCTTTGAAAACACTATGGCGGCTATGATAACTACTTATTCTTACATCTTTTTGGAGTAAATTCCACCCTTTGAGTCTGGAAGTTAAAACTTCAGCTTGCAGTTTAGACAGATTTAAATCCCGAATCAGGTCATTAAGGTCTTGCTGATTGGGAAAGTATGGTTCTGATGAACAGCTACTGGCTTCATATGTAAGATCATTTTTATTTTCATCTGAATCATTTTGAGTTTCAGTTAGGTCAGAATCAGAGTTATCACTTAAGGTTGTATCTACATATACTGGTACAGGGAACTCTTCACTGTGTAAGACAGGTCTCAATGCAGATTGCAAATTCGGATACTTAACTATATATTTTGTTTTAGATGTGATTCCTTTAATATTTGTCAAACAAAAATAACAGTCAGTTGAATGATCCTTTGGTTCCCTCCAAATCATGGGAATTGCAAATGGCATATGATGTGTACCATTTTTCCACCCAGTCAGCAGTCTAACACACGAAACACAGCATGTATTTGGGGCCCAGCTCTTATCAAAATCACCAATTTGACAGCCAAAGTAAAGATAACACTTCTTTACAAGTGGGGTCATATTTCGCCTCTGAGACTTGAAGGTCAGCTCACCACAAATATAGCAGAAATTATCTGCATGATTTACACACTTTCTTGGCATGATGGAAACATTAAGCACTGAAATACAACATGCACAACATACACAATACACTTCTAAACAGAAAGGAAGGAAATATTTCACTAGTGAACAATGTCACAGTCAGCTCAATACTGACACATCACAATGCCAGACAGGTCTGAGCATGTCTAAACATGAATGAACCTGCACAGTCTTGTTTTGTGGTGCTTCAGCGTGATATTACAAAATTTCAATAAATACGGCTTGAGTAAACTAGCTACATATGAGGTAAAGGTTCCTATGACAGGTCAAAGAAAACGCTAAAATCATATTTTGAAAAGTAGCTTTCACAGAAAAACTATGCCTGATGGGAAAATTCTGACTACATATCTGAATTCAGGATGAAAAAATGCACTAGATTCACTATTCAGATTTCTTGTGAAAAAAATCTTGTCGACCAGTGTTACGCTTCACTGTCCTTATTCAGAGGTTGGAAATGTTTCGTTGGGTATGTCTCAACCATGAAACACAACTGTAGAGTTCGATATAGCCGCATGACCGTACCCATTCCTCCTCCAACTCTCAGGGCTAGTAATGCAAGATGTTTGGCATATAAACTTAACTTGTACATGAGCGTCGCAAAGGGGGGGCTGCGGTCCCCCCTTGGAAGTTGAAGTTAATGTGCAATCAATTACTATTAAACTATTATTTTAATTTTACTGTAAAGAACCATTTTTATTTAGCACAAATTAATAGTTACCTGCAACAAACATAATAAATTTTGACAATATTATCTGATTGCCCCCCTGGGAAAAGGCTGTTGATGCTCGTGAACTTGTATCTTACAGCGATCCTAAATGTTGCAGCTCTATTCCTAACAAATACCATATGTTAGTTGAGAAATGAGTGTTCCTTGAGCTCTCTCTCACCCCTTTGTTTTTGTTTTCATTTTTTAATTGGTCTGTTTCTTCATGTTGTGCTTTTATGGTTGCAGAATTAACAGTACAGTGAATTAGAGTACATTTTCTAAAAATCTCAAAGTAAATCTTCTGAGGTTTTCACTTGATCACTGTCATTACTGCAAGAAGGTGCACTGGAGGTCACATGTGGGTCGACAAAGACGATGTGCAATTCATGTACTTTATTATTCTCAGGTGGACGGACTGTCTCCCTTCAACAGATTCTTGATTACACACTATTTGGCATATTTGTGATTTTTATGCAAAACTGCAATAGGGTAGAACCCACTCTTGTATTATAAACACTATGGCACTCCAGAGCAGTAATATTCAACCTTTCTTCTCCGCATACCCCCAAGACAGCTTCCCATTCCAGCCTGTACCCCTAGGCTTAGCGCTAAAATTGTCCTTAATTCAAATTATACAAACCATATCTAAAATATACTATAAAATTTATAACATTAAATATTACAAAAAGGAGGATTATACTATAAGTGAAAAAATAAACATAGTACATTAGATAGCTCACACAAAAAAATCAAATGAATTTGTATATTATTCTCACCTGTTAATGAGATGGCTCTGCTTGTTTTCTGGGCACCAGCTCCTCTATTCCTGGCTAAATCTTCATTGGTGATTCTGGATTCAAGTATTTCTTTGTTTCATTTTGATTGCTGTCAATGCAGAGAAACCCAATTTGCTCACACAAATAAGTAGAACAGAATGGAAGAAGGTATGTAATGGCAGTGTCATTAAGTTCAGCGTACTCTTTGGGTGCATTAATGCCAGAAATCCCAAATTGACATTTCCTAGACTGCATTTTAATTTTACGGTAGGATCAGAGGAACTCATGGCGGTGGTTGAACACATTTATAATCCATCATTGTGTATTATCTGTCTTTCTCAATTTCTGGAAAGTATTTTAAAAACTGTAATCTGATATTTTATAGGTGGAATTTGATTTACAAGAGTTAGTTCATACTATAATCTTTGCAAAAGTCAAAGGCATATGGAGGTGGGCCTTAGCGAATCCTAAGCTTGCCCCTCCTACCAGCGCTACCAAATGTGGCACACGAATCTCATGCACTCTTATGTACTGAATCTCTGCCGATACGTGCACTATGCTTGTGCATTGGTTCACGTCTTTAACTTTTGCGAGCAGTATAACTTCATTTTGTCCATTATTTTCCACACAGTTGGATAAAATGCAATACTTCCTTTATTAAATCCAATCAATCCAAAATAAATTTCTTACGAAATCCCTTAACTTTTCTTCTTCTTACTAAGGCACTACAACTTTACAAAAGTTTTGGCCTTCTCAACAATTTGTTTCCAGACTTTTCTATTTTATATGCAAACAGGCCAGTCTTTTGTTTTCATATGCTCAATATCAAGTACCATCTATTTTTGGGATGGCCCCTTAATCTTGGTTTCATTCATGTCCATTTATATATTCTTTTTACTAATTCTATCATCCGGGGTCCAATTTACGTGTCCAAACCATCCTAATCTTAGAGCTTTTATATGGTTAATATTTTAATTTTTGATTAATTCATTTAATTTGTTATAACGTATTCTCCATGTATTATCATTTTGTTTCACTGCTCCAAATATAGTATGTAATATCCTTTTTAAAACCATTAGCTTTTGTTTATTTGTTTCATTAAGGACACAAGTTTCACACAAATATGTTACAATAGGTTTGATGAAGGATTTGTATAATCTTATTTTTGCTGGCATAGAATGCCCTATTACCTAGAGCAGTTCTTTTTGTATTTCATTCTTTGTATCATTGTTATTGATTATAGAGCCAAGGTATTTGAAAAAATCCACTCCTAATTTTGTATTTCCTATTATTATATCTTCAGTATTTTCTTTCCTGACAGTGCACTTTAAATGTATAGTTTTATCTATATTTATCATCAGGCCATATTGCTTACACAGTTCTACCAGTTTGTTTAACGTTTCAATCAGGATAGCTTTACTTTCCGTTAATAAAACATCGTCGGCATATGCTGAACATTGTTTGGATCTTGTGCTTAAGTTTCCTCTGACATCCAATTGTGAGATTATTGAGTCGATTATTATGCTAATAAAGGTAGCAGAAAGAGGATCCCCTTGTTTAACTATTTCAACTTTAAAACTATCACTTAGTTCGTAACCAATTTTAATTTTTGCAGTTTTATTTGTCAAGGTCAGTTGTATTAATTGAATTAGTTTCCTGAGAATATTGGAGAAGACATTCAGTAATTTTATTTCTGTGTACTGTATCAAAAGCATGTGTATAATCTATAAACAGATTAAAGAGGTCAATATTATGTTTGTGACATTTCCCTATTAACTGTCCAATTATAGTCAATTGTTGATCTATTTGGGCGAAAACCCATCTGAAAGTTTCCAAGAGTGTTTCCAATAATTTTGGAAAGTCTATTATTCAAGAGACAAGCAAAGATTTTATAAGAAACATTCAGTAATGTTATTGTGCTATAAATTGGCACAGTTTAGCTTATCACCGTTTTTATAAATAGGGATTATTGTCCCTTCATTCCATTGATGAGGAAGCTGTTCATTATTCCACATTTTCAATGTAAGTTCATAAATTTTATATTTTAATGTTCTTCCACTGAACTTGATTAATTCAGATGTTACATTATCTGGACCTGCCACTTTATTAGGCTTTAATTTGTTGATTACATAATTGACTTCACTGAACATAGGCATGAATACTTCCTGGCCATAATTGACTTCACTGAACATAGGCATGAATACTTCCTGGCCATTAAGATCAGTTACTTCAATATTAGCTATATTAACATTTTCTAACAGTGGTGGTTTTAATAATTCTGTGGCTCCTTGTTTCTATTATTATTCTAAAATGCTTATTCTTTGAGTACCAGTGTGCGGAAATACATATCTTGTACAGCAGGTTTTAAACTAAGAGTAACTGCATTCTCAGAATCGAATAGTGTTTGAACCACAAAAGGGAATTTTCAGTGAGCTAAAAACTTGTGTGATTGGTACAAAGTGGAAGTGCAAATGCAATATGCAAGGCATTCAAGGTACTCTTTTCGTGGCTCTAAAACCAGAAAGGTGGATAATATTGTCTCCAGTTATTAAGTACACTCGATTCAATAGTACCGTAGATGCTTTTGTGAATAACTTATGAGTCTATTCAATGAATCTAAATTTCGTTTAATATTTTTTGCGTTTATGTTTGGTTCTCTTTTGTTTTGTTTACTGGAGTAGGTGTTTGCATTGTAGTGTCAGCATTACTTTTATTTCCTCATCTTCCTTTTCAACTACAAATAGTGTAGTGCGACCATGCTTCGATGTATACAGACTTGCTCTTACTCCCATCACCATACAATAGCTGCTAAACTTAACATGGGCAGCACTAAATAATTTATTCTTTGCATAATGCTCACACTGTATATTTTAAATTCATGAAGAAAAGCACAAAAGGTGCGTCAATTATGTGATGAAATGCAGTATACCCTAAACTACAATACTGTTAATGTATAATTTACTGCAAAAGCTTCCGCAAATGTAGCAGCTAAGCTGACTTTAGATCCTTTAAAATCCACCCACTTTACATGCTAAGCCAAACACCATGAACCTCCCACTTTTCTTTGATAATTACATTTTGCTTTGCAAATGACATTTCCTAACATTAAACAAATACACCCCAACTATTCATTTTGAAATTATCATAGCAAGAAATACTAATTACACTGAAATTATCAGAGAATAACACTTGTAGTATTAGAGTTGATATAAGAAGAAAATGACATTCTTTATTTGGAAGTATGACAAACTGCATACAGCATGTTCCCAACCAGCAATTCATTTTTGCTAAAAACAAACCATCTGACTAGCTGTAACCTGATGCAAAACTAAACTTCTAGCTTTTACAACTTGGCACACCTGAGATGGATAAACTAAGGATGACAGAAAAGGGAACAACTACTGCATGGATGAGACAACTGAAATTGTTGCTTCAATACTACTTTTTTTATTTAAACAAACTAAATGAGGGTTGCAAACTAAATACAATGCATTTAGAATTCCTAACCAAATTTTCACATGATTCACAGTTTTTACAGTAATATACAATGTTATTTACAAAAACACTATGCAGTAAAATACACAATACACCTGCTTCAAGGATTAATATAAAGGTACTATAAAATAGGCTATGGGCACCTTATGTTAAAATAACAGAACTATTGTGGGTTTCTGAAGTAGTGTAATGCATTGTCTTTAAAACAGATAGTTAAAACTAGTGAAGTAATGCATGATTCAATCCATGCAAAACAATATGAAGGAAGCAAATCATTTAGAATCCCATAAAAGAACACAACCTACGGCAACCACTCAAAGAGCGATATATTTGACCTGACAAATATAATAAATATTGCAAATGATAAACACGAAGCGAACATACTGCACACAGTAAAGAATTAACAATCCGCTTAGGATAGCAGTGCTTTCAGGAGTTAAGTTCTTAATAACTTGTAGTCAGAAATGAAAGTGAAAGACAGCATTACAAAATCTAATCATAGTACTAGCTTCTCCATTTAAGACCAGAAAAAATGTCTTTACAGCTTACACTTAAAACGGAATGCTCCACAAATCCATGGTCCAGCCATCATTTAGCATCACGGTTTGTGAAAGCAATTTAGCATCGAATAAAAAAACAAATGTGTGGCCAGCACCTGCTTAAAACTTCATATTACAATAAATATTATCATGTATGTACATGCTTTTTATCTACAAAACATCATTTAAAATATTCTCGCCCCCCATTTGCATTATTTTCATCTTAACAGTCACAAGACCAATTAAGATCCCTTTCTAAAATGTTTCTGGAGATGCGAGTTTTTCTTCAGAGGCTTTCTCTGAAGGGTTTTTAATCCTTGAGAATCACTGGCCTTTTACACCTTCAAAGAAATCTTTCATTTTTGCTAACAATGCCCAACAAGCTAGACACAAGGTATTCAACAAATGTGCTTTAATTTTACATTAACAAAAACAAAACAGGCCTTACATAAGATGAAACAGGTTGCGGCCACAAAATAGCCAATTTTGATGCTAAGAACATTAACACAGCAGAAATTGCATGTTCACTTGTATGAAAATGCTAAGCAATATTTACTGAATGTATAATAGATTAAAATAATTTAAATAGCTTATATCGTTCACAACACAAAACTGTTAATATTACCCAGAAATAAATTATGCCTTTAGAAGCACAATTACAAAATTTAAAAAAATTGCGAGTTTTAAAATTAAGTCATATTAGGAAAGTATAAATATTTAAATATTAGAAAGTCTCAAAAGCTCATTTAGCAACTCGTCATGACAATAACAGATCTGTTAACAAAAAAAAAGGACAATATTTAAACAATCCATTACATTCTTTATGGCATCAAACACAAACACTAGTCACGGTTTATTTTATACTATCATTATAAAATATATTAATTTAAAAGTTGTCCAATTATATCCCAAATATACAACAATTCTTTTACATTCTTCTTTTGAATTACTATTATATGTTCACCTATTTTCCATTAGTTTAGCTACCCTATGAAAATCTCCAGTATGAAAGGTAACCATACAGAAGGGCATGGTAAAGTTCTAGCACGACATGACGACAGACCTTTTATCACGGTGTTTATTGCGGCAGATGGTTCTCGCTTTAAAAGCTGCTGCATTCATTAAGTGCTACAAAAAAGAAAACATTTGTTCATAATTTATTCCCTGTATTTAATAGATGCAGTACACATCTCAACTGAAAGGGGAGAGGGAAAAGAGATGACTATGGGTGGGGGAGACAATGTAGGGTATCCCTTCAGTCAAAAAGCTGAAAAACATTTAGAAATAATTAGCACAATTGAGTTATTACACACAGAATATTACTTTTCTATTCATGCACAGATTATAGCATGGAACAAGCAGAAAACATACATATATAAAGTAGGCAAGAGCCAACCTGGAACTTGACAGCGATATTGGTTTCACAGAAAGAATTGTTTGTTATGTAAACAGAAGCACGTGTACAAATAGAAAAGTTCAAGTGTATGTTCATTGGCTGATGCCGTGTATTACAAGGTACATCGGCTACAAAGTAATTCGCTCAATAGTTACAAAAACTACTGAATCTTCTCTGCATTATGTAACAATGATATGTTTAACGTGTTATTGTACCATGTATAACTGCAACAAAATTAATGCAAAGCAATTAATTGAACTTAACCAGAAAATGAGTGAAGAACATACACAGACTGCCTTCTGCTGGTCAGCTTTGGAAGCGGGAAGGTGAGTGTAGTAAACCATCATAGCAGAACAAGTGCAGTTAATAAAACATTAGAGGGAACCCTCTAACGAATGGTGAACAAGTTATATTCTTAATGTGTTCCACAAACTATGCGAGAAACATCCCATTTTAGCTATCAAAGATATTGTTAGCCTTACAGCTGAATTTACAGGTGTATCTGCATTAAACATAAATTGCATGTGCAGTAAAAGGTTAAAAGCAGGGAAATGAACCACGCCTCTGGCCGTTAAGATTTTTGTTTACCACTGGTCACACCAAATCACATGAGTGTGTGAGCGTTTGTTATATGTTTATAATCCGTTATTTATATAAGCTTACATCTCTGATTCATGGGAGGTTAAGTTAGCATTCGTTTTATTTATAATTTTAGGTTAATTAGCAACCACTGGGTATACCAAAGATAAAGTGAGAAGGGAGGAGCAGAACTCCGATCTAGATTAAATACAACCTCTTTCAGATTCAGATTAGGTATGTTAAAGCTTTCTTTTCAATTGTGATTTTAAATTTATATTTGTTATGTTTTTAGTTCAGAGTGTTACATGCAAATGTTATTTAATCAGCAGCGCATTTTAAACTACTGTGTGGGAGATCGAAGGCAGGTGATGCTATTTCCAGGCTCCACGTGGTTTTCTCTCTTAGCAACACGCGGTTACTTAGTAGCAACGTTACTGCTCCAATCAGAGCAAGAAAGTGGAAGGATACATATTTAGGCATCGTTTACAGCACAACCAATTCTTTCGCTGAAACTAGTATAGCTAATTTCACTTACCTGCAACCGAGGCTAGACCTAGCTTGTCCAATCGTGTGACAAATCACACAATGATTAGTCGATTGGACGAGATAGCACTAGCCTCATTCACAGGTGAGTGAATCAGCCCGCTGTCAAGTGCCAGGTTAGTTCTTGCCGACTGTAAACACTGAATTTAATTTTAACAATTGATAAGGGTAACTAAAATAACTACTTAATATTTATTTATGCCAACAAACTTACTGTTGGTGTTTTTAAACGCAATGTTTGAGAGGTAGAACTGGAACTTAAAAATTCAATGCCACAGCTGGGATTTGAACCACAGACCCTCCGCTCACTAGACAGGTGCTCTAACCATTAAGCTACTGTAACAACCTACCAGAATGACATTGAATTCCCAAACTAGTTCGTATTTCTCCCAGAAAACCACAAAGGTAGTCTCACATCAGAGACAATTACCCCAATGGTGACTTACTATTGCAAGTACTTTAATCAGAAACATGACTGCGCTAATGTGCAGTATACATTGTATACATTATGGTTCACATGGTGACAATTAACAAGATGCACTCTATTATATCTCTCTATGGTACTGGATCGTGAATTAATGCAACCAGGATTTCAACCATGGATCTCCATGGCATTGAATTTTTCAGTACTGATTCTACCTCTCAAACATTGCCCACACACAGCATGTGCATTTAAAAACCATCAGTAAGTTGGTTGGTAAAAAGAACGATTACCAATTATAACTATGCATTTACTAAAATTACAAGTATAAAAAACTTAATACAATGAATCTTTTTAAATATGTGAAGATTGTTATAAAATATATATTGGCAAAAACAAAAGGAACTTAAAAAGTAGATTGAAGGAATACTTCAGAAATATAAAATACAAACACAGATAAATAGCAATAGCACACCATTTTTGGTCATGCAACCCCAACGTTAGCCAAGAAATTGAACTTTTAAAACCAAAAATGGACTATTAGAAATTAAGTGTGGGAGAATATTCATGTGATAAAGAATTAAGTAACAAATTTTGAAGTACCAGCAAGACATCTTACGACTAACCAATGGGAAGAGAGCAGGCCAATCAACAAGGGAAACAGAAGACAGCGACCTCACGAGGAAATCAGTTGGCCTACAAACTAATGATGGGGAGGAACCTTCCTAAAGTAGTCCTGAAGGACTTTTTAAAAGTGAATGGAGCAAAAATGTTTTAAAACTCAACAGATAAGTTATAGATATTTAAAAAAAAAAATAAAATTACTACTAAATTGAAAAAATTTATCTTTCTGTACTTACTCGTTCCAATTTAGTTTGCTTGCATACAGTGTAGTATGAGGATGACGATAATCTTTCACCTAGTTCAAATATCTCTCTCACCAAATCATTCTCCGTTAAATGCAAGTTCATTCCTGATCCTAGTACCTGAAAAACAACACTTTTTCTTAATCTTCAGTAAGTTTCACTAAATCTGCATGACAGGTTATGAAATGTTCTAACAATGTTTTGCTATAAAAAGATAAATAAAAAAGGAATTGGAAAATTACCTGACAAAAGGCATCATACTGCTTCTTTCTACACCATGAGTCAAGAGCCAGCATTTCTTGTCCAAATCTTACTTGGATGTCTGGTGGATCACCATCCTGCAACAAACATACCTTATTGTAAGTTACATAAGATCACTTATGAACCCACTGTGGCTGATCTCTCTGATCCAGATGAAACTGGATAAAGTGTAGCAGATGCAGTCTGTAGCGCCATTTTGACTAGGCAGATTGTGATTGTAAGCAAGGCTAAAACTCAAGAGATAATAAATTTTAGTACATTTTTATGGTATTCCATAACTGATCTTCAGGGTACTTTTTAAAACATAGTTTCACCAAGATTTTCCATACCAGTAATTGCATTAATTGATTGACAATGATTATAATTTTGTTGTTTAACGACACTGTCAATTGTCAGGATCACATCAGCATCACCGGTGTGCCAGAATTTCATCTTGAAGTTTTAAAATGCCAGTGAATCTACTGACATGGAGCTATCATTTTAAGCACACTTAAAAAGCATTAGTCTGAGCCAGATTTGAACACACGACCTTGGGATCAGTAGGCCAGCGTCTAACCAACTGAGCCACCCAGACCGACATTGGCAATGATAATTAGGAAGGTTATCCACTAATTTTCAGAATAGGTAAGAGCAATGGTCCCTTTTATCAATGAAAATACAATATGAACTGGTATTCCATATTTATCACCTTTCCTAAAAGGATAGTACAGTAGAATCCCAATAACTCGAAATTCCATGTAACTCGACAACCTCTTATTTTTTTTAATTCATCATTAAACTTGACTAATAATTTCTATTATCTATTATATGATATGAATATTATCGGTAAATTTTAATTACTGTATGTGTACAAGCTACTGCAATCTCCTTCACCGTGACAAAAGGACTGACCAGTATTGACTTTCAATATCTAGTCAGAACATAACTGTCAGACCACTGTCACAAAACCAAAGCTTGCCACTAATGTAGATACATAGCACTAACATTTGTTCCGAAGGTTTGATGGTTTACTGCTTTAACCAGTACAAAAGTACTTTTAGACGTGACAATTGTGCAGTGGTTTATGATTGAGTTCACGTTTTATAAAGAAGACCACTGGGGTGCCAGGTTATGTTCAGACTTCCACGGACCATGCATGATTAAGTACAGTGCCATCTCACATTATCAGCAATGTCTTCTGTATTTCAAGTAAACAGAGACATTACCCATATTATCAATTTGCAGTATGTGCCACTCGCACACATTCAGGTAACATCAATCACCACATGTACAAAATACCTGTGTACATGGTATGCTGAACTATAAGTTATATATTTCTGGCAACTTCAAAGACTTCAGGCTTACTATTGTGTTACAGGAAGTTGTGTTTGTGCCAGTGAAAATGTGAAACGAGACGAAAAGACAAGTTAACATGATAATGGAAACTGAATTGTGTTAAAGAGACCGGACAAAGGGTAACATGTTAATATGCAATAAATTTTAGAAAATGTTATACTTTTGTTTCCTATACTGTGCTAGAATATATATGTAATTTGCAGTGTTATGTTATGGGTAGGGCTCGGAAGTTCATGCCCTAAAAAACACTGAAATATGTATGCAAATATGCTCTTAAAAACTTGAAAATATGCCAAGATATATGCACTATTTAATTAAAACAATTAATGTCCCTTTGCAGTGGACAAGACGAGTTGGTATAAATAATAAATAAAGTTACCTTATTCCTTAGATGTTGAACCAGAAGTGGTGCTGCTGCTAGTATTAACTTTTAAATTGCAGTTCACAATCAACACTTTGCACAAATTTTCAACTGTAAAACATAGTCTGTTGGTAATTATTATTTATTTATGCCAACAAACTTACTGTTGGTGTTTTTAAACACACAAGCCGTGTGTGGGCAAAGTTTGAGAGGTAGAACTGGAACTTAAAAATTCAATGCCACAACTGGGATTTGAACCACAGACCTTCCGCTTACTGGGCAGCTGCTCTAACCACTGAGCTATTGTGACAAACTGCCAGAATGGCATTGAATTCTCAAACCAGTTCGTATTTCCCCTGGTAAACCACAAAGGCAGTCTCACATCAGAGACTAATTACCCCAATTGTGACTTACTATTGTAAGTACTTTATATCCCAGGATTAAATAACCTTCAGATGGTAATTATTATTTATTTATGCCAACAAACTTACTGCTGGTGTTTTTTAAACACACAAGCCATGTGTGGGCAAAGTTTGAGAGGTAGAACTGGAACTTAAAAATTCAATGCCACAACTGGGATTTGAACTGGTTTAAGAATGGCATGTGACTTTATTTTACATGTTCTTACCTCAACATAATGTAGAATATCCCTGAAGCTTGATCTCTGTTGTTTCCTGTCCTTCTTTGCCCTGTATTTATGGGAATCAGTGGCAAGCTGACGCAGCTTTTCTGCTAGCTGAGGAGTTGTTGACCGCTGAAAATCCTCGTTATGTTCTCTACCCAACTCATATGCTAGAGCAATAGTCTCTCCTGCTGCCATTCGAACATCCAA
This sequence comes from Tenodera sinensis, assembly GCA_030765045.1. Classification (NCBI taxonomy): domain Eukaryota; kingdom Metazoa; phylum Arthropoda; class Insecta; order Mantodea; family Mantidae; genus Tenodera; species Tenodera sinensis. The sequence continues at coordinate 47,469,292 of CM060970.1, forward strand.
ATGAGCTGAATCCAGTAGCTCTGCCAGTTGGTATACTTGACTGCAAAGGAAGTGTTAAAATCATTACTCACTATCTTGTTGGCATGGTTTACTTCAAATTAACCTTAAAGCTACATATACTTACGGGGCAAACATGTCTGCACCATCAGACATCAACATATAAACATCTCCAGGTTCCATCAGTGTCAGGAGAAGGCTCCATGCAGAGAGAGCAGCAGCATGAAGAGATGCTAACTCACTGGATACCATTGGCACAGTGCCATTGCCCTTCAAGTAAGATCCCGAGAAAATGGTTTCCAAGGATTGCATCAGTTGTACTATGTCTGCCATTTCCCCTCCCGAAAGGAAACTGCAGAGTCCCAGTGCCCAGCAGCACTAATAACAAATGAAAGCACCATTAGTTTTGTTGGGCTTTTACATGAACACAAGGTAAAATTTATTGAACATGGCTGTTGTACATAGGATCAACATCTTTCTAGTAGCACACAATGAACAAACCTCAAAATAAGCTTCTCAAAGTTTTATAACCACAACTTACACAGTATTCAAATTCATTTATTGTATTTGTTTAATCATATACACATACAGCATTGTGAAAATTAGCATCAATTACGTAAGCCACAGACAAATAATTATCCACTATATAACCACCGCTATTAGTTCCTGTGTTTAACAGTTTGATCTACAGATCAGTGAAAATTCCTCTTACTTAAAAGAACAGCTTAGAATACCAGAAATCTTTAAAACCAGCTAGGAAAAAAGGCTTTAAAAAGAATTAGTGAGCAGGTTAATCAAAAAAGCCAGAACAAAGCACAAAATTAAAACCGAAAAAGAAAAATCTGCATTCAAGAAAGTCAAGAGTTGATTCATGAGCACATAGAAATTTCAGATCCTCAAAGAAAGCAACATAATACTCATCCTTGAAAATAAATTCAATATAAAATTTTAAATAAAAGTTAACCAAAAACATAATATCCCCTCACAACAAATTTGGGTCCTAGACTTAAGTAACACTTTAAAGGGGAACGAAATACAAAAATCATAAGAGGTAGAACTGGAACTTAAAAATTCAATGCCACAACTGGGATTTGAACCACAGACCTTCCGCTTGCCGGGCGGACGCTCTACCACTGAGCTATTGTGACAAACTGCCAGAATGGCATTAAATTCTCAAGTTAGTTCGTATTTTTCCTGGTAAACACACGGCTTGTGTGTTTAAAAACACCAACAGTAAGTTTGTTGGCATAAATAAATAATAATTACAAAAATCATGTTTCTTCCTAAATGAAGGATATGCCCTTTAAAATGCAACAGTAAGATTGTTTTCTTCCTAAGTGACACCATTATTGCTGGGCAAGTGAAATAAACACATCATATGTCATCCACTCCATCTGCGCATGGACGGTACATGGAAATTCACAACTTGCTTACTGCTGCATGTGCACTAATGCATTTCATAAATGGTTCTTGTTAATACTGAAGTTCAAGAGCAATGTACTTTATGGCATTTGGTGATAGTATTACTGAGTCAGTTTAGTAGTATACAAACAACGCAATATTGTGAAAAATAAAATTCCTTAATGCAGTGCATATGGCTGCAACGCGAGAAGCAAATTCACCTTCACTCGTGTCCAAACAGAGGCAAATCTCCCAAAAGATTTAGGACATCGGTAGAATTTTGCAAAAAAAAAAAATTTTTTTTCCTGCTTCCAGTACTTGTTTATGTCCCTTCCATTTTAAGTTGCCCTTGGGGTATTTATCTCAAATGCAATATTCCCTAGCAGTCTACCGAGAAAATATGAATCAATTGGGGAATTTAATGTCATACTGGCAGGTTGCTACGGTAGTTCAGTAATTAACAGCCATGTATGAAGCAGGACATCCATAGTTCAAATCCTGGCTATGGCAATGAATTTTTCAGTCCTGATTCTAACTCTCAAATCAAGAGCATCTGTTTCACATTTTCTTTCTAATTTGTTTACTTTTCAATACTTTCAGATCTATGTGTATAAGCCTTCTTCATTCTGCTACTGTGCAACATGAATTCTGTTTTGCCTTCATGCTTTCATACTCACGGTTGTAATATTGTAACAATTTAATTTCAAATTACTGTGATCTAGCAGCAGGTGTTGTAGTGTAGTTTAGTATGAGTAGTGAGGAAGAAAATTGCCCCATACTGTGACCTTTACATATCTCTATCATCTTGTCGATAGTGAACTGAATCAGGTTTTGGACCGTGATGCCTGACAGCTTCTCCAATTTTAGAAATTGACTCCCAAAAATGAAGGCCCTTTAGTAGGTATTGGGTACTCTCACAATAGATGGGCAGGTGTGTCGTCTGCCTATTGACACTTCTTAATCATTTAACTCCATTTACATTTGCTCATTGGTTAAATTTACCAAATTTTACCTTGGGTGAGACAAAAGAAAATGATCTTCAATACCAGACAACTGCAGTAATAATCATTATAATCTGTGGTGATTGGTCAAATCGGTTGCATATATTTAGATGTACAGTGATTTAATGTGAGAAAATAATTTCAAACCTTGGATCTTGCTTGGGCTGAGGCTGCTGTGTCATGGGCGACAATCGACAACACAGGTGATAGTGATTTAACAACTTCTTCTGCACCATCTCCAGCTCCCAACTGAACACAAAGGAGAGGAGCCAACTGCGCAGCTGCTGCCTGTTCTGATCCACGACCTTTCTTCAAGCTTCGCTCTATTCCATCTGTTAATGTGAACCTCCTGCAATTACACAGTAATGAAAAAGATCTATTATTTCTCTTATCTGTTGGTGAAAGAAAAGGTTGTGATGCTAAATATAAGGTACCTTGTTGTTTATTAAAATTTTTTGTTTGGGTTCCAATGTTCTCAAAAGATATCTCAAAGGAAGTAGATAAGCTTAGACCTTGTAAATAATATTATTTATGCATGCACTGTACGTAAGATTCTAATGTACTCCTAATGCCAATAAAACATGTGCATTATAGATATCATTAATACAAATTTGTTTATTTTTGAGCAAAATGGGTAATGTAAATATTGTCTAATTCCAGATTTGATGCCAAATTAATATAAATGTGAAAATTATTAATGTTATACAAGTAACACAAAATTCAAATTCATGGAATTTTAAAACATTCATTTATTGAAAATTAAAAATTACAAAGCATTTGAAACAGTGGAGCATGGTAATCACATCTGTTGAAAACTTGTCAACTTTTAGATCAATTTTGCTTGACTTGGAAGTGATAATTCCAATGGTACTAAAATAACAAATTAAATATCAATTATTAAGTAGTTATACACAATTAATTAGGAAAGAATTAAATAAAATCTTATATTTGTCCCAGGCAAACAAAATTGATATCGTTACAAAGCCCTGAAAGAACCATATAAATGCTGTGACTTTTGTACACATAGAAAAACAAACAACACTTAAAAACACTGAGATTCTTGCAAATTTCTTAAGAAAATGTAGAGAAAAAGTTGGAACCATTGTGTATTCAAAACAGCAGTGAGGAAGTCACATGGCTCCTTTGTGTACTGACACTTGAGTCCCAGATTCTAAACAGAAGATTTGGCTTCAGTTGCATTTAGACAAGCGGTGTGACTCGCACCGAAGCTTATTGTTGTGATATCGATATATAAAAGTACCAAGTTAAATAAGTGGTGTGCGTAAGACAAACGCTTAAAAATACAAAGTGTTACAAGTGGTATGTGAGAAACTGCAAAGCTGAAGAATTGTGAAAGAATAATTAAGGCTGTTGTTAATTAATGCAGGCAAGTACCTACGTCTGAAGTGAAGTCCTGAGTCATGTGGACCTTAAAGTGAGGGGAAGTTAAGTGTGGCACCAATTTATAAAAAAATTTCTTGCAGGGAAATCTGTGTATGTAAGTATATTTTTAGTAAAACCCAGCAACTTCATCCTGCCTTTCACACATATGCTCCCATCTCTACAGCTAGCCACGAGGATCGACCCTGAGATGCTTGTAAAGCAGTCCAGGTCCGACGACAATGAAGGTGGGAGGTTACTGGGCATAACAAGAACATCATGACCTCACAATTCAACAAGAAGAGGCAAGGTTACCGCTTCAACTTGTCAAAATTATTGACAGTAAATGCTTCAAGCAGACTTATCCCTCATGATCAGCTGATCAGTTGACAAGCTCTTATTTGGTTCGCCCTAGCTTAACATATCTGGTTACTAATATTGGCACAGAAATAAAATGTTTCAAACTGCCAAGAATAATTTGGAATTGACTGTATGGGAAAACATACATTATCAAGAATTTAAATGGTCTTGAATTTTGAAATAACTAGTTCTGTTCCCTTCCTTATGTGATAGTTTTTTATTATGGGCGTGGCAGCAATGGGACTTTAACCCATCCCACGCAGCAGACAAACCAATAAACAAAGACCAGGCCAACCGTCATGCACCTACACATGCTAAGGGTATAAAACCTGTGAAACCAAACGGCTCCACAGTAGTCGTCGCCAAGAGTAGCACAGTACCATGGTCACACCACTGTGGATGTTGGACGCAGCTTCTAATGAAATGTCTGGAAGATTTTCCACTAGACCACGACCCACAAACCCGGATAATCATTTTGTATTTTAAGACACCAGCCATGAAAGCTTATGCAATTTAATCATATATGTAGCTGTGCTCCCTAATCATTTGTATTCCTTATTTCAAAATATGTTACAGACTGATTTATAATTTTAAGTGTCCAGTACGAGTATGTTTTATGACTTATGTGCCGATTTTTCTTTACTCAAAGTTTAACGTCTCATTCTTTATATTTGTGAACTGATTCAGATTATAACAGTTGGATTTCTTCTCATTATTTTGGTAGTGGACAACAAATTTTCACTTTTGTTGCAAGATGGACAAATTTGTTATAAAGGAAGAGGTAAAATCCATGAAACAAGTGATAATAGTGATTGTGTTGAACCACCGCCAGTGAAAAGTGCGACTACATGTTCCAATATGGGATATAGGTGAAAATAATGTTAAAGTAAGAACATCTAGGAGCAAGTCGATAAACCCAAGAAACGTGAAATGCAGATATTACATCGTAATGGATTTATATCAAATATGAGTGATTCACATATTCTCTTCTGCACTATGAAATCAAACTCTGTAAAATAATTCTATGAAATCATCCCTACTTCAGACAATTCATAACAAATCATGGCGATTATAAAGGTAAGTCCATTGAATTTTCAAAGCACAAAGTTGAAAATTTAGAAATAAGTTCTCTTTCTTTGCCTGTTTATCCTTCCCTTATGTAGGACTTACAACCCTAGGACTCACAAACCTGTGCCTAGGGTCATATTCCTGTCGGGGAGCAGAGGAACTTATGGAGTGAAGACCTGGAAGCAGGTGGTCAACCCAGCACCAGGTATGAGTGTGAGGAAGATGATTTAAATGCAGATGAAATAGATGAATGAATGAAGAATTCATAGATATGAAATTAATTCATGAATAGATGAAGTCCATAGAGCAAATGGTGGAATAGGTGGCAGGGGAAATCGGAGAACCCGGAGAAAATCCATCCAGATGCCACTTTGTCCACCACAAATACCATTTGTGGGTCCCTGGGATTGAACCTGGGATGCCTAGGTGGTAGGCGAACGGTCTAACCGTTTGGCCATGGCGCCGCCTAAATACAAGTTCAAACGTGTAAATAATTTATAATCTATTTTAAATATGGTTATGTATAATTTAAATTAAGGATAACTCTAAGGCTGGGCCTTGCACCTAGGCATAAGGGTACAGGTTGGAATGGAAAATTGTCTCTGGGGGTACACAGAGAAAGAAAGGTTGAATACCACTGATCTAATTTTTAATTCAAGCTGTCCCTGGTTCAAAAATTTCATCTGGTGACCGTTATGAATGATGCTTCCAGTCTGTTTTGATTACACAACAAAATTAGAACCACAAATATTCATAATTATAGCACAGAAAGTCCAAGACTATGAAAGAAGTCTGATCATTTATGTATTTAATTACATCAGATACTAATATGCAAGTGCAGATTTTTGTTCAATAAAACCTGCTTTTGAAAACTGACTAATATAGGCACCTCATGCCTACGAGTTTAGTGTTCCCATTTTAAACTTAGGTGGATTTGCCCACAATTCATTCTCTGAATTCTAGTACGGCCTGTGTTATGAAAATTTAGGCAGCCCCTGGCCTTGACTAAGGGAATGGGCCTGCCTTTGGGCAGTACATCTGACATCATTAAGCTTTTATATGAGTAAAGATAGTATGACTCATTGCTAATTCAACATGAAAAGCTCATTATCTGTAAAGGATGACTACAACTCCCAACTACACCAGCACAGGATTTTCAACACACCAGCTATCGATCAATAAATCTCTTAACAAAGAACACAACCAAGAATATCAAATCAATACATCGCTTATCACAGATCACTGTTTGCAAATGGACAAAACAAATACATACAGAAGGGTGAAATAATCACTACCTTAACATTCATGAAAGAGAAAAAGTTCAGGTATCACTTGTTAGCACATAGCAAATTCATTTTCCAGACAACTTTTATTTTAGCTCACCAGAACAAGAACAGTTTTAATAAATCTTCCTTCACATTAAAATGCAATTTACTCGAGACACTGAATCTGTATTTCATAAGGTAGGAACAGATTCTAACCATTTTCATTTAAACAGAGACAAAATATCCCTATGTATACTAAATCCTCAGAAACTGCCAATGATAAATTGAACTTTCTTCCCTCATATTATGTATTCAAATTGATTCATGGCAAATCTTGAATGCGATCTCATTGTACCATTGTGTTCATTAAAAATTCTCCGGATCTGAGTACATAAATTTAACATATTATTTTATAGAATTTCCTTACGACAGAGTAAAAAATTAAATACATAAACACTGACAAAGTCTTGGAAATCATTTACAAGAATTAATGCTATGGCATTGAATTTTTCAGTTCTAGTTCTGCCTTTCAAAACTTTTGGAAATGTTTTTACACAGGCATTACAAACCAATTCTTAATTGGCATTTACAATTTTACCATTGTGTCCTTGGTCTTCCTCTCTGTCTTGTGGCTTGATGTGTTTGTAAAAACAGTGCTTGCTTTTGAGAGGTTCTATATATTTGACATATCAAAACCATCTCAACTTTTGAAACTAAGGTATGTCTTCAAATCGATGTGTTGAAGTTTATACAACTTAATGTCTATCTCCCTGTCAATAAATCCCCAGTCCTTATCTTACCCTGCCTCATGATTAACATACTAAATTGTTTCTCCTTCACAATAAAGCAATAACCTTCCATTGCTATTTAGCCTTTAAAATATTCTAAAAGCATTTGATCAACATAATAAATTGTTTGGTTATTAAACTCAATATTGTGTTCAAACTTTGGAACACCTAATACATAAATTCTATTAAATAGACTAACAAGAAACTAAATCCCTAAAAAGTGGACTCATATCGTCTCTTTTATCTGCTTACAAATATGAGCATTCAGAAAGTACCTTTTGAAATTGTGAATACCTGTAAGACCACCAAAGTTTGCTTTATGCTTCTGATCAAAGTGGTATTTCCTATTGCAATGCTTTACATTTGCAAATGGAAATCTGAATATTAAACAGCAAGCTTTCCTGTTTTTGTAACCTTCAAAAATTCTCTCTGGCACTTCATGAAATGAGTACCAACGAAGTCATACTCATCACTGAATGAGGTGTGTGGGAAGCAAAGGTAAAGCTGAACAGCAGTGAAGGGAAAGGATGGCCAGTGCAGTGAGGCAAGAACACGTTTTAATGGAGTGGCTCTTTCGAGCTGATTTTGCCCTCACCTGGTCTACATTATCTACTCTTTACCCATTTGTCTTTGCCGTTTCATTTTCAATCTACAGAGAAATTTCCACAGATCTCTTAACTCATTTTTATTTTTAAAAATCTACACAATTTGTCTGCTGCTGAGTTTAGCAATCACCAAAGCCATCTTCTCTACCAGAATTCCATCTGTCATTTTTGTTCTAACCCCTTTATTAATAACACTCACTTCCTTAACATTTTATATCCTCCAGTGTAATACTAAAGGATAGTGTACACTAAAACTAGACATATTCATCACTTACTGTAGCCAATATTTCCCTACTACACATAGCATAGTTAACCATATGTCAACCAACATTACTTCAAATGGCAAATTCACCAGCTGCATCCTCACCCCAACCACCACTCAAAATTGTCAACCCGTTATTTTCACATAACCTAATATCTTCCTCATTTACAATTGGATTCCCTTCATTGCTTCCTATTCCCTCCACAATTTCCAGATCTTTAATCCAGCGGTCGGCAAGTATTGGACTTATGACGTAGGAGTGGGCAAACTCTGATGGAGTACTCTGTGAGAAGACACGAGTATTGTACATACAGTGGCAGTAAGCATGTGTAGTGCAATGATGGCTCATATTGTTTTGTTTGTTATTAAAAGTAACCTAATTCTAGATAATTCAGAGTCCAAGATCAAATGTTAGTTTATGATGAATTAAAACTTATATTACTTTTGTTAATAATAATGAACACGTTTAACTGGAAGTTGAATCAGTGATAACTTTTCAAGAGTCCTGGACAATAACTACAATATTATGTTTAATAAGCTTATGTAACATTATTAGGGATAGGTTTTTGATGTGCAATAAAATACTAAAAAAGGTGCCTTAAAAATGCAATTATGATCAACAAATATAAAAATATGCCCTGTAATATTAAAAAAGTGGCCTTAAAACTGAAAATGTTTATTTTAATAGTATCTTCAACAACAGGATTTAACTCTTTCAGTTAGGAATTATTTTGATACTTATACCGTTCTTCCTCTAATTCAAAACCGGTTTTGATTAGTGGTGGTCTGGAACACCTTCAGCCAACTCACCTGAATAGCCATGATCGTTAAGGCAGCACGTAGTGCATTGGCCATGCACTCAAAGCCTGAGGACATGGGGTTCGAGTCTTGGCAACTACAGTCAAATGTGGCAAAGGACGGGGAGGGCCCACGTAAAGTAATCGCTGTGATGGCACGCATGGATGATGACCTGGTATCATTTGCCTGTGATTGCATTGATTTTGATGCAAATTGTTTTAAAAAAAAAAGTACAATTCAGAATGTCTCAAATATGCATGTTTAGTTGGTGATGGACAGTGTAACAAGAATATAGCAGAAAAACCCATTAAAAGCCTTATAAAGCCTATGTCCATTATAATGGACACCGTTATTTTAATATTAGTTTAAGGAAAATTCAAAATTACACAAAATAAAATAATGCAATTAAGCAAAGAACAAGTTTAGTTAATGCAGTTACACAACTTAAAAATTATATTATATAAGCCATCAATTTATTTTGCAGGGAAATACTAAATGTTCATTTCATCAGTCCTGAATTGCAATGCACTGATAGAGTATACTTGCTTCCAAGTCTCCTGTTGATTCTCCAAGAGAAAAGTTCCCACCGAACAGTACATCTGCAAATTATTTACTAAGAAATGAAATGTGAAGAATGGAAATGGGCCTTTGCTCTTGAAAACAAGAAAATGCTAAATGTACTTAAGAAATATTTAAAATGCATAAATATGGGAGGAAAAAAAAAGCCTGAAGTATATAAAAATGCACAATAATGCAATAAAAATCCTAAATAATGCCCTACATGACAAAATTAGTGAAAAATGCCAAGAAAGAAAGCCATACAAAATATGGTTTAACTTCTTTTACTCTGAAACAGATTAACTTCTTTTACTCTGAAACAGATTTATATACAACAATGAATTAGAATAACCAAAATAAAGATGCAAAGTCATCAAAATCCTAGCCCTACTTATATATTGTCATAATACTGGCATATTTTTCGTGCTTATGATAGCCAAAGACAGGATTGCATTAGCATAAATACATTTTAAGTTTCCCAACAAGGGTACCAAATCCTGGCTGCACTACTGGTTTCTAAATTCACACAATTACAATGTGTAACGACCACTACAGCTCAGTGGAGTGGTAATGCCTGAACCTCCCCTCCTTTCCTCTTGCAAGCAGCTGTGCTGAGAAAAGAAATCTAAGTCCCCTAAAGTGGTTAGCTAATTTAAATCAATCTGCTTACTACCAGAAAAATTGTAAATGTTTTAGCACTCTTTGCTCTTTAGAACTCAAATTTCCATCCTTTGGTGTACGAAAATAACAGATATACCAGGACCAGTTTTTCCTGTGTACTGCAAAACTGATGCAATGAAACAAATGAAGGGAAAAGTAACTTACCTGTCCAATACAAACTCAGGAATGCATTTTCTGGCAAAGGCTTTAGCAACTGTTTCCAGGGAAGTTGTACGGCCCTGAGATGACTTCTGATTGATTCCATCAATAGCCTCTTTTAATTTCTCTTCAAATATTTCTTCCTGAGTTTGCTCATCAACTTCATCTCCCCCAGCTGCACAAAAAGATATTTCATAATCTAACAAAGGTATGGTAAGGAAACTAGAACCATTCTGTAATGTAATGAAAGAGATTAAAACCACTTACAAAATACTTAGTCCCATGAAGGACCTCAAATATTTTTAATATCAAATCTCTTATTTTGAACCCTAAGGGCTGGTTTCACCAACATTGCAAAATTTTAATACTATGTTTTTTACCATTTCATTTATACATATCTTTAACTTCAATTGTCATTCAGCTGGCCTTTCCTTTTGAACATATCACCTATTGGCAAGGTTTTGGGTCTTGTTTCTTGTACATTTCCTATATCTCACACACAGTTGCACCTTCAGATACTGAGTAAGATAGGGAATAATCTTGGCTATTCCCCAGCCAGAAATTGAACCAAACTCTTTGCACAGCAGGCACGAGTTCTACCGTGAGCTTACAGAGCCAACCTAATATACTATTGAACTGATTTAATACTGATGTTAATGAAAATTCCTTTTCTTTTTCTACAAAAAATCTGGCATATACCAAATTGAATGCAGTGATTGTAATGAAATATACATAGGAAAAACCAAAAGAAATTTAGAAATTAGATCCAAGGAACACGTTAGAAACATTAAGAGTAAACAATTAGAAAAATCAGTGGTTGCATTTCACTTTTGGACAAAAAATCATGACATTAAGCTAGAACCGAAACTTCTTAAACACATAACCGGAAAACAAGAACTGTCCACATGGGAACAAATCTTTATTTTAAAAAATAGAAACAGAGTATTTAATTTCGACATTCCTCAGAGAGACATTTTCAGCAAGTTCATCGAACCGCCACCAGAAGAAGCATCAACATCTGTACCATCAAGCACCATGGAAACCCAGTTATTGTCCGGTTGATAATGGAGGAAAGTTACCTTCGAAACGCGTCCCGGAAAAATATGTTGTAAGTGTTGTTCAGTGTTATTAATTAACTCACCTTTTAAATTAAACTATAAATAAACCCTGCTGCATGTTGCAATAGAGACTTCTGTAAACTGTGCTGCCACACGACACGATGTGGAACTTAAATTTATATTGCTCAGATTTAATTTCTTCTATTTTCTTATTTATACCGGGCTGCTAACAGGCTGTAATGTTAATTTCAGTAGCTAGCCGATCTTGTTTCTTTGACATCTCCCTAGCTATTTATATCTGATCACTGTTTGTTTTTCAGAAATTTCCTTGGTCATTTATTTCTGATCAATGACTAATTTGCCTTGTCTTCCAAGGTACTACTTTCTGTTCTCTTGCTATGCTTTTCTGTTCATTTGCTATCACCAGTTCCATCTGTCTCGACAAAGTAATTAGGTTTATACCAGCGATGTACGCTAGGATTGTGACTTGGGCTATCACTAGGCCTACCAAATCCTGATGTTGATCGACCTTCCATTTTGTGCATGACCTGGTAGGACACTGGCAAGCTGACTGAGTTAACACATACGAATCATACATAAATACACGCTGTGAAGTAGAAAACCAATACTGAGCCATAACACACTTTGTGACTATGTACAGAACAGAATAATAAAGCACACTGGTAGTAACTCAACCACATGTTTTGTCAGCTCAACACTGCACTTTCAGAGCAGAGAAAAACAAGTCAATCACATGCCTTGTGTACAGCAGCTACATTATCATATTTCTGTGTGCGCAGTGGAAAAAACTGTGCAGCGGTTCTTATGTTTTTGGGTCTCTCTGTATAAGATATAGAAATTAAGTGTTGATACCCAAAGGATTATAAATTATTTATCAATGTACCTAAACTTAATTACTAGAGTAAACCATCTCACATGTGAAGCAAAACTTACATTCTTCGACGATGCTCTTTGTGTCTGACACTATGCTGATCACACTTGCATTATCATTGAGAGAATCTTCATCAGATGTTATTCCAACTGTATCCAGGCGTGACTTTTGTACATTTGCTGAAAAGGAAAATAAACACATAATTACACATGTTCAAATATCATGAAAACATACATTTAAACGTTTATCTTTATTCATCCTTTTAGAACATATACATGTTGTTGGATATATCAGGTTACATAAAATGCCTACATACGTACATAAAATACATACATTCTGGTCCATATAGTAATACTGGTTGAATGAGATAATTATAATTACTTTAATTATAGTTAAAGTAACTGTCTTAATGGTAAAAAATCTTCAAAATCACAATTGCAGATATTCTGCTGTCTACTGCTGCAGTGCATTATCTGATGAGCACTGACTCCAACTGCATAATCCATAAAGATATAGGTACTTATACTTTCTCTACCGTGTGTGTGTGTGTGTGTGTGTGTGTGTGTGTGTGTGTGTGTGTGTGTGTGTGTGTGTGTGTGTGTGTGTGTGTGTGTGTGTGTGTGTGTGTGTGTGTGTGTGTGTGTGTGTGTGTGTGTGTGTGTGTGTGTGTGTGTGTGTGTGTGTGTGTGTGTGTGTGTGTGTGTGTGTGTGTGTGTGTGTGTGTGTGTGTGTGTGTGTGTGTGTGTGTGTGTGTGTGTGTGTGTGTGTGTGTGTGTGTGTGTGTGTGTGTGTGTGTGTGTGTGTGTGTGTGTGTGTGTGTGTGTGTGTGTGTGTGTGTGTGTGTGTGTGTGTGTGTGTGTGTGTGTGTGTGTGTGTGTGTGTGTGTGTGTGTGTGTGTGTGTGTGTGTGTGTGTGTGTGTGTGTGTGTGTGTGTGTGTGTGTGTGTGTGTGTGTGTGTGTGTGTGTGTGTGTGTGTGTGTGTGTGTGTGTGTGTGTGTGTGTGTGTGTGTGTGTGTGTGTGTGTGTGTGTGTGTGTGTGTGTGTGTGTGTGTGTGTGTGTGTGTGTGTGTGTGTGTGTGTGTGTGTGTGTGTGTGTGTGTGTGTGTGTGTGTGTGTGTGTGTGTGTGTGTGTGTGTGTGTGTGTGTGTGTGTGTGTGTGTGTGTGTGTGTGTGTGTGTGTGTGTGTGTGTGTGTGTGTGTGTGTGTGTGTGTGTGTGTGTGTGTGTGTGTGTGTGTGTGTGTGTGTGTGTGTGTGTGTGTGTGTGTGTGTGTGTGTGTGTGTGTGTGTGTGTGTGTGTGTGTGTGTGTGTGTGTGTGTGTGTGTGTGTGTGTGTGTGTGTGTGTGTGTGTGTGTGTGTGTGTGTGTGTGTGTGTGTGTGTGTGTGTGTGTGTGTGTGTGTGTGTGTGTGTGTGTGTGTGTGTGTGTGTGTGTGTGTGTGTGTGTGTGTGTGTGTGTGTGTGTGTGTGTGTGTGTGTGTGTGTGTGTGTGTGTGTGTGTGTGTGTGTGTGTGTGTGTGTGTGTGTGTGTGTGTGTGTGTGTGTGTGTGTGTGTGTGTGTGTGTGTGTGTGTGTGTGTGTGTGTGTGTGTGTGTGTGTGTGTGTGTGTGTGTGTGTGTGTGTGTGTGTGTGTGTGTGTGTGTGTGTGTGTGTGTGTGTGTGTGTGTGTGTGTGTGTGTGTGTGTGTGTGTGTGTGTGTGTGTGTGTGTGTGTGTGTGTGTGTGTGTGTGTGTGTGTGTGTGTGTGTGTGTGTGTGTGTGTGTGTGTGTGTGTGTGTGTGTGTGTGTGTGTGTGTGTGTGTGTGTGTGTGTGTGTGTGTGTGTGTGTGTGTGTGTGTGTGTGTGTGTGTGTGTGTGTGTGTGTGTGTGTGTGTGTGTGTGTGTGTGTGTGTGTGTGTGTGTGTGTGTGTGTGTGTGTGTGTGTGTGTGTGTGTGTGTGTGTGTGTGTGTGTGTGTGTGTGTGTGTGTGTGTGTGTGTGTGTGTGTGTGTGTGTGTGTGTGTGTGTGTGTGTGTGTGTGTGTGTGTGTGTGTGTGTGTGTGTGTGTGTGTGTGTGTGGTGTGTGTGTGTGTGTGTGTGTGTGTGTGTGTGTGTGTGTGTGTGTGTGTGTGTGTGTGTGTGTGTGTGTGTGTGTGTGTGTGTGTGTGTGTGTGTGTGTGTGTGTGTGTGTGTGTGTGTGTGTGTGTGTGTGTGTGTGTGTGTGTGTGTGTGTGTGTGTGTGTGTGTGTGTGTGTGTGTGTGTGTGTGTGTGTGTGTGTGTGTGTGTGTGTGTGTGTGTGTGTGTGTGTGTGTGTGTGTGTGTGTGTGTGTGTGTGTGTGTGTGTGTGTGTGTGTGTGTGTGTGTGTGTGTGTGTGTGTGTGTGTGTGTGTGTGTGTGTGTGTGTGTGTGTGTGTGTGTGTGTGTGTGTGTGTGTGTGTGTGTGTGTGTGTGTGTGTGTGTGTGTGTGTGTGTGTGTGTGTGTGTGTGTGTGTGTGTGTGTGTGTGTGTGTGTGTGTGTGTGTGTGTGTGTGTGTGTGTGTGTGTGTGTGTGTGTGTGTGTGTGTGTGTGTGTGTGTGTGTGTGTGTGTGTGTGTGTGTGTGTGTGTGTGTGTGTGTGTGTGTGTGTGTGTGTGTGTGTGTGTGTGTGTGTGTGTGTGTGTGTGTGTGTGTGTGTGTGTGTGTGTGTGTGTGTGTGTGTGTGTGTGTGTGTGTGTGTGTGTGTGTGTGTGTGTGTGTGTGTGTGTGTGTGTGTGTGTGTGTGTGTGTGTGTGTGTGTGTGTGGTGTGTGTGTGTGTGTGTGTGTGTGTGTGTGTGTGTGTGTGTGTGTGTGTGTGTGTGTGTGTGTGTGTGTGTGTGTGTGTGTGTGTGTGTGTGTGTGTGTGTGTGTGTGTGTGTGTGTGTGTGTGTGTGTGTGTGTGTGTGTGTGTGTGTGTGTGTGTGTGTGTGTGTGTGTGTGTGTGTGTGTGTGTGTGTGTGTGTGTGTGTGTGTGTGTGTGTGTGTGTGTGTGTGTGTGTGTGTGTGTGTGTGTGTGTGTGTGTGTGTGTGTGTGTGTGTGTGTGTGTGTGTGTGTGTGTGTGTGTGTGTGTGTGTGTGTGTGTGTGTGTGTGTGTGTGTGTGTGTGTGTGTGTGTGTGTGTGTGTGTGTGTGTGTGTGTGTGTGTGTGTGTGTGTGTGTGTGTGTGTGTGTGTGTGTGTCTGTGTGTGTGTGTGCATTTTAGTACAAGTTCACGGAAGAGTCTATATTTAAAATGTTATACAAACAGGTTCTTCTGTGTTTTGTTCCATTCAGTATATACTGAACCAAACACTATTTAGAAGCTACTTTTGGGTATAAAGTTGTCCTATTACAACCAAATAGGTTGTAATGATCGTTTCAACACTATCAAAATAAGATGTACTGAACATTCATTGTTTTGACACTCCTTATATAGATTCACAAAAGCTATACCCACAAGTTCTATGGAAGGAAAATTGCTAAACAATGCATACCACTTACATTTATATTGTATTGAAGTTACAGATATCAGAAACAACTGTTGCCATATGATTGTCAACACTTAATCTCTACTGGCACTTATTCTTGGATTAACAGCAACTATAAAGTACAACCGTGCAGTCTGCCATGGCAATAACAGAAATTATTTTTCATGCTTTCTTTTTTCAAATGAAGGACCACTAAAGGATATTCCAGTAAAAGCTCAACATCAGCAGAATATGATACTTCCTCTAGTCTGTGTGTGGTAGAGGAAATAACACACTTGAAGCTGAATAGTTTAACATATTGTTTATAAAATCCTAAAAGGAAGACCTAATTTTGTACACATCCTAAATTAAAATTTTTGAGGGTAAATCAACTGCTTAATAGTTTCTAGTAAAATTTAACATAAAATTAACACAAATTCAATTCAAAAGAATACTGATAACTGCAATACATTCATGTATGTATAACAATACTAACCATTCCTTCAGTCTGTTATGCAGTACTGCCTACAAATCTTTAACATTGAACCACAGTTCAAATGGCATTTTCTGTCAAATTAACATTGAAAATGTGTAGAAAAGCATTTTCTTACACACACACAAAATCTCTGGATAGTTTTACTGTTGCATCATTACTTATAGCCTAGAGATGGTAATTCTTTTAGCACACAATTCACATGTCAGATGTTCTTTTCTAAAACAGCCTCTAATGAGCCTGTCATGAAAATTATACTGTGCTGCTGAATTACCCTTAAAACTATACCCAAAATTTCCCACCAGTCATACCCTATGAATTTTAAAAGCTTAACCACAAAAACGTTAATTTATGTAATCTTCTTTTAATCAAATTTACATTGTAAACCTTGTGCTACAAGTGAGATCAAAATTCTCAAGCAACATCTAACTTTAATTTCACTTTCCCTACTGCTTAACTAAGAAGTAAGATGAAGTACTGCAATTGACCCAAAAATTTGTTGCTTAATTTCAACTGACAAAGTATAATTTTTAGCACCCCTAAAACTAAAAGCATAGCGGGAGCCTCTTCAAGGTTGAAGTATGTGTCTTAACAGCCTGAATATAAGTTTTACTTCTGCAACCGTCAAAAAAAAGCAAGGAAGATTCACTCAATTTCCCCCGTTCCTTTACATGGAAACAGTTCCTGTTACACTTTTGATTAAAATAGCAGATGTTTGACAGTGGCATAAGAAATAAAAAAAATTATTTTGAATTTTCCATTGCATGTGAAATCCT
Organism: Tenodera sinensis; assembly: GCA_030765045.1. Lineage (NCBI taxonomy): Eukaryota > Metazoa > Arthropoda > Insecta > Mantodea > Mantidae > Tenodera > Tenodera sinensis. Next base: position 47,486,250 of record CM060970.1, read on the forward strand.
CTTTCTCATCGAAATATGTATAGTCTGTATAGCATAACATCTTGGGGGAACGAATAGGGGAGGGGAGGGGAGGTGAGGTGGTCCAGATTTATTTTATCAAACTCTTCGTCTTGACACTGTCCACTGAACTCAATTCAACTGACTCTTACCCCACGGGGCACTAGTCAGCTCCTAATATGAGTGCCAATTACTAAGCAAATTTTCTGGAAAAGAAACCTACTCAAAATGGTAAAATGAATTTTCTGGAGCAAGGAAGCTCCGCACAATGGTTATTGTTCCAAGGGAGACTAACCCATTAGCTGCACCTAGGCCTAAGTAGCTGACACTAAAACAACGAACCCCTGTGCAACAGCCCTATGCGGGTCAAGGCCTATTACCCAGCCGCTGTGTCCCCCACCTCTGCCCACTACTGGCGTCATTAGTGGGGTGCAGTAATGGAGGGTAGGACGTGGTCAGCGCCGTGAGCCATCCCGGCCGGTTATGCAGTATTCACGACCTGGGGCTGCTACTTTATTCAAGTATCTCCTGAATTGGCACCTCAGGGACCTAATAAGGATACATGTACTCCGGACCAGAGTTCCCAGCAGGGGAAAAATCCCCACACTGGTATCAGGGATTAAACCTGTGTCCTCCGCACCAGAGGCAGGGGCGCTACCACTGCACTACGGAGGCGGTCAGGTATACACTAACCCTGGCAACCCATGTGTAACTTAACAATGAAAAAAAGCAAACATGTCCTGGTATAGATACAAGGAGCTAGAATGATTGTCTAGTAGATTATATTATTACTCTTCAGATTTTTAGGTAAATACATATTTTGTCTGCATCCTAATACGAACTTGAAACTGATCTTAATATTCTGGTTATTCACACAAGAGTGAATATTTTACTGCACATAAGAGCACATTTTCTGATTTTTAATGTAAATATGTTTGGATATCCACATAAATTACAAAAGAATGCATAAAAAAACCCTTTTTAAAATTATTTTCACACATTTACATAGTCATTTAAAAGCAGCAGCAGAATTATTTTTGGCAAGTCACCATCCAACTTTTTTAATGTCCAATGACATAGGCCAGATGTCACAATGTTATTCATTATTGGAGGAACTGATGTCAGCTAAGTATCTGTTCAGTTGGAAGAAAATATAAACATCTTGCTTTCTCAAGCTACATACACCCGCAAAATAAGAACAGGGAATTCCTCCACTGCCATGTGCTTGATTAAGCATTCGTTATCGCTTCACAGCCCACTAGTCTTTACAGGTATACTGATCCTTGTAGGTGGCCATTGAACTGTATAGTTAATTATTTGTGAATCTGCAAAGTTTATACAACTTTCTAGTTGGGTTGTGGTGTTGGGAAGTAGCATATCAACAGTTTTGAGATCACAGTGTATTAAACATGCCCAGAGTGAAAAACAGTGCATGTTACTGTGTGCAACAATATGCTGCAGAAATTAAAAGTGTTTTCAGCTGTGATGGTAAAATCCTGTATTGTATGCAATGTAGTAAAGCTACAATTGCAGACCAACATTCATGAGTAACACATTAAGTGGTAACAAACATCTTTAAGACAACTGTCAATCTCTCAGGATAGAAAATTTAATGGAGCATGTGGTTGTGTACTGTAACTCAGTACTTTCCATGAATAATATCTGGTGAGTAACATGTACATTTATATTAACTCAACCATTCAGATCTTTAAAAAAATATTTTATTTGTTTTAGGACATATCTGACATTTTCAGTACATAAAAAATAAATATTTTACAAGTTTTTAGCACCTAAAAATCTGAACCCCTTATCATTATTATTTAGCAAACGGTAAAGTATTTAGAAACAAAAAACAAAAATTATCACGATTCTTAGAAACTTACTTAATGTAATCTGCTCTGCAGTATATACTTTTCTTTTGGCTAGACATATATAGACGGTAAGGTACAATGTTGAATCAGACTTGAAAAATGCTATTCAATTACCTAATCATTAAAGAATTTTGTCAATTCTTAACAATTACATGCTATACCATTTTTCCTCATTCTCTTCTTACATTATGATGATATGGTTTAACTTAGTTTCCATTGATGTTATAAAAACATTCGTTCAAAAGGTAACCCTTATATGAAAAATAAAAATATAAATAAGGTAATTTCTGCTTTGTGTATCATTTAGAATGTGTATCTAATGAAGACCACGTGCAGTAAATTTCTTCTTAAAATAGAAACTTTCGGGGAGGAGAGCAAAAATACAACTTTTCTGCCAAATATCAGCATAAAACGCAATTAGCATTATTAATTTTATCAATAATCATGTTCCTTTCTTATTCCAGGCCACCCAACTCATGCAGTTTATTTGCAAACTTTATTTTAAAATTTCTGAATATGTGCAACAATACTGTAACTATTAAGCACAGGGTTATCACAAGTGCAAATGAAATACTGGGATACAAATTGATGAAAATTATTAAATTATATCCCTGGTTTATTGTTATAAGCTTCCTTCGGCCAAATCAGAAACGAATGTTAATTTATAAAACTAATCAAATACACCCTATTTTTTGTTTCATGAAGTATTCTCGGTCAGGTTGCTGCAATATCTGACAAATTTTCTTCCTTAGTACCCGTATTCACTCTACAGAAAGCTGAAATTCACTATAGAAGAGCTATTTTATCAAACCTAACCACTTTATAAATGAAGATATTTTTTTTTTTTTTACCTAGAAGAAAGCAGAATATTTGGATAACTAGTTATAATTTGTTCAGTCTTTTGCGACAGTGGAAGGGGGACATAAGGACATTGCATGGCCGGTGTGTGTATAGAAACCAAAACAACCCAGGCAGAGTTGCAAGGTTTATGCAGTCAGACACGAGTAGTGGCGCACACCAGAGATTGCACAAAGTTCTTAAGCCTGTGGCAGCCATGGGAAACAGGTAGTGCACCTGCTAATTATAAAGCAAATTCCCTGCCCACAGGATGTGGCAAACCTGTACATAAGCAGACGGCACACATTCAAAATGTGTACAACTACTTTAAAGGAGGAAACGGTAAACGTGACTCACCAATTGCACATACTATAGCTGCCATTGGCATTCCGAAATGTACAGCAATAAGAACCATTAAACTAGATACTCAGAACTATACAACTCCAACAAAGACGAAATGCGATGAAATCAAAATCCTCATGAATTGTATAAGCTTAATGGCTTCATCATCTTCAGAGGATGTGGAAGAAGAAATTATAAGATACTAAGATTGTGTAAATAATGTACATATCTATGTATATGTAAATAATGTTTCATTCTTCAATCACTCTTCAACATACAATTCAAGTTAATTTCACATAAGTTATAAACTATTAAGTATATTTCATCTCCTTGACTCTTAATATACATATGAACACCATCTACATAAAATTGCATGAAATATGTACAATTTGACCTTAACATTTCCAATTTTCTTTAAACGTTGTTTACGTGTTTCAGAACAAAATACATTTGACTCCTCTTTTGGATGGGCCTGGTCCAGGCCCTAATCTAAATTAAATCGAATTTAAACATTGCATGCACCATTACAAAATATTGTTACTATTTATTTTTTATTTTTCTTTATATTCTTGTCCACAAGCAATAGTATAAGAATTGTATAAGCAAAGGGGGCTTAAGTGTGTCATTACATAGGGTGGTGACGGTGGGAGCTTGCTATGAGGTGAGGGTGTGAGCGGTCACGTGTTACTTCAGAGTTGTGGTGGGAAGTTACAGATTGGGGGGAAACTCCACAGGTCCCAGAAGTACACTGCCGAGCTAGGCCATGCATTACACAAGCTGAGGCCACTATTCTACAGGATAACCTGGGCAAACTTCTGCAGACCAACCCCACCAAAAAAAAGAATTTTTTATCCCAAAATATTCATTGGGCATGTATAAATATGTACCCAAATTCTAGCTTCCAAAAGTGCCTAAAAAAAATCGGCAAAAAACAACATTTTTGAGATAACGCTCGCAAAAAAAGACACTGTAACGCAGTTTCTGTACACTTCGCCTCTTTTCTCCTCCTCTACACTCTCCTTGTCCCTCGCCTTTCTCGATTTGATCCTTGGACCTAAAAAACTAAACTACACCTAACCTAACGAAAGCTAAGTTAACATGGTGCTCCCAAACATTACCAGCTGTAACGTAAACAATCTTCTACTAAAGGTGACCAAAGTACACAAATATCTTTCTCTGATGCAATATTGGGGAACTTTTTGTTATGGAGAACACTCAAGTAATTTTTATACCGTTTCACTGTCATTTTATTAACTTTTGATGGGGCTGGTCTACAAAAGTTTGGCCGATAACCCCTCCCATAAGTTATTTCAATCTTGTTTTCCATATTATGCTTAATCACCTGCGGCTAAGATTGCACATCAGGGTAAACACTCATCACTGTTTTTTATGCAAATGTAGCACTATATTGCAGTCTTTTATTGCACAACATGTAGAAATACACATGTCTGACTATAATTTACACTCAGAATATGATAGTTATACACATATATGCTCAAAATAAAGCAATAATGCTGTTTAAAAATGAGTTATCAGGTTCAAAACTAAACATTGCTTACTGCACACATGCAGCATTACATTTATTGCACAACTTTTAGTAATACGTGTATAGCTTTCGCAAACATGATGGCAGGTGACTCGATACTAAATTCAATCAATGGCTTGCCATGCCTGGTTAGACACTGTGAAATCACAATGTAAAGCCAATTATATAATATCATTTGCACCCACAGTTTATTTGCACAAGTAAAATAATAGCAAAGCTATCAGACGGCATAAAATTTGTGGCTACCATAATTGGCAATAATTCATTCTTGTGATATGGTAGGTATATACTTAGTTTTGAATGTACCTATATGCTTCAAATAAAGCTATATAAGCAAGGTCACTTAAGAGAGTGCAGGGCTCCAATGGCTTTGAACAGGGCAACATCATATTCTTAAACCACTGCTTATTAACTCAGGATAATTTTTCAGCTACTCAGGATTCACTAATGTATTTCTTACAAAACAATGTTTTACCTGCATATGCTATCTTAAACACCAAAGGTGCAAGTGTAAGCAGTCAGTCCCTAATGGCCACAGTCAAAACATTTGTGAACTTCAGTTGTAATCACTTACTGCAATAATCCTAGGCAGAAGTGATTAATCCAAAATTGTATATGGTGATACCAAGATTAAGTGTGCACTAGAATTCTCAAAGTATTTGAAAGCGCTAAAATCCTCCTACACTATGCCCAGTGTTTAATTTTTTCTGGTAAATAATTTTAGTACACATTTCCATGCAACAGAAATACAACAAACGCATACCACATACTCTGTTTTGGAAAATTAACTTGCTAAATCATGTTTCTTAGTTCGCATTTGACAGGCCCTTTTTGTACTGAAGTAAATCAACACTATCAAGGGACGATATAACCTAAGCATTCCAGGTTCATACATATGTATGCTAGATGTTCGGTTCAACAGATAATCAAGTGATTTTCTTCACTTTGGGGTGCCGAACTATATTATCCCACGATCTACTACATTATCACATTGTTCCTGGTTATAATTTCAAAACTGCCTAGGAATACATATCTAAACTGACAGGTTATTCTAAGTACATCAGAATGATGCAGTATTATGTATTTTCGTGCATATTCTAACACTATAGACCAGTATTTTCGGTAAACATATGCTGGAAATGATTGCACTATCTTATGCAAAACGTGGTAACTTCGGCCATAACGATCTATTCCAATTCAAGGACCTGCAAGCATGGTACTCACCTGATTTTCCCTTTCGCTTTCCTTTCGGCATGGTTCCTTTTAGAATTGATATCCGGCCTAAAATATACACTTAATCAAGACGGTAAACAGTTCAGTATATTATGATGCCTACGTATAGATAATTCTTGACATATAAATAAAATTTCACAAAAACTCATAAACATGTTGCCTCTCAGAACATGCGAAGCAAGCCTTCACGGCTGATTTGGACGAAATGGCGTCAGGGAATTCTGTCCTTATCAATTTACAGGGCTGCCAACATACAATACCAACACGTCAGAGAAACGTCACACGTCCAGAAGCATCCAGATACAACTCGCTTGCTCCTGAGTCCTCTCTACTTCAAAAATATTTCTCAAACCATAAAATAAAGGCTAAGTTAAGTACAAACCTTGCTGTACAGCACATTCTAATTATCCCACGTTAATGTTAAGCAATAATGCATAACATCTGCTTCAGTTTATCTGCGGACAAGTGACAATTATTTAGCTGCCTCATTGTTCCAAGAATAAAAAAAAAAGCACACATAATTCAGGATTATCTCTTTATAATTATAGTGATAAAACATCAGCTGCATATGTAAATACATTGCTAGAAGCCATTCAGTTGTCTGTGGAGAGTGGAATACAGTTATCAACAACTAGTAGCTTAGATGATAATAATAATCCCAAGGGCGTCTCCTCCCAGCCGCTGCGTCCTCCAGCTGCAGCCAAGACGACGGAGGAGTGCAAGTTGGGGGTCAGCATGTCAACTCTCCCGAACGTAAGGCGACTACTTGACCTCAATTGACCCCTCAAGACCTAACGAGGATGAGTGCACCCCGTACCAGGCCTCCCAGCAGGGGAAAAATCCCATTCCGGTACCAGGGACCGAACCCTGGTCCTCCGCACCAGAGGGAGGTGCGCTACCAACTGCGCTACGGAGCCGGTCATACTTAGGTAATCTGGGAGCCTTTATAGCCTTAAAGAAGTGTGTTGGAAAACTCAATGATATGGCCAAAAGAAGCTATGTAACAAATAATTGCGCGACACGGAGTTAGCAACACCTTTGTTGGCAATGTAAACATTCGCACTCCGCGCTGTTTTTCCCATCCAAAACTCGACGATCCCTACGATTAAACGTACAGCACAAACTATTATAGAAGAGTTCAAAGAAGCTCTTTTTGGATAATAAGTTTGCGTAAAATGTGAAAGCCTTAGCCCTTCATGGGCTGTTGCGCTAGGGGTTTTAGAATGTGAAATTAGCAGAATTTGAGCTCCGGAAAGAATGAGAATCATGCAGAGATTCATGTACTGTAGTTATCATCATCATTGTCATGATGAGGATCATCATCATCATCATCATCATCATCATCATCATCGTGTGCTATTTTTCTGGGGGAACGCTGCGGCACATTTTCCGACCCAGAATTCAAGAACCATTAAATTTCCCCATCGACGGGTATGTATGTGATTTTATAACACCTATTGATTGGTTTTATTCATATTTTTTTCGGTTATAGTAGCGTTACAACCGTTTGCAACCTTTTTACAACCGCCAAAAATAAGCCTTCGGCATCTTTTGCATGAGAGCTTTCGGAAAAAAAAAAAAAAAAAAAAAAAAAAAAGACTGCAAATATGCTTCGTTGGCATACAAAGTTGCTAGAGCCAGGTTTCTTAATGATGTGACAGTGGTCGTACAACAATATACGGACAAGAGGGGTCGGGTGGCCTGGAGCTGTTGTGTACGTGGCCGTGGCGGTGCGGTAAAACACAAAAGAAAGGAGTCGAGAGCCTTCTCCGATTCGCGCTGAGTCATTTGCACGTGTGCATGGAGTGTTCTTAAAAGGTCACGTGACATCGTCTCCAGTACAAATAGGACCACAGTGCAGTAGTAGTATTTAGTTTTTGAGTCAGTAGCAGTGTGATTTTGAGTCAATTTAGAGTTAATTTAGAGTTGATTTGTGTAAGTCGTCGTGTACAGTTTTTAGTTACGAGAGTGATTCGGTCAGCCTGTCAGCGAGTACGTATGTTTCGTCGAGTGATTGCATCGTAATAGTCAAGAAATAAGAGAGAGAAACCGGAGAAAGACATTGAAAGACTGAGAACGATTATCAGAAGAGCAATTGTGAATTGCAATAACAGAGAAGACTAAAAACTGTACTAACAACGAGAAGGAAATTGTGCATTTGTAGTAAAATTTAGACGACAATTGAGTGATAGAAAAGTAACAGGACTTTGAATATTGCTGCCATGTTACAATAAGTTGACGGTAGCAGCACACAGTCAATATTGAAATCTCACCCATTTATTAATCACTAAAGACAGTAATGTTATCTGCTCGGCTTACTTAATTTCTTGTTTTACAATAGGCTACTAAGACTTGAAACATGGATGTCTCAAAGAGTGGCCGCGACCCCCCTTGAAAATTAGTAAATGCAATGTGCAATCAATTACTTGACTATTGCTTTATTGTTGATACAAAGAAGTTTTTATTTAGCATAAATTAATATGCTTATCTGCAACAAATATAATAACTCATCTTTTACAGCTTTTGGCAATAGAATAATGAATTAATATTGTTAACTGTAAACTTCCAACATGTGATCCCCCTCCTTGAAAAAAAGTCTGCCAATGCTCATGACTTGAAAGAAAACAAGTCCAGTCTGAGATTTCCCCTAAATGTTTTTTTTTCTTTTTTTGGAAAAAAAGTACCTATTTATTATTATTATTATTATTATTATTATTATTATTATTATTATTATTATTATTATTAATTTATCTATCCTAATCATCTCTGAAGTACAAAACCACATGCATCGCTCAAAGTCCACCGATCCGTAAGAAACACGGGAAATTGACTGTACAGAAAGTAAAATTTGTAGAATTTGGAATAAAGTTCATTGTGCAAAGTTTTAAGACTACACACAAGATGCAATACAATACCACTTGTGTATTTTCATAATCGGCCGTACCACAGCCGATCTGTATGCATTGTGCAGTGAATGAAAAATAAACCCAATTGAAACATTTGATGTGCTTAATGCCTATCGACATCAATCTAGTTCTTTATCACTTAATGTGTTTCATTCCCAATCATCGAGACACTACAGGGTCTGTAGGAAGAAGCATTATCCAAACAGAAGCGCTGCGCCCGCTGCAGAAACAAAAATGACATTAAAAAATTCACATTCCATCCTTTGGCCTTCCAAAAATTCAAAAAAGTTTTCAATGAACAGAACATTCAGCTGGCACCAGTGAAGCACTACTCCATAAAAAATCTACTGAACTCAAACATCAAATATGCCATCCCACCCAATAAGAAATCTGGCATATACCAAATTGAATGCAGTGACTGTAATAAGGTGTATATAGAAAAAACCAAAAGAAATTTAGAAATACGATCCAAGGAACATTTTAGATATGTAAAAAACAAACAGTTGGCAAAATCAGCAGTTGCCACTCACTTTTGGACAAAAAACTACAACATACAGCCAGAACCAAAACTCTTCAAGCACGTAACAGGAAAACAAGAGCTGTCCACATGGGAACAAATCTTCATTTTGAAAAATAGAAACAGAGTATTCAATGTTGACATTCCTGAGAAATATATTTCCAGCAAGTTCCTTGAACCACCACCAGAGGAGACCTCAGAGAAAACATAACCATCCACACCAGGGAGAACCAGTCGATAATGGAGTCGGTTGACAGTGGAGGAAAGTCAGCCAGCTAAACATGTTCCGGTAAATTATAAGTAACTGTTGTGATTATTACAACACCGTTTGTGAACTTCCAAGAAAGAAGAGATGTATTTCATATTTTAAAAACAAATGATCATGCCAAAAATATTATATAACACATATTTTTGTAGTGTTTTTTTAGAATCCAACAAAGCAAGAGCGTTATTTTCGGTGCTTTTTTCAAGAAACTGTCCTTCAATTCTGTAAAACTCATTTTCTGATCTTCTATTACAACTTACGCTTTGCATGTTTGACCAAGTTCTTGCTCTTATTTACTGTAATGCAAAATAAATATCAATACTGCACTCATAATCTAACAAGTTTAAGACCAATTCATTATTGTTCCTATACATTAACTAAAAGGATTAGGCACATCAATAACCCTGAACCAACTGATAAATTGGGTGGGGCTGAGTTTCAAGCCATTCAATTAGTGGAGAAAGCGGGATGCTAAATATGTATTGGTATGGATGCAATTCAGGCCTATGTATTAGTGTCATACAGGCAAGTTGGCCATGGTAGCTTAGTGGTTAGAGCAGCTGCGCGTGAAGCAGAAGAATCATGGTTAAATCCCGCCTATAGCATTGCATTTTTCAGTCCTGATTCCACCTTTCAAACATGGCCCACACACAGCTTGTGTTTACAAACACCAGTAGTAAGTTGGTTGACATAAAAACATAACAATTACCCGAAAAGTACCTTTTTATGGCTTTTGTATGTGCATATTATGACTTTTCCATGTTTTCCAGACTGTCACTTCAATAATCTTAATCAATTTTGCCAAGAGTTCTTTTAGTTCACTCTATTACCTCATTTATGTGAACTAGTTTAATTGTCAGTGTCACTTCGCTGTGCCTTCCTCAAAACAGGCTTCACTTGCAGGACTTCCTCACTGCATGACTCAGTCATTACTAGCTGCACTTGCAGGACTTCCTCATTGCATGACTCAGTCATTACTAGCTGCACTTGCAGGACTTCGACTTCCTCATTGCATGACTCAGTCATTACTAGCTGCACTTGCAGGACTTCCTCATTGCAAAACTCACTCATGACTAGCTTCACCTGCAGGACTTTCTCACTGTAAGATTCGCTCATGACTAGCTTCACTTGCAGGACTTTCTCACTGCAAGACTCACTCAAGACTAGCTTCACTTGCAGGACTTCCTTACTGCACGACTTACTCATGACTAGCTTCACTTGCAGGATCTGCTCAAAGCTTAAGACGGTCTTCCTTTGTCAAAGCGCTGGCTTATATAGCCATAGGAACTTTCCAGAACACTTGCGATGTCCAATCATCTGGAAAATTCTAGTTCTTTGGAGATCATCATGTTTACCCTAGGCAAGTGCATGCATGATCTCATTTATTTTGGATGAGCACATGACTTATGTAGTTTACAGTTGACCCCTATGTCCAAGGTCGTGGGTTCATATCCAGTCCAGACCAAATGATAGCTCCCTGTCAGTAGATTTATTGGCATGTAAAAGAACTGTGGGATGAAATTCTGACACACCGGAGATACTGATGTGAACCTGGCAATTGACAGTGTTGTTAAACAGCACAATAATTCCCCCCCACTATAAATATAAGAATAACTTAGAGACTACAAGCTTCACTTATATTATCTGCTCCAAGTTCTTGAAATCAAAGGCAGAATGCAGTTTCTGGAATACTCATTCATATCATCAGTGCCATATTTGTTTATGCTGATCACCATCATAACCAATGCAAAAATACATAATTATTTCTATGTGTTATCAATTGCTGAAAACAAACATTTGTTAACAGAATAAATCGGTGGTATTTCAAAATTCATTACACTGTCTTTATTTTTCATAATGAATATCTTTTTCCAAACCAGTAAATCTATGGATCCATTTAATTATTTTAATAATTTAGCCTCTGGATTTATTTCATTATTAAATGACCAAAAATGATCTACCACAACTGATTTATCAATCTGTTTATATTTAATATTTCTAAAATGTTCCTCTATTCTGGTTTCCAAATGATGTTTGGTTTTACCAATGTAATTCCTGTCACAATCCAAACAGTTAAATTGATAAATACCAGATTTTTTTTTTTTTATAATTTGGAATAATTATATCCTTTTCAGAAAAATTCAGCATTTTGTTTATATTACTATTATTATTTTATATTACTATTATTTTTTATATTACTATTTATTTATGCCAGTTCTACCTCTCAAATTTTTATATTACATTTATTTTGAGGAACCAAAATTGTTACATTTATGAATCAATGAATGAATGATTTATTGAGCCCCAAATCCTACACACCTTGGGCTACCCCTAAGCTGGGCCCTGGCTGTTAGGGTAACCCTTCAGTATATTTACCTTTTATATACACATTACACATGTTTACCTTTTTTCACTAATCTTATCCTGCTCCCACCTTTTAATTTTTATTTCTATTTTACTTCATCCCCCAACCCTATTCACTTCCCCCTTTCTCAACTTTTCTTATCAGCTTTACTCTTTTATTAATAAATTTACATTGTATATTTCACTAATCTTCATTATCCCAATTGCACTACTTCACTATAACCTCACATTCACCATGTAGAAAAACTACTATCTCATTTATGGATTACCCAAGCACTTTTTTAACCTTGTTACTCTCAACGAAATATCCCTTTCTTTCTTTCTTTCCCTCCTGCTTAGTTCTCCCTTTCCCCCTCACCCTCATTGATCCCTTAACTGTTTCATGACATTTTTTTCTGTAGCTATTCTCGAATTCACACTTTTCTTTCGCTTCCCCCTGTCTATCCACTGTTCCCCACTTGGTTCTTTTCCCTGTTTCTTTTACACTCAGCATCCTACCATTTTCCCATCTCGTGTTTTGCTCACACTTGACTTTAACACACTTGTTATTGGAACCACACATGTTGCAAGATGCTGAGTAGTCATCTGTTCTAAGGTATTTTCTGCTGATGGTTAAACAATTCCCTGTCTTTCTTGGTGCAATGACTGCTGGTCCTATCTCTGCCTGTCGTTTAGTCTGTTTTTCCTCTCTGCTGCCTGGTTAACTGTATACAGCTTGAAGTTTTTAATGTATACCCTTTTCCCTTCATTTCTTGCTTGTCTTCACTAATTAACTCCATTTGCACCCTTTGTGCATACGTTCAGTCCTTGTTGATGTAAATAGTTGATTCTCTCAATCTTTTTGCTTGTTTTACTACTTCTATAGCTGTTTGTGAACTTCACAAGAATGTTTCTTGTCCCAGGTATTTTGCCAATTCTGAATGCGTCACAAATCTCATAGCCTCTCTGATGTATTTCCAATCTTCTTCACTAGTAGAGCTCTTAAATCCAGATATATTCCCATTCACCTAATTCAAAGGAAAACTTCATATCTAAAGTCAATCCGACACATACATTAGACATCACATATTATTTACACCTGACAGAAGAAGTTAAGAAAAGTGATACTCCAACTAGTGTTCTAAAATTATTGGCATTAGAGACAATCTATACTAGATTTCCAGAACATGAATGGCTGGCTCCATATTTATACTGATGGATCATTGATATCAAACCAAGATGGAGCAGGTGCTGGAGTCACATGTCACCTCTTTTCCTATTACAAATCTTTAAGTTATGGAACTACTAACTTTGATGGAGAAATTGAAGCAATTCGAATGGCCCTACAAAATCTTTTGTACAGAATTTCACATTTTCAGCAAGCAGTTATTCTTTCAGATTCCAGGGCAGCAATATAGCAATTACTTCCAAGTTGTCACCAAAAAACCAAACAATTATAGAATGTTGGAAAATCCTTAGCCATCTAACAGCACTTCAAAAACACCTAGTCTTCCAATGGATACCAGCTCACTGTGGACTGAGTGGTAATGAGAAAGCTGATTTTCTTGCAAAAAAGGGTACCAGCGGTGTACAAAAATCTATAGTTAATCTACCATTTTATGCAGCTAAAAGATTAGTCAACTCTGAATTCAAAAAGTTATTGCAAAATATTACTATGAAAAATCAAAGAATAAAAGATGGGAACTACCAAACATTCAAACAGTAATTCCTGAGTATCCTCGAAAAACAGCAGTTGCAACCTTCAGGTTGATTACAGGACATGATTGTCTGGCAAAACATTTAAACAGAATTGGGATATATTCCTCACCACTCTGTCCTCTATGTGATCTGCAAGAGGAAATGGACCAAGACCACCTTCAAATATGTCCGGCCACTTCTAGTGCCCCATCCATCAGTGAAAAATATTGGAGAGCAAGAGGATTAATGACTTCATTGTCAGAAATCCAGCATTAGCTAACAACAACAACATATTCCCATTCCACATTTTTCTTCAAATCCTGAAATCACTACATTGTATTTCCTGCTTTTGTCTTCCATTCTTTCCAGCGTTCTTTTTAAGTTTTGAATTTCCAGTTTTAACGTATCACATTTCTTTGTTTCCCCTATCATATTTCATCCACTCTTGCCTGAATCTCTTAGCCTCTTTATCTCCTACTAAAACTGTTTTGTTTATCTGCTCTTTAGCTGCTATGTTACTTAACTTCTTTTTCCCCCTCGGCTGTGGAAGCTTCCTTCACTGTACATCCGGTCACCTTCACTGCTAGATCTGCACTCTATTACACTTATAGATTTATGTTGCTTCACTGTTAATAGCTTTAGTTTTTTCATTATTAATAGTTCTGACCCCATTCGGTACCAACCTGGCAATAACCTTGGACATAGGCACTTCATCACACTATTAAGTGCTGCAAGCAAGTTACTGTTTTACTCAAGTGCATTAAAAGACAAAAATGTTTTAATTTCACACTGTTTATTTGTTCTTGTGAAACATACTACAATTTTTCAAATATGACAGCCATGTTAATATCTTTTTAAAACATCACACTAATATGGCACTTCAGCCCTATGGGAAAATAAAATAAAACAAAAAGAATTACAGTTGTACAAGGGCAGTCCAAAAAGTCCCACACGTTTTAAAATGAACAATTAACATAATGAAAAAAATCCAAGTTTATTATTTATACGTAAAAGGTGCATTCCTAAGCTATTTTTCTACATAATTGCCATTCAAATTGAGGCATTTATCATACCGTGGCACAAGGTTTTCAATACCCTCTCCACAGACATCTGCCACCTGTGATTTCAACCACTGGTTTACACAGCATGCAGTTCGGCGTCAGTGTCAAAGCGTTTGTGCCTAGCCATTTCTTCATTGCTGTTCCCAAAGTTCTGTCATTGTGAAACAACTATTTTCATTGCCAGTTCATCAGTCACAAGGCTAGGTCTACCACTGCAGTCCTCACCATGGGCACTGGTATTACCATTTTGAAAATCAATGCATCATTGCCTGACTCGGCTTTCACTCATTATTCCCTGCCCATAAACATCACAAAGTTGACAAATTTCAATCGGTTTGTTATGTTTAGCCAACAAAAATCTAATCACAGATCGCACTTTACAAGTGGTGGGATTTTCTATTGCAGTGCACATTTTGACAACTCACAGAGAGCAAAGTAAGGAAGACACAGTCCTCATGCTACCACAGCTGGATGCGTACTGAATGTAGGAACATTCTGACACCAAAATGGCAGCTTTAGCCCTACTCATAGCCAAGATAGGCCAAAATGTCTAGGACTTTCTGGACTGCCCTCGTATAAAGTATTACTGAAACATCTAATGCAGATTTCTTTTGGTATAACAGGCTCAATCTAGGTAATGATTTTCTCTGACATAGCATGGGGCCTACAACATATGCATATGTTGACATTGCATAATCAGTAGGATTAATAGCTGATGGTTTCCTAATATGCTTATGTCAAATATGGCACAAGATTTTAAATCAAAAAGGTGAGTCAATTAATAACACTACACAACACTTATAATTTACCGGAACATGTTTTGGTAAATTACAATTAAGTGTTGTGTAGTGTTATTAATTGACTCACCTTTTTGGTTTAAATTGATTATTGCAACACCATTTTCAAACGTCCAAGAAAGAAGATGGCACAAGATATCTGCACAAGATGGCAGAAGTATCACAGATGCTGTCCTTCAGATTATGTATACTTTAATGTTGTACAGCATCGTTAGTGAACTGGAAAGCATACATTCCCGTGTACTAAGTTACTATTTGGATCCAGCCTATTATACCACAAAACAATTGCATGTATTTCAGAAATAGATCACATGTTGTGGTTTCCTGAACTAAATTTGTGTACTTTCAAATGTAACAAATGGGTAACTATCTTGTCACAAATTTTATGCTTGTATTGTCTCTTATCAACATGAATCATGATAGTTCTCAAATTAGATATTCAAGCAAATTAACTCCTCACATATTTTTTATACATCTGGGTTTTAGACATTGTAAAACTGTGTGTTATCAGCACTGATGAACTGTTCTCACTAATTTTATAAATAATCCACATCCTCTATTGAAACTCTTGAATGTCTCTTAAACAACTATGTATTAGGGAAAATAGCATTTGCTTTGAGGATGTTAGTTCAAAAGTCTGTTATGGATCTACTTTTTAAACCATGAAGAAGATGCCAGCATCAATACTGGGACCAACTGCTTACTTGCTGCAAGTTCACAGGAGAAGATGCCAGCTGACTATCTGTATGAGCATTTAAAACATTCACACTGGGGGTCCCGCACATCCTAATCGTTTCACGAGATTATTTTGAAACTAATCTCACTCTTCACATGTCTATTTGTACTGTAAACTTTCTGCTCTTCACTCTTTATATATCTATCTGCACTATAAACTTTCTGCTCTTCTATGTCTGGTTTGACTTCCAATGCTAAACCATCACGAGTCATTCTATTTCTGCATTCATCCTCTTCCTGAAAAATATTAAGTGATTAGTAACCTATAGGGTTGCTACCTTTATGTGAATGATTTATGGGACTTATGTATCACAATAAGGAACATTTTTACAAAAACATTAAAAAGCTTATTAAATTTCATACAGTAAAACCAGCCTAAAGCAGACTCTCTGTTTACCAGAAACTTCAAAATAAATCTTTGAGCAGAGCTATCTCCTATGTTAAAAATACTCTAAAGCGGAAAACTGCCTTACACGGAAACAGAATGATTTTCTGGTACAGTTTGCTTAAATAACCTAAGATGCATTATTATGTGCGTAACACATAGTTCCTTCTTTTTATTCTTCTTCTTTCGTCCTGGTTTGGATTTCACCCATTACAGTCTCAAATTTGTTCTCTCCATCATTTCTTTGGTCTTCCAATCAATCTGTACCTTGAGGCGGAAACCCGCGCCCGCCGATTAAAACCCGCGTACCTATGTAATAATTTGTATATCATTGAAAATGGAATATAGGCTTTACCTGATAATTCGTCTGGTGGGCCGAGGGTACAGGCAGGGAAAGTAACGGTGCCTCAAGAAGCCAACAACCCCTCAAAGAAAGGGAACAATAGGGTTGAAAAACCCAATGCGTGAAGACGTACGTGCCTAATTGCAAGGTGAAGCTGGCCAAGCGGAAGGGCCGAGCTGAGAAATACAGTTCTTCGGGAGAGAAAGACACTTGCTTGGCAGATCTTCAGCGGGATAGACAGACGTGTGCGTTACGCGGTTCACGATACTTCATGGTCTTGTGTGTCGGAAGGGGGCATGAGTAAAGTGAAATAAACATTAAACGGAATAGAAGACTTCAATTTATTACCTGGACATTCCTCAGCTGGACAACCCTGAGATAAAGATCTTGTGCTCAAAAACCACACTATAAAAAGCCGGAGCAATCAAGAGCACCCACGCTTTCCCGACCTACCCCTTCCCAAGTAGACCAGGAACATACACCCATCCAAAAATCCCGCACCAACCTTCTACTTCTTCTTTATCTAATTACCCTCTCCACATGGAGGACTGACACCCCGTAGGACTTACAAGCCTGTGCTAGGGTCAGATGCCTCTTGGGGAGCAAATGAACATATGGACCAGACAGAGTAAACAGGTGGTCAGTCCAGCTCAAGGTATGAGAGTGAGAAAGATGATATGAAATATACGTGAAATGGATGAATGGAAAGGTGATAATGGAGCAGTTGGTGGAATGATTGTTTGGGGAAACCCGAGAACTCGGAGAAAACTCGTCCAGGTGTCGCTTCATCCACTACAAATACCACATGCAGGTCCCTAGGATCAAACCCAGGCTACCTTGGTAACGCAAACAACCTAACTGCTCAGCCACAGCACTGGCTATGTGTACCTCCTATGCTTATAATTTAAAGCTTGTTTAGGTGTTCGTCCATTGTGCTTTTGTGACAGATGGTCTACCCATTTTTCCCTGTAATCTTATATTAGCTGACATAATGCTGTATTTGTTCACTGCAAATATGTTCCTGTCTTGTACTGCCTTCATTGTTTGTAAAAATCTAATTCCGATTGCTTGTATTATACTTTCACGTTTTGCTTTGAGTGTCCATGCTTTGCTTCCATATAATATTACTGGTACAGCCATCACTGAATAAAATCAAAATAGCTATATGCTAGAATTTTTGAAGTGACAGTCACATTATATATGAATGCAACTGTATTCACACCGACGTCTTAAGAACTATTTATACAAGATTTAACTTGGCACAAGTTATGTGGGAGCACGAAACTATCAGAGAAATTACAATTATTATATATAAGTTGAAAATAAGCAAAATGTACATTTAAAACTGTTTAAGTAACCTTTAGATGGTATTATTTATTTATTCCTTGTACAAATTTTTACAGGCCTCAGGGGTCTCCGTCTAGGGGATATGTGAATAGCGACCACAAGGTACCCAAGCTGAGCAGAACATTACTTCCACTTACTGGTGTTTTGCTCCTCACTGTAACTTTTCTATCTGACCTTACCTTGGTCATCTCTTGTTCTCTTCCGACCCTGATGCTATTAGGGTTCTCGAGGGCTAGGGAGTCTTTATTTTTCCAACCTCTCCATTTCTCTAATTTCTCTATAAAATCTTAACCCCAACATGCTGACCTGTCATGGCATGTAATACGTCCTCTGATTGGTAATCAGAGGATATGGTCGGTGAATTTATTTTGATAATTCTCCCGGTCAGGTCGGTGAGACCCGTAAACCAACGACAGGTGTGGTCCTCCAGACATTCTGGGGGTTGTGAGAGAGCGATGTGACCGCCAAAACATAAAAATATGGTGCTCTCTAAAAAACGGTTACTATTACTGCTATTGCTCTCTTCAATATCATTGTGAAAAATATTGGAGAGCAAGAGGATTAATGACTTCATTGTCAGAAATCCAGCATTAGCTAACAACAACATTTAAAACTATTTTTTTACTAACAGATTTTTATTTTAAATTATTCTTTCATTGTAACTACATGTAGTCACATTGTTGCTTTCTCTACTGTGCTATCCCCAAGTCCTGTAGTGAAAACAGGAGGAATACTCAAATTTAAAAATCCCACGCCAAAGGGTGGGCTCAAACCTGAGAATGTTCCATGGGTAGAAACCAGAGCTGAAATGCTCTAGCCTATTGCGCCACAGCAGGAACTACTTAAGTAAGTAGAGGGGCTATTGTATTCCATCCAAAAATTTGATACAGAGATCTCACCAGAAACACAATTTTGAGACTCTTTAAATAAAAAAATGGCAATTTCGAAAAAGGTGCATGTGCCTGTGCATTTGCTGTCTGTTTATGAACAGTATAACCCAAAACCGAAAAGTCAGATAAATACCAAACCTGGTGCTATTTAAATTCAGCATCTTCCAAGGATGTAATGCAAAGATTTTCAGGAAAATCCCCCAAACACAAATTTGCCTTTACATGAAAAAAAATTTCTTCAAAATTTGGATTTGCTTGACAAAACAAAAAACTTTTAATGATTTGGAGTAAAATACCATATGTACCAGATCTTTTGCACTATATTTTATTAAAATGTAACACTTTGTAAAACGGAAACTTGTGAAAATGGATGAAAGGTCTGGAATGTAGTGTTCTATTTTAGGCAGGTTTCACTGTAATTAATGCATGCTCTACAATTCAATGATAATATCCAGATTGTATCCTGGTGTGCATAAATTACAAGAGCAGCTCCTATTTTAAACTCTGGATCCAAGTGTAATCCTGGTAATTATTGTCCTCTATCCATTCTACAAGAATTATTGAAATTTAATTCAAAAACACTTTTGAAATTTCTTGATGACACTGATTTCTTCACTGCCAGTTTGGTTTTAGAAAAAATGAAAGTTACAAGCATTTGCCATGTTTATGTGAAACAACATTCATATGGATAATCTAACTGCAGGCCTTACTGGTTTGGTTTTGTGGGTTTAAGGGCGCTCACTTTCTAGGTCATCAGCACCCTTAAAAGATTCATGGCAATAGCCAGATATAAATTTCACTCAAAAATAAAACTACTAGCAACAAGAAAAATATACACAAAAAGTAAAAAACAGTGGCAATAGCCAGATATGAAACAAGGTGATAAATATGTCAAAAAGCATAAAGAGATAACTAAAATTTTAAATCATCAAATTGATATTGCACTCTGCTGAAAACTTAAAAACTCTATCAACCGCTGTTTTGTCATCCGCTAAGACCTCTGCTAGTCTGGCAGGCAGCTGCAGAGAATCCCGAACTGACTGCAGGCCTTACTGATCTTAAGAAGCATTTGACATAATAAATCATGAACTTATATCACAAAAGTTAGAAAACACCAGGGTTAGAGGAACTAAATTAAAATTTTGAATCTTTCTTTAGGGAGAACACAACGAAGTTATTTTCATTTATAAGTAATATTTGGAGTATTTTTTATTTTCTCTACTGGTAAGTAAAGAAAGTATTGTATCCCACCCAAAAAGTCGATGTCGAGATTTTACTGGAAATACATGTTTTGAGGACCCCTGAATAAAAAAAAAAAGATTTTTAGAAAAACATCTGTGTGTGTGTGTGTGTGTGCGTGTGTGTGTGTGTGTGTGTGTGTGCGTGTGTGTGTGTGTGTGTGTGTGTGTCTGTCAGTCTGTGGACAGCATATCTCAAAAATGAAAAGTTGGTTAAAAACCAAAGTTGGTATTTAAGTTTAATGTCTCTCAAGGATACGACACAAAGATTTTGAAGAAAATAGCCCCACCCTAAACTACCCTTTACTGGAAAATCTTTTGAAAATTTTGATTTTCTTGAAAATGGCTCTAACAATTTTGATTAAAATGACATATGTTTAAGGTATTTTTATGACAAACAAAATGTATATTTTGAACTGTCTGGCTATAGTCTATGTAGTCCTGTTTACTCTGGATGACTTTTGAATAACTCGTAAACTGTAAGTGGTAGACAAAATCTTACTGTACAAAAAATGTAGATCTCGCTAAAACACACAATTTATGTCTGAATAAAGTTTTTGTAGAGTGAACTATTTTGGACATATTCCTTGTTATTTGTGTCAGTTTCAAGAAACCTAAAATTTTCATGAAATTGAACATTGTTGTTCATTTTTTTATATGTTAAGCATGCAAAGAGAACGGGATCTCAAAGTTTTAAAAGATTTGACTATTCTTAAAGCCTACTGTATTCGAATATTCCCCTTACACCTACAAAGAAATAAACAATAAGATAATTTCTGTAAATGTTTATCTCAAGTAACACGAAGATATAGGAATGAGTTTGCAAGAATGGTTAGTACAAGAGCAGAGAAAGTCATGTGAGTGCAATACATCAGATTTTTATGGTTAACTTCACTTTCTACTCCAGAATTTGCTGGACCAAGTCTCAGAGACTGTTGTCTCCATCATCAGCCTTGATTCACTGCCATGCTTCCACTTGTGACTTTTAGATGGTATTTTGGCTGGACATACTGCACAATGAAATCCTTTTTATACAAAACATCAAAGTTTAAAGTCAGCGAGAGCTAACCTGGCTATGTGATTCACTTACCTGTGTAAGAGATTGGAATAGCCCCGTTTGCAGGTAAGTGAATCCCGTAGCTACCAAGTGCCAAGTTAGCTCTCAATGACTTTAATAAACTGTGTTTCTTTTTGCGTACGAACAATTTTTCCCACACAGAAAATTGGTTTTCTAGAACCTTTAAAAACTTAGATTTTTCTTTCAGCTAATAATCTGTGGACCAAAAATGCTCTGCAGCTGCAGATTTATCTATTTGTTTATATTTCACTTTTCTCGTGTGTTCTTTAAAGCTTGTATCAATGTTCCTCTTTGTTTTTCTTGTGTATACCTTTTTGCAATCTTCACATCCAATTTCATTAATATCAGAAGTTTTTCCCACTATAATTTTGTCCTTTGGCTTAGTCCTGAGTATGTCATTTAAGCATTGCTTCTTAACTAGGGATAGGATTAAAACATGTTCTTTGCATATTTTAGTGAATTTCTGAGGGGCCCATGGATATACTGTGATTATTGCATATTTGTGTTCCCTAGGGTTGTAGCTGACATTTTTATGTACGATACACAACCAAAAAGTAAGTTTTTCCTGACAATTTCCTTTAAAGAAAACATATTTAGTGAAAAAATTGCACTTGTGTAAGAGATCTACGATCAATCATATTCCAGCTGGACAGGTCCTGCCTGCATCCCGTAACATGGACACAGAGGCCTGAAATGGCAGCTCTTATTTGTTCTCCTGCCGTCTACAAGGTTCGGTCAGTGATAAGGTTCCTTACTGCACAAAGCATAGTGCCAATCGAAATTTGTTAGCTCTGTCAGGTCTATGCTATGAACAACATGAGCAAACACATGGTGCGTCGCTGGTGTAGGTAGTTTTCTGAAGGTCATCACAGTGTCCATGATGAATAGCGTGGTGGGTGACTGCCCCTCATAAATGATGACCTTGTTGACCTGATGTGGCAGTGCATGGAGAACCATTGCTTCACAATTACAGAGCTCAAAAGAAATTTTCCACAGATATCACAAGCCTTATTGCACAAAACTGTCACCAAACACCTGCTGTTCAAGAAATTGTGTGTCATGTGGATGCCTCACATCTGGACACAAACGAAATGCTTAGGAGTAGCACGGACATTTCCACAGCGGTATCATGATGATGGCAACAAATTGTCACATTAGTTATCATTATACGAAGCCATGGCTATTAACATACCGTAGCCTAAAGTAGCCAATGAAATGGCCATAGCTTCCCACAACGATAAATAATATGACACAGACCAGAGGTGCAGAGAGTTTCTTTGGCAGTGTCTGTACAAATGATAATATATAATGTTTGAGACAGAATATTGGGCCCTGATAGAAAATCGTTCATGTAAATGTTTTTTTTTTAAAAAGTGTATAAATTTCTAGTTCTTGTTTGGGTGTATCAGGGACTTATTTTTAATATTCAGGATAGCCAATGTTTTCTTGTCACTTTGTGTTTAACCAATAAAAGCTATTTGCACGGATGAATACAAAAAAATGGCGGTGTTACGTCAGAGAGACGCCAAGGACTATTTTCATTAGCGTCTGTGTGCTCAAGATGAAAGGACGTGTTTTCTGGTAGCGTGTGAACATGGAACTTTCACCAAACTTTTATCCAGTGTAGATTCTACTAAATCATAATTGTGAAAGTCTTTGATTATTTAATATGGTGCTGAAAGTGTAAAATAACGAAGTGTTAACGAATAAATATGTTGTGATACAGGAACATTGATTTATGCATTCCATTCTGTTACCACAACCCTGTGGATAAGAGTCGCGTCTGCTATCAAAGTATTTCATCTTTCAGTAAGAACATTATTCACGCTGATATGTGTTAACTATCATTTTATAAAAACCGCACCATGTTGATGCACAATCTGTGTGTGAACTTGTATAGGGACATATGAAATTCAGGACAAATCTTAGTGCCTCACTTCACCCAACTACTTGCTGTTAGGTATTATTTGCTAAAACTGCATGATTTGATTTTAGTTCTAGAAAGAAAGGCATTATGGTTTCTCCCTTTGTTCAGCAGTTCTCAAACCTTTGTATTTTGTAACCCCTTTTTAACCATTGCTAATCCTACACTCCTCAACAATATATGATAGAATGAATGAAATCCAATACATCGGAATGCATACTCTGGGGATGCCCACAGTTTGAGAACTGCTGCCTTAGTTTTCATAACTGCTCCTAAAAATAAATATTTAAGTTTTTTTTAAAAGCCTCACCTTTATCTTGTCATCGACAAGAGGCTTATACTTTCCTGGTTCTAATTTCACATCAGTTGATGACTGTTCCAGAAAGAAGGGCTCTTCTTTGATTTCCACTTCAACCACAGGTTCCAATAATGAAGCTGAGAAACAACCAGAGAAACAATTTATCAAAAACTCCCATTTTTATTTAATGAGTTTCTTTGCAAAAGGAACAGAAATAATACTCTCCAAAGCAGTATGTTAATGCACAATTTTTTGGCCATCAGATAGGTAGAGTAATATTTTTAACTATTGTATTTTTATTATATTTGTCATTTTCTTGTATTGAAATTATTATATAAAACTTTTAATTATTAACATTTTATGCAAGGATATCTTTTCAACATCGAAATTTTATTATTTTATCTGAAAAATAAGAATAATTTACACATCCTTTACTTGCATTCCTGGAAAAAATCACACTGCTACTTAAATGGTTAGTAGGTAAAGAACAGTCCTGAGCAATTTGCAGAATTGCTTGAGTGATCTTCGTTTTCTTTAAGCTGCTAAACATAGTTATCAATCCAATGCCATGAGCAGACTGCACTTAAACAGCACCAATTGCCCAGGCCTGGTAAAGGGTTGCTTGTGTTTGGGGTGTCTATTGTCAAGGAAGCAATGGATTTAACTTTGATGTGAGATTCCCTTTGTGGTCTACTGGAAAAATACAAATTGGTTGGGGAATTTAATGCCATATGGCAAGTTGACATGGTAGCTCTGTGGTTAGAGTAGCCATACATGAAGCGGAAGGTCCATGGTTCAAATCACGGCTTTGGCATAGAATTTTTCAGTCCTGATTCTACCTCTCAAACATTGCCCACACATTGTTTCCAAAGCACCAGCAGCAAGTTGGTTAGCATACAACAACAATAATAACAATAACAACAACAACAACAATAATAATAATAATAATAATAATAATAATAATAATAATAATAATAATAATAATAATAATAATAATAATAATAATTGTCCTTGCATCTTTTATAATTAGAAGTGTTGGTAAATTCTGCTGAAAAATTTTCAACAGCTAATTTAGAAAGCTACATTCTGGACCAATATAGTCACAGTACCAATATTAATGGAGTAATGTTCTCCTTTTACGGGGATCATAAAGTACCTATTTCAGTTTTAATTAAAAAACATAGGGGCAAAAATGTATGTAAAGTTTAGGTATAAACTTCATGGATTTTTACGAAAGTGATGGATCTGTGAAACTCCAAAAAGCACAAAGTTAATATTGACGCATTGCTTTTGGATAGACTATGTAAAAAAGACTGGAGCAAAACAACCATTCAGATCAGAATTTTTAATGATGATTTTATTCCTTTATCTATTATACTGTTCAAAACATTTAAATTCTTTATTTAAATTTAAAAATCCACAATGAAATGCCTTTATTGAGCAAACAACTCTCTCTCCTGTAAAATTGGAGATACTCCATGATCCATTATAACCGTACCAAAGTTCTTTTTGCATACCATAAATGCAGATAAGGAACCAGATTCCAATCTAGATTCAAAGCATTTCACTTACATTTAGCCTTAACACTATAGTGAGCGATGAGACAAGGTACTTATTTCATTTAAATATATTTTCTTGCACTCAAAAGGGTAATCTTTGCTAGGCTGGTCGGTCAGGGTGGCCCAGTTGGTTAGGTGCTGGTCTACTAATCCCAAGGTCGTGGGTTCAAACCTGGCCTAGAACAATGGTTTTAAAGAGTGCTTAAACGGGTCAGCTCCATATTCCTGTGAGATGAAATTCTGGCACACTGTGACACTATGATCCTGGAACTGACTGTCGTTAGCAATGGAAGTAATTTGCTAGGCATGATTTAAAAATATGGCAGATACCCACATTTTATCATCATAAAGTACTTAGTGCTGACACACAACAAAATGTCAATACTATTTGCAACATAAGCACTGTCTGTAGTCACACTGATCTCGTCTCTCCAATGTTGATATTTCCATTATAAAAATTACTGTTCTATTTTTATTCCTTCTCTTTGAATAACATTGATTTTCACTACAATTATAATCATTGTAATTCATCTGAGACAAGAACACTCCTGTTGTAAACATATCTGTGTGAAGAAAGCGAGAGATAGAGGCACTGTAATGGAATACTCTTAGGCCGCTAATTGGTGGAGCGAAGTTCAAAGGTGTTTTCTTTTATTTTTTATTGCCTCTAAGAAGTAAAACACTGAAAATGGTTTTCTAATCACTGCTCAGCATAAATTAACTGCGGGGAGAGAACAGTCTACAAATATTTCGATTCAGTCCTCTGTACCCTGCACATATGCCATGAATGCAACATATTTCAGACTCTAAAAGGAATGTTTACAACAGAGAGAGATAATTAAACAGAAGACAGACACAGTAATATGCTATTATTATTATTATTAAATTACATGCAGCCTAACCTGTATTTCCGATGAAACATTTGTATAATAAGTTATATTGCTATACCGATTGATTTTCTTGGAACAAAGCAGTAATAGGTCTCAAGATGGGTGCTGATTCAGATGTTATTGTTTATCATGCAGAGTAGCTTCTGATGTTTAAAACCATATTTCCTCTTATCTCACATAACTCAAAAGACCAGTAAACTTGTATGCAGTTTAAAAACACAAATGGAGTAGGCTGAAATAAGACACAACCGAGGTAAACCGTTAAGAAGTCGCTCATTTGTTTCATGGTGCTTAAAAAAAGAAGCCTTGGTTCCTCATTAAAAAATAGTGAAAAAGAAATAGGTGATCTCCTAGGTGTAGCTGCAACTAATGTACATAAAGTCACAATGGAACAGCAAGAATCTGGATGTCTAAAAACACTGGGAAAACCACATAAATGCAAAAAATGTGTGGAAAAATGATGATTTTGTGAAAAGTACTATAAGTAGTAAAGTTTGTAGATTTCATTCCCCCCCTCCCGCTCCCCCCAGATATGAACCTCTAATCTCTAAATAAAATTTTGCATGCAGTAGATTCTAACACAAATTTGCCGTATTTGTCAGGAAGTATTCTCCACAGGTTGCAGTTGTTCTGCAAGAATTTAATTAGAGGTAATCATTAATCTAGTACACAAGAGGCCTGCACGGGCTGACATTCTTAGGTTCGGCCTGGCCCGGCCCGGACTCAACCAAGCCCGAACCCGGCCTGGGAATATAGAATTCCTAGTAAAGGAATGCTGTGATAATTGTGCTATTCTCTGAAAAATATATAATACATTATATTGTATCTCTTAATTTTTCAAGTCCGGGCTCAGGCCGAGCCCGACAAAAATTTTTCAAATTAGGCCCAAACCTGAGCCCATGCAGGCCTCTAGTACATGATACTGTTAATGCTGTTTTTAATATTTTAATGTTATAAATCCAATAAAAATGAACACACCAGAAAAGACTTCTATGTAAATATCCTACACCTTTATTCAAGAAATAATTATGGTTTATATCTCAACAGTCTTATTATAGCTGAAGCCTGTCCAAATTCTTGCCAAAACTCAATTATTAAAATTAAAATGTCACTCAGAGTCCCTTGAATGAGTAATTTTGTTAGCAATTCCATCAAGATAACTATTTTTTTCTGACACTAGAGCTGCTGATTTGGCTCGTTGAATAAAACTTACTTACCAGGAGAGCATAAAACCTCTGAACAGGCTGTGTGGTATTTTGTCTGTCCACTTTCTCGGCACTCGTTGCTGTCTGCCGCTATCATAGAAAGGACTGGATGAAACCATACATTTTTAAAACTACTTTTAATGTTTTTACTTGCCAACTTTATGAAAGGAGATGCTGAAACTATTCACCGCCATAAGTACCATTTTGAGAAATGCTGCCAATTTCCTGACGGATATTTTATTTTAATTCTTTCAGGGTGTGTGGGTTTGCCTTGTACATTTAAGTTACCCTACAGATAGAAATCGCAGGGGTTAGGTCAGGGGACCACAAATCTCTTACTAATAATTCTGTCCTGAAACACAGTCAATTGTTTTCATCCAAAGATTGGCTGCATGAGCTGTCTTGTCTTGTTAAAAAAAAAGTCAAAATCACGCTCCGTGTCTAAATAAAAAGGGTAAATTTACGTACCCACAAGTGTCAACTGTTGACTCGAAAAAAATTGGCCCTATAACTCAGAACATATTGTTCATGAAGTGACCCCTTCATGATGAACAATTTGGTGTATGATGCGCCATTAGCACAGAAAGTGAACTACATTGAGTGATGGATAGTTTCCTAAAGAAGTGCCAAAAGTGTATGTATGGAACACGGTGACCAGTCTTCTTTCACAAAGTTGGTCAGCAAAGCCTTTAAAAGTAGTTTTAAAAATGTATGTATTCATTTGCACCTTTCTATGATAGTGGCAGACGGCAACGAGTGCCAAGAATGCTGACAGGCAAAACATTGAGCAGCCCATTCAGAAGTTTCTTGCTCTCCCAGTAACTTTGGTCACTAATAATATACTTGAATTACCTTAAGGTACATGATCTTGGAGTAGTCAAAAATACATGTACCTATTTCTTTTTTGGTAATATGCCATGGCAGTGCTTAAATGAAGAAACATTCAGAATCCAGCAACACTAAAGCTAATGTGCAAATATTACTTTTATCAATACTTTATAATGTTCTTTATTTTATGTTATTCTCACAGATCTGTAAAAGCATTATTGCTGATCGATCTCAATAAAAATTTAAAAAAAAAAAAAAAATACATTTCATCTACAAAGAACATGTCTACCGGGAAATTATTTTTAAAATTTGATACCATATATAAAAAAATAAAGGTTTTTGAAAAGTTTCCATATTCAACTGAGGTGTCAAGCTAATGTGCAAATATTTTATCAATACTTTTAATCTACAAAGAATGTCTACTGGGAAATTACTTTCAAAATTTGATAGTATAATTCAAAAGTAAAGCTTTTTGAAATGTTTCCATATTGAACTGAGGTATGACAAATTTTGCACACACAATACACTAATATTTGTGTATGCAGAAATAAAAATTAATCTTTATTTTATTATCAACAAATTTGAGTACCTTGTATTAGTAATGGTATACAAGAATATTCTGCATTTCGTTGCTCTGCTTTCCGTTTTCGGTAGGCACGCATATATTCTGCATTAGATCGCCTCCCATCAGCAAATTGCTGTCTTATGTGCTCTCTGGGATAATGTTTTCTTTCTGCAGCAATTTTTCCTTCTTTAAATATAGATATTTCATCAATTTCTTCACGTTTTCGTTTTCTATATGCTCGCATATAAGCAGCACGTTTAGCACGTTTTGCTGCTAACATGTTATCTCATCTATTAACGACAAAACAAACTATTTACATCACTGGTAATTAAGCAACTTCCTCATATAACATGTCCAAAATGCTAGTGAGGTAAACTGGCAAAAGTTTGGGTGCTTAATCAAAATCATATCCAGTTATGTTATTTGCAATAATTAAATTGCTATTAATGTATTGCAATACTCAAGGCCTCTAAAATTGTTTTCATTCGATAGTCTTGTACAAATTATCAGAATACTAGTTTTATGGAATAACCTCTATGGAAATATACTTCTAAAATTGTGTATTTTACACAATGTATCTGTTGTGCAGTGTGCCAATATTAATTATTAATGTCAAAGCATCTTACATTTGAGCAGTGTACAGTGAATATAAATTTTATTCAGCATTTAAAAACAGTGTATTCCGATTAATTACTCCTAGGATTTCCCAAACATTATATTAGAAGAATATGCAAAATTCTGCTTGGATACAAGCAAATTTGGTTATAGACAATTTTAGCTTGAGACATAATTTTGATAGCTTTCAAATAGTATATCAAAATGTGGTACAGTTCAAAACTGAACCCATTTAAAACATAGCTAGGTATATTTAAGGCAATCTGCAATATTTAAACCTCAAAGACTTATGTTTTAGGAACTTATGAATTTTTTAAGTCCTTATTCACGATTTTTCAACTAACGCAACAATAAAAACGTCTATATTGTTGCGATGTGTTCAGTTTTGTTTAGTCCGTCTTCAAACAATATTGCTTAAAACCGCCGTTCATTTAAACGTGGAAATACCACATTCACAAACAATGGCAAACACTGAAACTCACAAATCCGTGAATCTAAGTGTCCTCAATATGTTTAACATTTGGCACGTTTCTCCGCCGGAAATAAAGGCATTTTACAAATTTCAATTTCCCTCTTGCTTCGCTAGTGCGCGTTTAATTCTAACATCTATTATGTACACACGAACCAAAACAAATGCACTAAAGTTAACCAACATTTTTTATGCTATTTGTAATTTATATAGCAATAACATTTTGCTCCCGGCAGTTAGATGGTTATTACCGGGTATAAACTATATCGTCATATAGATGTCAATAGTAGATTATTTAGTATACAGACATTTGGGCATAAATGGTTACGTTTTGTCATTGGAACACAAAGCTCGTATTAACAATTTCTCCAGGCAGCGGTACGAAGTCGATAATCGCAATTACCCACTTACAACGCGCAATTATGTTCTTTATGGTACTTAATCAACTTTCGCAAGTTCGTAACCACTTCGCTTTCATCCGAAATCCGTATAATTTTTTGTATTCATCACAGTACGCGTATTCATATGTGTTTCCAAATTTCTGCCGGTGAGGTCCAGATATAGAAATCATTGCCGCTGTGCTGCATGGAAAACCCGAAGGTCCTTCTGTGGTAGCCAACTAATGTTTGGTCTGTACGCAAGTTTAAATATCCCACACTATACCACAAATTTCCCATGGGAAGCATCAAAAGGGTATTTTGATCATAGCCAACTCAACGCTGTAGTTGTAGAGTCAGCCGTGATTTTTATGAATGCGGGAACCATTTGCGCCACAGACTAAGGCGCATCCACCGCCCCTCCAAACAATCCCTAATTATGAAGTTCTACTAAGAATTAAATTTCACACATTTAGTTCCTTTTTTATGCAGCTGGAAAGCTTCGCTAATGGACTGTTTGAATAAGGTAGGCCGTAGGCCTCTTGAGGAGAAAACGTCCGCCTGAAGTTTCGCTCTTTCGAGGGTAAAGAGGAGAGCACTACATGGCAGTTCACGATGAAGTCATAAATGCATCTAGAATCTTCATTAAATACATGGCACAGCGTCAGTACTTCAGCATTGTTAGCACAAGAACACGTTTCCTAAGAGAAACGATATATTGAGTTGATGTATATCTTCCATATCAGGGATAATATTACTTTTATCAATACATTTCGTCTACAAAGAACACCTGTCTAGCAGGAAATTATTTTTAAAACTTGATTCCATATATAAAAAATAATACTGCACTTGCAGTAGTGGAAGAAAATGTTAAAATCAGTTCACATAGTTTATAAATTTCACTGCACGCAGGGTCCTATGTGTTCAGTGAACCCCCGGAAAGAAGTTGCTTATGCAAATTACAAATGTATATATTTAAACAATTTTTCGTTTCTTTCTTGTGTTAATTTTATTTGCATTTTCGAAGTATTTTATCGCATGAAAAACTTTTAAGTCGTTCAGATAGCACGCATACGTACTAAAGTTTGCCAAGCATTGCCGAGGTTCAATTTCTTATGTGAACCTCCGCGTGTAAGCTTATAGGTGCTCTTTCGGTCGGGAGAGGCAAGAACTTTAAGAAAACGTTAATTTGCGCTGGTTGAGGTAGCAGCTCCAACTGCAAGTCGGGCTCTAGCGGAAATGCACAAAATGACCTGAACTAAACGCACCCACAATCAGAGCAGATAGCACGTCTGTTTTCATTATAATAGAGTGATTGCCTATAATCGTTCAACAGTATTACACTGCATTCGGTTATTTACTTGTACTTTAGTGTTTACGTGCTATTTGTCTGTTCTAGGGTTTGTTTTCCAAGAAGAATGAACAGCGTTCGATGTCTTTTAGAAATACATTTCTCAGCTTAAAGATACAAGTTGGACATGTACTAGCGTGTGAGATCTAAGTCACCTAACAAAGTTAAGGAGCATGACGAATCTATTGCGCATAAGAATGCTTATTTATCAAAGTTCTAAGGCTTTCACGGCCGGTGTCAATACTAGATGCAATAATATTAACCGGGCTTGTGGGCCGTGGTCTATTGGGTTCCTTCTTCTTCCCAAACGTTTCGTCTGCGACTACGGCAGACATCTTCAGTGGCGGCGAGGTCGAAGTTTCCTAGTGGAGATCTCAGCACCGACTGTGTGTGCTGTCGGTGCTGAGATCTCCACTAGGAAACTTCGACCTCGCCGCCACTGAAGATGTCTGCCGTAGTCGCAGACGAAACGTTTGGGAAGAAGAAGGAACCCAATAGACCACGGCCCACAAGCCCGGTTAATATTATTGCATCTAGTAATGCTTATTTAGATTTACCAGTCCTTGGGAAAACGAAAATTAGGCAACAGCTTAGCTCAGCTTTCAGACAGAATATAGAAAGACGCAATGACAACGCGAAGAAAAATCCCTATGTTCTTTCCAAAATAATTTATTGTACCTACTAAGTTCTGCCATGAGTTTGAGCTTGAGTCACGTGGACATGAAACTGCTAAATCTATCAATCCTGGAATACCCAGAGGGTTAATAAATTTCACTTCCGCTTTGGATGCTGTTGTAAAGGAACACATGAATAATGCCACAGATTTTTAGGGTAAATCAAAGGGAATAAGTGTATGTTACATGTGTGTGTTACGAGGAAATTAATGCAGAAATAGCTAAGGCAGATTTTGTCTGTGATAGTAGATTAAGCTTCTGATCTAACTTCTAAATTTCAGTTGGTTGTAGTATTTCGGTACCTAATTGTTACCTAGTGGAGAGCCTATTGAAGGATTTTGGACATTTTTAAATACATGACGTAACGCTGTTTCCTCCTTAGCAGCTTGTATTAAAATGTCCTCGGTGATGTTTTCCAAGAACAGAGAAAAAGTAATATCTCAAAGTTATGATGCTGCTAGCGTTATGCGTAGCTAACATGCGGGGATCCAAAGAATTGTAAGAAAAGAACGTTATTTTGCGCATTATGTGCATTGTTATGTATACCAACTGAACTTAATTTTTGCCCAAGCCACAAGTCAAAATAAAGAAGTAAAACTATTTTTTAGTACTATTGCGGAGATACCAACATTCTTCTCTCATTCACCTAAAAAAGTGGCTGTTCTAGATGCAATTGCAAATGAAGCGTCTTCAGGGATCAGCCACAAGATGGAACTTCAAATTAAGAATCGTTCCTACAGTTCATGAGAATAAAGAAGCAATTGTAGAATATCTTCAACACATTGAAGATACTAGCTACTAGACAGCTATGAATAAAGCGTGTGGTCTAAGGTTGAAGCTGCAACAGACAAAATTTTCCTTTTGGTTTGGGGTATTTTATAAAATAATGCCCCGCGTGGTTATCTTGTACACCCAATTACAAAGGTGCTTCATTGACCCTGTCACAATAAAGCAAGCAATAGCTTAATTTGAAAATGAAATTTTAAAAATTAGAGACAGTGTTGATAATATCACAATTGAGGCAGAAGAGGTGCAGCAAAAGGAAGATGCAAGGAATGTAGCAGCGAAGGAAATATGTGACAATAATTCAGCAGAGCAAACAGAGGTTTGAATTCTCCAGTCACTTACTGACCTCTCATTTACTTGATCAGTACTTCTTTCCTTCACGAAAAATAAGTTTCCTGAAAAACATCCATTCTGCTGTTGTGCAGTCCTATTCATTTTTTAAATAAAGCTAAGTTAAAGGCAAAACTAAGATGATTTATTCTCAAAATGATTTTCAAGAAATGAAAAGTACTATAGCCCTTCTGAAGTTTTTAACCGAAAATAACCCGGAAGAGCCCTTTGGTGAAGTTATGAAATTGTTGAAATTAGTAGCTGCTATTCAAGCCCATGTAGAGCCAAGCCTTACCGCTCAGCCGCTGCGTCCCCACCTTGGCCCACTACAGACGTCATTGGTGGGTGCAGTATTGGAGGGTGGTATGTAGTCAGCGTCCTGATCCCAGTTATGCGGTCTTCACGTCCTGGGGCCACTACTTTTCTATCAAGTAGCTCCTCAATTGGTCCCCTCGGGACCTAACGAGGCGGAGAAATTCTCTACGCTAGCTGTGCAATGTAACACCCCGATCGGAAGCTGATCTTTTTCTTTGGCCACGAATCCTCGGTCTATCTCTACCTTCACCTCCACGTCCACCAATTCTTACTTCCATAACTAGGTATTTTAATTTAAAAGTTTTAACAAATTAAGCTAATAACACACTACACAACTGAACGTCCAAACTAGCGGTAACTAACCTGAGGGGTAAATTATTTATCAGCGTGACTAACGTGGTAACCTTTGTTTACGTTTCCACAGCATGGCCTTCCCCTCTTACTCTTTACCCCCCACCCGCTTACTTGACACACGTGTTCTAGATTGACACCTGTCATGTACCTTCTTTTAAAAGCCAGACTGTAGGATAAGAACCTAAATGGGACGTAAAAACCTTGACTGTAAAGTTTACAAACTCATGCTTTTAAACCTTTTAATTTTTATTACTGGCTATTCCAGAAATCCTTATTTATCTAAGCTACAAAATAATATTAATGTTGATTTCCCATCTTACTTAGCTATGGGGTAAAACGGGGAAAATGAACTTCCTTTTTTTAAACCGGGTTATATGTAACTAAATAACCACATTTGCAAGTTTCTTTGCATATATTATTATAGTTTAATATTTGAATAAACAAATTATAATCAAACCTACTTTCAATTGTTTATTTTTACCCACGTTGTCAGCTTCCCCAACATGCCCCGAATTCCCCTAATTATGTAGCCTAATCAAAACAGGATAAACTGGCCTGGATCGAGATTAAATTCTGAAATTACTTACGAAAATATGCTTTATAATTTATAAGGTTTTAGAGAAGGCCAAAATGTCCAGGTAAGCTCCTGGCACCTGCTTAAGGTTTATGCACGCCTCTGTAGCGTGATGGTTAGCGTGTCTGCCTCACGTTCAAGAGGTCGCGAGTTCGAATCTCGCTTAGGGTTTTTTCCAAAGTTTCCCCTTATCCTGAGAAGACGAATGTCGGGTAACTTAAAGCTTTATGGACCTCGGGCTCATTTGAGCATCATTTCAGTCATTCATCGTCCAATATAGCATTACGTTGAAGGACGTTAACCCCCCCCCCCCCAAAAAAAAAAGTTTCGCTGCTGTACGCGGCTCCTATATATTCTCGGAGATTCTCTCGTACTATGAAAAACGTTATTTGCAGCCAGAAGCTATAATCTTTCGGCCATGGGCGTCGCGAAGCGGTGGGGGGGGGGGGGGGGCTACAGCCCCCTTTGGAAAATATTAAATGTAATGTTCAATAAAATATTATTAGACTATTGCTTTAATGTTGATGTAAAGAACAGTTTTTAATTAATAGGCTTATCCGCAACAAATACTCATCCTTTACAGTTTTTGGCAACAGAATAATGAATTGTTTAATTGCAAACTCCCAACATGCGACCCCCCCCCCTACCCCCAATAAAAGTCTGCCGACGCTCATGCTTTCGGTCCTGTGTCTTGCTAGAGAGGAGAGGACTGATATCAATAAATGATGAACTCATGTTTAAAATATCCACACAAAAACATGACATTTTCTACGAGAAAATAAGCCACCGATTCCTACTTGTACTATTGAACTTGCCAACAATGATGAGCATAAAGGTTTTCTTTATCTTACACGGTTGCTACACAGTGCTGTAAAAGTTAAAATAGGCTCATTATTCAGAACTGCCGCAGTGGACTCGTCAACATCATAAACATACTAGGTAAGGGTTATTGTCAGTTGGCCCCACTGTGTGCAATGCCTTGATGATCACTACTTCCCAAGTACAATTTACCCACAACATCAGTTGAAAGCTCACCTCTGTAGTATGGTAGTAACGTGTCTGCCTCACAATCGAGAGGTCCCGAGTTTGAATCTCAATTGGGGTGAGTTATACGATTAAGGTTTTTTTCCAAGGTTTTCCCTTGATCAATGTCGGGTAACCTTGGGTTCATTTAAGCATCATTTTACCCATTTCATTCATTCATCGTCCGATAGGTGTGAACTATGGACAAGATCACCCTGCAACATTTTGGGGCTGTCATCATTATGTGGAACTCAAACAATCTATCTCACAGCAACCTCAGTGGTAAGGTGACAGATGCAAAACTTTAAGATCAGCTACCGCAGCCACAACAACAAGCATCACCAGCACCAACAATAGTCCCAGCAGAGTATATCTCATACCACAAACCAGTGTCCTTGCTTCCAGATAGTAACATCATCTTTTTTACCTTCCCCCCTCCAATTCATCCAGAGAGTGAAATGCTTGCCAATACTACTTTGACATCTTCTTGGAGCTCTTTTGCTGATCTCTTCACTCCTTTCATGTCTCTGTCTCATTCTTTCTCAATTTCTGCCATAAATAACACAATTCATTTGTTCTCTTTCATCTTCCATGTTTCTCAATGGTAGCAAGTGGTATCCCTACTTTTAAACAACTCACTATTCTTAACTGGAATTCTAGTGGCATATGCAGTAAGTGTGCTGCATTTATTAGCTTTCCCACAATGCATAAAATTGGCATCTGTACCAAAGAAATCCATCCATCTCCGTCTGAGTGCAGCTATAAAAGGATCTTAAGGTGTGATTATTGTATTCCTGTGTAATCTTATTCATAATGCCATATTCTTATCAGAAATGAACCTAGAAATGGTGGGAATTATATTGCCTACGACTGATGGGATTGGTCTTGCTACTATCAGTGCTCACAGTTCCTCTACTGGAAAGCTTAACAGTGATTATTAAGCTTGGTAGGTGAGCTACCAAAAGAATGAAGTTGTGCACATTTTGTCTATACTACAGCAGGCGGACAGAACCAGTCCCTGACACTGTGTCGCCATATGCACTACAAATGTGGATAACTTGATTGCTCTTTAATGTAGTTGTACTACTAAGCCTAGTGATTATCTTTCATTACTTTGTGAGGCAATAGTAGTGCTCTTCTTCTTGAAGATCTCAACTGTAACCCAAAGTATGCCATCATGCCTGCTGCACAAACTGCATAACATCAGACTTGCTGATTATCTCTATAATATTATTTACAGTCTTTTTTATAGACAGAAACTACTTGTCTGCAGTGGGTCTAGAGCAATCATCGATAAGGCCAATGTCTGTTGACATTCCTCAAAGATATGTGCTGGGATCAATCTTCCTGAATATTTTCCCTTCAGACATTCTCCCCTTGTCTTCTATCAACATTTACATGTAAGTAGATGATACAACATTATTTACTTCACACAAAGATATAAACACTGCTAACACTCATCTACAAAGTGCATTGAATTCTCTATCCTCTTGACTCAAATTCGGGCATATTGTGCTAAATAATGAAACAGTAAAATTGCAGGGAGTTAACTCTTGAGTGTTGTCTCCCATAGACATCTTGTGTCAATAGAAAGCTCCTCCTATTTTCATATCTTAACTTTATCCTCTAATAAATCTCAAGTTTTCTCTCAACATGCAACAGAAGCTTTCATTGAGTTGTTACTGTTAGTATCGCTGGCAGACTTTACTGCTACTATTTCTATGTAATGCCATCACAGTTTCAGCCAGTTGACTCACTAGAACCCTAATACTAAAATATCTGAGCAATTTAATTGTTCAACTCAATTTTAGTAAAATGAAGCATTGGACTGCTGAACAATGTGCAGTTGAAAAAAATATTACTCCATTGTTATGCAACAACTATTCCATTTTAAGTTCCAGTTCTACCTCTCAAACTTTGCCCACACACGGCTTGTGTGTTTAAAAACACCAACAGTAAGTTTGTTGGCATAAATAAATAATAATTCCATCTGAAGGTTATTTAATCCTGGGATGTAAAGTACTTGCAATAGTAAGTCACCATTGGGGTAATTTGTCTCTGATGTGAGACTGCCTTTCTGGTTTACCAGGAGAAATACGAACTGGTTTGAGAATTTAATGCCATTCTGGCAGTTTGTCACAATAGCTCAGTGGTAGAGCATCCGCCCGGTAAGCGGAAGGTCTGTGGTTCAAATCCCAGTTGTGGCATTGAATTTTTAAGTTCCAGTTCTACCTCTCAAACTATTCCATTATTTCACTTTGTGATGTGTACATAGGAATATGTTCTGGGAATGCACTTCTTGAAGCCTCCATATCCATTATTCAGCATCAGTACACCAAATAATATTGAGAATGCCTTGGAATAGAGTCCAAAGCACTCAGAAAATGTGCTGCATCAGTCTGCTAGCACAATGATTCATAATGAGGGAACAGCTCAAATAGATCTTTGCTAAACAGTCAATAAGTTGAAGTGACCTGTTCAAATGACATGCTATATTCTATTGCTTAATTATGAGATCTAATTCTAAAGTAAGAACAAATTAGAAACTAAAAACTTCACTTATCTTATTATTTTGGTGCTGACCCTGGGGTTTCAAGCTATATCCAGCTCATTCTCAAAGCCATATAAACAAACTCGTTGAGATCTAATTCTTAATTTATACTTCCTATCATTCCTACAGTTCTAAAATAAGGCCTGAGTAGCATACCTTTACAATGCATTTAAGCCCTTCACCATATTTTTGCAATTACACATGGGCTGTTTCATCTCAATAATTTGAGTTATCGTCTGCAACAGAAGGAAAATTAAACTAGCATTTTTAAAATAAAACTTTAAACTTTGTGTATTTGAAGACATCTGATACTTTATTTTATGCAGGGTATAAATATTGTAATTTTATAGTTAACATTTCTGAAATTTACATATTCCTAAAATTTCTAAGTTCAAGTTGTTATAGCCTTCAAAACCTTCAGACTGCATAATTTAAACTAAGCTTTATTTGAATTCCTGGAACCTTAATTCCATACTGATATATTAACATGTTATTTTTACTTTTATTTAAATGAAGCAATTTAAATTTTTTCAAATTTAGATATTTTGGACTAAAATAAATTATTTTATCATATATCATAAGGCTTTGTTATTTAAACACAAAAATAGATTTTAATATAGTGATATCTGATTAATATTTGTCTGAAGAAGTAGCATATTTTGCAGCTAACATAGCACACATATAGTCATCGTTGCTCTCATGCATTTAATACTGCACTGCAGGTTAAGCAAGTCGCATGGGTAAGATAAATACAAGAATGTTTACTATGCAGTATGCTGTACTGTTTATTTCCTCACAGATTCATGTTACTACAGGAGGATTAAAAGTATTAAGCCAGCATTTATTCCACATTTATTACTTCCTGCAGATAGCTCATTGCTCTCTGCACTAAAGGAATAGGCTTTTGTTACCTAGAAAGGAATGCCCACTGTGTAGACATATAATGTAAGTTATAACATAGCTTAATTATTTTTTCCAAATTTAATTCATTTATTTTGATGACAGCTCACAAGAAAGTATAATTAAAAAGGAAAAAGTGAACAATCACTTTTATTTAAGTTACTTATGAGATATTCACTATTAATCTTGCTAATGAATGGGAGGACTAAAGAGAGTGGAAATAAACATGAAATGTGAGTTTGTATTGTATCATGCTGCTGAATCAGCCTGCCTTCATGCAGAAATTTTTAAAGGTTTCTGAACAGAAAGTAGTCACTGGGAGACAGGTCTGGACTGTAGGGTGGAAGGTTAAGCTCTATGAGGCACACTCCTGCGTAACAGCTGACGTTATGCATGACTTCTGTGCAGATGCTTCTCATGGAGCAGTCAAACACCAGTTGACTACTTTCCACAGCATTTCTGTTTGATATTCTCATGCAAAGGCACTATTGTGGAAGCGTAGGTATTTCCAGTAATGGTTGTCTTGGGTTGCATGAATTCCAAAAGTGGAACACCCTCTGAGTCCCAAAAAACTCTTGTCATGATCTTTTCATCTGATTATTTCACACATTTCTTGGAGTTTGGAGACCCCTTGTGTTTCCATTGCATAGGTTCTTGTTTGGTCTCTGGATTATGATGATGGACCCATGTTTCATTGTCATGTTTCCATGCGACTGTACTTACTGTACGTACAGAATTCAAACAGAATTTCTGCCACATGTCATCCATTAAAATTCTGACTTGGTTGAAAGTACTACTTTCAAAATACTCTTAATAAAACAGGTTATTGATTTATATATCACAAACTAGAAATAAAAGTTTTCCAATTTTAAACACAACAGGAGCTTGAATACTTTGATATAAAAGGGGATAAAACATGGCTTCTGATCAATTGCAATTTTTAGAATTAATGAAAAAAAGAATCACATTATTGTTACTGTGATAAATCAAGGTATATTAAGTGGCTTTGCTTACAGTAAACTATGCTTTCAGAATCTCTGCTACATTTTAATTTGTTCACTTATTAGACCAACTTTTATAATGCTCTTAGCAATGCACATTACTAGATTAGTTCCATAAAAATATGAATAAAGCATTTTCCAATTTTTAATTCATCAGGAGCCTGAATAGGTTTAGGTCAATGGATAGAAGTATGAGGTTTCAGGCCAACCAAAATGTATAAACTTATTAAAACATTTATATAGGAATTTATAAATATTGGTCTTTTATTTAATTTTTTAAAGCACCCAATATTTAACATTTCTCTTGTACACTAAAACTGCTTTTTAAAAAATATGAATGTGTACAGCTACTGTTCACAGAACAAGTGGCTGCTGCTTTATTTTAGTATGAAAAGTATTGGCAATTATAATTTTGAACTATGAGGTGAGTGCTGGTGAATACTCAGCTTCATAACATCCTGATGCAACAAAGCTTTTTTCAGACTCCATACATGGGTGGTTTTCGTTTACCCTAAGGGGTAGACCATGCATTTTCACATAAGATAACTGAATGAAGCCTATATCACAGTCTGATTTTTAAAAGAAGATACATGACAGATGTCCTTCTCTATGTGATCTGCAAGAGAAAATGGACCAAGATCACCTTCAAATATGCTCGGCCACTTCTAGCGCCCCATTCATCAGTGAAAAATATTGGAGAGCAAGAGCACAAATAACTTCATTGTCAGAAATTCAGCATTAGCCAACATCACAGATGTCAAGCAAAGAAGGCCAAGGGTAAGGCTGTTGCTATGGAAAAGTAAACAAAGTTTACCACATTGGTTACACTGATGAATCATGTGCTTCTCAGGTTAGTTATCACTGGTTTGCTAGAAATTGAGCTCGCTGGAACA
This sequence comes from Tenodera sinensis, assembly GCA_030765045.1. Taxonomy (NCBI): domain Eukaryota; kingdom Metazoa; phylum Arthropoda; class Insecta; order Mantodea; family Mantidae; genus Tenodera; species Tenodera sinensis. Next base: position 47,527,161 of record CM060970.1, read on the forward strand.
TTCAGTTATGTTGTGTGTTGTTAGCCTACTTTGTTAAAACTCATATTAAAATAGGTATGTACTTATGGAAGCAAGAGTTGGTGGACTGAGAAATAGAGGTAGTGGTAGACCAAGGATTCATAGCCCAAGAGAAAAATCAGCTTCTGGTTGGGGTGTTACACTGCACAGCCAAGCTAAAGAATTTGACTGTTCTCTTAGAGAATTCTTTGAACAGGAATATGCTCCTTCAAATGAACATCTTATTCCTTTCAACCAAGTGAGGAAAGAAACTGCATGTGCTCTTAAAATGAGGTGACTGTTTCGAGAATCTCTAAAGAGAAGCAGCTATAGTTAGGTCTATCCTGAATTATAACCCATTTATGCAACTGGACAGTTTTCAGTCAGAAAAGAAGGCATAAGAAGGCACATCTAAATCTATTACAACCGAAAAGAGCATCCTACCGCACATAAGCTTCTTTCTCTCTTAGGGAAGCAGACCTATTTAGGGAAGCCTTAGCTCTCAGAACAAAATACTCCATGATCTGGGATTTCATTTCAAAAATATAAATAACCAAAAACTTACATTAGAAAGATCAGATATTGTAGGGTTAAGGGCTTTGCTTTTAAGAGAAATGCAAAACAAGAATTTGTAGGAAACAGCATGGTTGGATGAAACCTGGGTAAATGCCAGCCACACCCATGGGTGCCACAAAGGGGAGGAAGGGGGAGGGACTATGCCCCCTGCTTTGGAAATTAATGAATTTAATGTGCAGTCAATTACTGATTATCATCCTGTTGTTTTAATTTTTATTTAGCATAAATCAATATGGTTATCTGAAAAAAATACTATAGCTTTTTAGAAGAGAATAATGAATTAATAATGTCTGATTGCAAACTTCCAACATGCCCTCCCCACTGAAAGAAAATTCTGCCAATACCCATGGCCATAAACCAGCATTACCAATATTCTTGCTTGCAGGTTAGCCATTACACGTAATTTCCTTTTGCTCATAAAAAATATCTCAACTGAAACAAGGCCCCCTTCTTTCAAATGTAAGAAATTGCACAGGTCTGTATGAGGGAAGTGGGCATAACTGAATTAAAGCACATCAGATTGTGTGTGCATGGGCATTTAAATAGTTACATGACAGCATTTAAATTTTGATTTGATTTCAGACACTAAATGGTTTTCAAACTTTCCAAAATGTTTAAAATTTGATATATAGGTGATTCTGAGTATCAAGCAGATAAAATTTGTAGTGCAACAGAAAATACACAACCTGTACCAGCTCCTATCATTACAGGAATAGCTCTTCATCCTTCACAAAGTGCAAAATCACAGAAGAAAATCTTACATCCAGTACGAGAACATCTATTTCTGTAGTACAGCGTACTGAGGCAGACAAAACATGCAGGAAGGTTCCTTGCTCAGCAGATGATAAAGTTTTCTGAGTCTTCATAAGAAATAGATTCACCTTTACTTACATACCCTGTTGACACGAACAGCTGTGCAGCAAATGAAGAAAATATAGCTGTTGATAATAATTCTCATCGGCACAAATGGAGCCTGATAATGAGCTTAATAAACCTGTGAAAGTAAGATCATTGTCTTGGGACGTGGTTGTACAATTTCATCTCCAGAAGTTATCTGAGATGAGATGAGATTGAGAGCTTGTATTCAACAGATGGAAAGCAAAACTGATGTGTGCCACATGTCAATCTAGATTATAGTGCAGCATTGAATACCAGACAACAGATGGGAGAGATCACTAATTGGATTGTGCTTTCCATAAAGATGACGAAAAATAACCTAATGTTATACTAAAATATTTTTAAACAAATCTGTAGTGCCTTGTGTTTTTCTGTAATACTATTTTATTTTCAGTGGGCTATGTGTGCAATAACAGACACTTTCTTTGTGGTCACTTCTGCTTGCTAACCAGGGAAAGAGATGAGAACAACGTGTCAATGTGGTTATAAATGTGGGTGTTCTGTGTTCCTTGTTAAACATAAAGAGACTTTATTGTTAATGAAATGTTAGATAACTAACAAATTTAATATATCTACTGTCATGAAATAACATGCAAATAGTACTTAAGTGTGAAAGAAATCATACAGTGTTTTGTAATTAAAATATTAAGACCACAGAATGTTTTAACTTTTGTAGAGTTTATCTAGAATGTATGAACAATATATTTTCAGAAATATGAAACTAAACGTGTTCAATTGTTCACAAAAAAAGATAAAGAAAAGATATAGACAACAAGACGATGGATAATCTAGTTTGAGAGGGCTCCAAAGAAATCTAGAAGTAATGAAAAAGAGTGCCTCTATGCAAGGGTCTTATGGATAACATTAGTATCTGAGCGAATAGCTTGAGAAATGAAGGTACTGATTTAATTTAAGAACTTAATTGTTGTGAAAGCTGCAAAGATAAGTGATCTCAAAGTTGCTGGGAGACTAGTGCAGCCATCTTATGACCACTGCAACAAACTGTATTCCAAAGCCGTGAACAGAACAGAGAAACTGTACAGCTCTGTCTCCTGTGTTCAATGCACGAGTTTACCCATATTAATTTAGAGAGCATTTGGTGTATCTCTACTTCCCTTATATTCACTGGAGTTGGTTAGGAAGGATAAAAGGAATAAACCATTTAAAAAAAAAGACTCATCAAATCTGCCGAAGATATCGCTCATTCATCAGGTTAGTACAAGCCATCTTCTTCACTCTGTACTGCCATTACAGCTGTTATGGGCAACGTGAAGGTGTGGCAAGGGTGGAGGGCCCTGTGGCACCACTAGGAAATTAGAGTCAGATTCAACTGTAAAATAAATACTCAGAATCACAACTGTGAAGAAGCAAAGATGCAGTGAATTCATATTGAGAACAATTTACTTTATTCGTATTAAGAACAAATTACTTTTGTTCTGAAGGTAGGCTAATATAGATCACATCTGCATGTTTTCACTACCATGAGATAAACCCGAACGCTTATATGTTCCAAGTATTAAGTGTTAAAGAGATGGGAGTATGCATATCTTACTATTTGCTTCTTGACAGCACTGCAGCTCTCCACATGGAGAAGTTGGCGGCTGTCATATATCTTCTTTTAAATATCAGAATGCACAAATTTCACACCTGTATCTTTATCTTTATGAACTACACCGTGCCTTTTTAGATGTGCCATTGAAGTAAAACTTTTCTCACAAATCTTACACTTATGAGGTCTATTACCTTCATGAATCAAAATATGTGTTTTAAGGGATGATGCTGCAGTAAAGCTTTTATCACAGGTTTCACACTTGTACTGTCTTATACCTTCATGATTCAAATTATGCCTTTTTAAATCTGACAATGAAGTAAAGCTCTTGTCACAATGTTCACATTTGTGTGGCTTCTGCTCTTCATGAACAAATTTATGTCTTTTTAATTTTGACAAATGAGTAAAACTCTTCTCACAAAGGTCACACTTGTAAGGTCTTTTACCCTCATGAATCAAATTGTGATCTTTCAAATGACTTTTAGAAACAAAGGTCTTCTCACAGATGTTACACTTATGAGGTCTTTTGCCTTCATGAATTAACATATGGCCCCTAAGAATGGAAGCCACAGTAAAGCTCTTTTCACATATTTTGCACTTATATGGTCTTTTACCTTCATGAATCAAATTATGCTTTTTCAAATCTGATAAAGCTGTATAACTTTTTTCACAGAGTTCACATTTGTGTGGCTTTTGGTCTTGATGAACAAATTTATGCCTTTTTAACTTTGATAAATGAGTAAAACTCTTCCCACAAATGTCACATTTATGCTGTCTTTTACTCTCATGAATCAAATGATGGCCTTTCAAGTAAATTATTGAAACAAAGGTCTTCTCACACATGTCACACTTGTAGGGTCTTTTGCCTTCATGAATCAACATATGGCTTTCAAGGCGTGAAGATGTAATAAAGATTTTCTCACATATTTCACACCTGTATGATTTATCTTCATGAACCACATGATGTCTTTTCAAGCTTGAAAATGTTAAGAAGCTCTTTTCACAGATTTCACACTTGTATAACCTTTCACCTTCGTGAATCAGTTTATGTCTTTTTAAGTTTGACATTGAAGTTAAACTTTTATCACATATATCACACTTGTGAGGTCTATTACCTTCATGAGTCAAATGATGTTTCTTTAAGCGACTTGATGAAATAAAGGACTTCTCACAAATGTTGCACTTGTGTGGCTTTTTATCCTCATGAACAGAAAAATGCTCAAATAAATTTGACAAGCGAGGGAAACACTTCCCACAAGTTTTACATTTATGCACTTCTTCCCCTTCATGCATCAGAGTATGTACTTTAAAATTTGATAAATCGGTAAAAATCTTTCCACAAATTTCACAATTATGCAAATGTTTGGAGTCATATGTCTCACTGCTACAGTCCTCACTGCATATACTGGCTTCCTCAGATTCAGGTCTGTCATCTTTTGCTGCAAGGTGTACTTTATTTTCTAAAGCTGCATGGCTGAAAATCATGTCTGAACTATGGCTACATACTGCCCCTGCAAAGTTCCTGAAATCATTAATTGAAAGTATAGCTAGAATTTCCATGCACTGCAAAAAATAAAACGTACAGAAACGTGCATTGCAAACAGCAGTAATGATGATAAGAGTTCTGAATAATCCAAGCAATGAATAAGCTAGTCCTGCAAATTTTCTATGGAATATAAATTTCTTGATATCTAACTCTGGAATTCATTCCACAATTATTGTAACAAATATCTTTGAGACTACAAGCTTCACTCTTTAAATACTGATACTTATACTACTCATACTGATAATTACATAAAAAATAAAAGTTTTAGTCCTATTTCACATACATTTGCTGTTTTTAATAGTTTAATTTATAGGTTAATAAAGATACCCCTTAATATGGAAGAATTTAACACAGAGTACAAACACATTATCAACACTATGGTAATTAATAGTTTTAATACAGATTTTATAAATAAAAAAATAAAAGAAGTTTCTACTCTCGAGAAAATAAAATATGATCGTAGTTTTAAAAAGTTTATTTACCACCCTTGGGCTAGTAAAGAATTTACAAAAATTTTTAAAGAGCATTATATAACTTAGATTCCCCAAAATAAATATCTTTCTTTCTTTTTCTGATTATCCTCCCCATATGTAGGACTTATACCCCCTAGAACTTACAAGCCAGTGCCTAGGGTCAGACGCCTGTTGGGGAGCAGAGGAACCTCTGGACCGGACAGAGTGAAGACCTGGAGGCAGATGGTCAGCCAAGCACAGGTATGAGAATGAGGAAGAGATGATATGAAATGCAGGCAAAATCGATGATTGGAAAGGTGATAATGAAGCAATTGGTGGAATGAGTGGTGGGGGAATCTGGAGAACCTGGAGAAAACCCACCCTGACACCACTTCATCCACCACGAATACCAAATTGCAGGTCCCTGGGATCGAACCTGGGCTGCCTAGGTGGTAGACAAACTGCTAACTGCTCGGCCACGGCGCCACCCGAAAATAAATATAATATAAAAATTTGTTGAAAACTTTTCTAAATAGTATATAATTCCAAATTATAAAATATTATCAATTTAGCTGTTTGGATTGCGACAGGCTTTATATTGGTAAAATCAAGTGTCATTTGGAAATCAGAATAAAGTAATATTTTAGAAATATTAAATATAAACATATTGATAAATTAGCTATGGCAGATCATTTTTGGGCATTTAATCATGAAATAAATCTAGAGGTTGAATTGTTAAAACAATTAAATGGATGCATAGATTTGATGTTTTGGAGAAAGATTCATTTTGAAAAATAAAGGCTGCATAATGAATTTTGAAATACTGCTGATTGATTCTGTTAAATTTGTTTTGTTTTCAGCAGTTGGTAACACATAGAAATATTAAGTGATTTTGCATTCATTACGATAGTGACCAGTATAAACAAGAATGACACCAATGATGCGACAGATATATCGTGAAACTGTAGTTTGATTTGATTTCAAGAATTTGCAGCAAATACTAAGATAAGTGAAGCTTATAGTCTGTACAATATTTGTTATATTTATAGATTTGTATTACTTCACTGTTAATAGCTTCAGTTTTTTCATAATATCTTTGGAATTTATGTTTACAAAATCTGTAATAATTGCATTATTTGCATGGAAACCACATGCTTCACATCAAAATTTTTATCATTGCAAATGAAAAAAATAAAGGTCCTTAAACATTATTAATGATTTCTGAAACACAATATTAGCAGATTAGATATGATGTAATCAGGGAAGAATGAAAGGTACCTTAGCAGATAACAGGACAACATAAGAAAAGGTACAGATTCTGCTAGAAGGAAACTAAATCGATGAATGGAAAGATGATTATGGAGCAATTGGTGGAATGAGTGGTGGGGAAACCGGAGAACCTGGAGAAAACCCACCCAGATGCTGCTTCGTCCACCACGAATACCACATGCGGGTCCCTGTAATCAAACCCAGGACACCTAGGTGGTAGGCGAGTGGTCTAATCACTCAGCCATGGCGTTGCTGTAGTAACCTTACCTAGGTAATTCTGGTTCTTCCAAGTTATCACTATCCTCACTTATACAGCAGACAATCTTCTGGAACAAAGCAACAGTTTATCATTTTTCATTAATGCAAATAGGGGTACCACAAAAAAGCTGCAAAAAAATAAATCCTGCAACATTGATCTCTTACACTCTAAATTAAATTTCTTTCTCTCCAACCAGAATTCTAGAGAGTCTTGTTTGGATGTGTGGCTATATTATGGAAAATTGCTTGCCCTGCACTGCACTGTTTCTAATTGGTTCTGTTTCTCCTCCACTTTCTCATCTCCATATTTCAGGGGGTAATTGTATAACAAGAATAGTAAAGCAAGAAGTAATTATATAGTAAAAATGGGTCTTATAAAACATGTTATGACACATGAAAAGATAATTTTCTCCTTCACGTATCCCCATAACCAACAGTTAGGGGATTTAGGTCTGGAAAATGAGCAAGCCAAGATATGGGTACTCCCTGGCCAATCCGACAGCTCTCTAATTTCCACAAACAAAATGGTCCGGTGTACCACTGTGCATGAACCACATGTGTGGTCTTTCCTTACATGGCATATTCTCCAGTAAGATAGGCAATACATTAGTAAGAAAGTTATAATGCCTTGTTTCTTGAACTGCATGGAGATTTTCATCAGCCTACACATGCTTATGAAAATTCACATCATATCTTGTAAATTCTGACCATGAAAATTTTACATGATCTGAGTTTAAATTGGAGTGAGCCAAGTTGTTTTCTATCTTTAATGTCTCATCAGCAGATGACATCTTCTATGGAAACTGTGGATCTGCACCATACTTCCACATGAAGCATTGGCAGAATTGCAGTCCAGTAGGGTTTTTAGCCATCAGGGCTTGGATGCACTGAACATTGTAAGGGTCCAGAGACTGTTCATGAAGTACCTCCCAGGCCAGAGGATGACTAACACCTTCAGCTGCTCCTATTTGTAGCACACTGATTCCAGGATTGCCTTTCACTAAACCTAGCACATGCTCCTGCATTTCAGGTGTATGAACTGAGCAAGACTTTCGCTGTCTACCATTTTGGGTGCTACGGAACCTGCTTCCCAAATATGCTGGTAAAGTCAGTTGAGCAGCTTAACCTGATTCAACTGAAAGGAAAGCTTAACCTGAGTCTTGGATGTCTTTCTGTATAGAGGACAAAGTCTTGCAGGTTACTTTCATCTGCTAAACCATAGCAGAAAATCGTATCTGCCATTTCTTTTGTGAAATAATAAGCATTCAACATTAAGTGTGCAAGAGAGAAAACATGCTGCTACTATACCATCAAGCATCACAATAAGATACTGTAAACATGAATTCTTAAGCAGGGCAGATATCATGGTACATACCCTGATCTAAGTGTAATGTACACAAACAAAGCATAACATGGCTACAACCAGCTGACTGCAGAATACTGCTCCAATTGATGTTTACATTGATACTGCAAGATATTCCAGCATGCAGTTGACCCCAGTATGACACACAGCAGAGTGTCAATGTAGCACCGGTGCTCATATCTGCAACCAAATGTTTGTTGTGCCTTCCGACCTTGAAATTTTTCATGCTAGGGGTTGTAACTAATGTAATTATCTGGTAATCTGCTGTATTGTACAGCAGTGAGATGCACTGAAATAATTAGACGTCACATTAAACACCTCCTATGAACAAGTGATCTCATATCATAGATGTATAGGACCTATGTTTTATTAGATACTTTTGAGTATGAAGGTAATAAAGTTTTAAAAATTTAGATCTGAGCATTGCATTTTTTCAAAGTTTTCTCCTTTGAATTCTATACATCTCATTCTTTCAAAATATTTTTCAAATGCTAAACACCATACTTCTTTGCAAAGAGTGCAAATACACTGTAATTACTGCAGTTTCAGGTTCAAATCACTGACTTTGAATTTTTTGTTTTATTTTGGGAAAGAAAAAGAATCACATGGGGCCAGATCTACACTGAAGGGAAGACTAGACAAGTCCTGACTCCTGCAGAAACTGAGTTGTTTTTCGTGCAGTGTGGGCAGAGGCTTTGTCACAGTGCAACAGAATTCCACACAGAACAATCTTAGGACACTTTGTTCTCATTGCATTGAAGACCTGTGGCACACTTTGTGGTGTGCCACCTGCAGTGACAGTCTTTTGTCCCTGAAGTGAAATTGTCCCAATATAGTCACTAGCTGAGAAGAATGAACAGATTATTTTCTTGCGATTAATTGTTCCTCCACACAACAGCAGTATGTAGGACAAGGTTGGAAAGGGTAGAATGAAACTGAAGAATTCAATGCCATAGCTGGGATTTGAACTATGGATCCTCCAGTCTCTGTCTGGCCACTCTAACCACTGAGTTAGCATGGTCAACATCCTGACACAACACTAAATTCTCTAAATCACTCACATTTTTGTATTGAAGTCTTCGGGAAGGCCGCATCTTCTTTATGGTGAATGTCAACGTTTTGCCCCCCTATGTTGGGCTTCTTCAGGTTTCACTCCATGACGACACCTATAAAATTGGGCTGACCAGAGAGACAGACCAAGCGGGCACTTCCTTATTTATACTCTGGTGGTGGTGAGCATGTTTCAAGAGGCATTGCACTGATTGGCTGATGATCCGCCAATCCCCGGTTCTTAATTAGTGCCTGCCAGGCGGTGTGGAGATGTCTCCCGTTGTCTCCGCATATCTGATAGGCACTAATTGAGCCGGGGATTGGCGGATCATCAGCCAATCAGTGCAATGCCTCTTGAAACATGCCCACCACCGTCAGAGTATAAATAAGGAAGTGTCTTGGTCTGTCTCTCTGGTCAGCAGTTTTGTAGGTGCTGTCACGGAGTGAAACCTGAAGAAGCCCAACATAGGTGGGTGAAACGTCAACATTCATCATAAAGAAGATGCAGCCTTTCCCGGAAGACTCAGATACAATGGACACCGGCTGCTGATGTGTACGCAATGTAATCAATGCAGCACATTGGTCACGGTAGTTCAGTGGTTAGAGTGGCCGGACAGAGATAAGAAGATCCATGATTGTAATCCCAGCTATGACAATGAATTTTTCAGTCAATTAATCGTATTGATTAAAGGTTACATTGTCAGGAATAACATGACCTTCAAACTCCAAGATGTGCATGTGTTGGTTTATACAGCATTCCGTGCTGTAACATCTGAAAAGTGGAATGCTTATGCTCAACTTGTGATTAGGAAAGAACAAAAATATTGGGACTTGAAAAAAAAATATTTTGTTTAACGGCACTGCCAATTGCCAGGATCACATCAGCTTCGCTGGTGTGCCAGAATTTCATCCTGCAGGAATTCTTTTACATACCAGTGAATCTGCTGACATGGGGCTGTTGTTTTTAAGCACACTTAAAATGAATTTGTCTGGACTGGGTTTGGTCGCAGGTTCAAACCCAGTCCAGACAAATGAATATTAAGTGTGCTTAAAAACAACAGCCCCATGTCAGCAGATTCACTGGTATGTAAAAGATTTCCTGTGGAACAAAATTATGGCATACAAATGACATATGATCCTGGCAATTGACAGCATTGTTAACAAAATAGTTTCTTAATTTTCTACCACATTACACTGTTTTGGTGAACTGAAAAAAGTTATAAAATTTTAGTGTATGAAGTTTTAACCTAAGAAGTGGAATTTATGCAGCAATTCTGCATGGAATCACAGACCAGACTCAAACATTTGATATCATGTCAAAGAACTAACCTCAGTTTTGATGGAAACTTCCACGTTGTCATCTTCTATCTCTGATTTGATTTTCACCAGAACACCTTCACTGGGAGCAACCACACTGTCACACTCATCAATTACTTTCTGTCAAACATAAGACCATATAGCAATTCTAAAATCATTAGTCTATTTAATTTAATTTGCTCATAAAAAATTACTACAAACACCAACAATAATAAACAATTTCTAGAGCCAACCCTGAATGTGGAAATCTTATGTTGAGGCAGGGATTTCTAACAGATATATTGGTATGCAAGTTTATCTACAATAAAATTATTAAACAACAATGAACTCAGTTGGCAAGTTGAATCATATTTGTAAAATTCAACTTAGCAACTATCTAAATATAGCTAGTGTGATTAACAACCGTGATCCAAGCACCAAAATCACAAAGTGAGAAATTCATCTTTTTATAAACCTTCTCCCTATTAAAGCTGTGTTATGCCAGAACAAATAATTTCTGAACGGGCTGTACAGTGTTTTGCCTGTCCACATCCTTGGCTTGGCACTCGTTGCCATCTGATGCTAGAAAGGCATGGATGAAACCAAACAACATTTTTAAAACTACTTTTAAAGGCTTTATTTACCAACTTAGCATGTCTACCTCAAGTTCAAGAGGTCGCGAGTTTAAATCTCGCTTAGGCTAAGTTATCTGGGTAAGGATTTTTTCCGAGGTTTTCCCTTATCGTGAGAAGATGAATGTCAGGAAACTTAAAGCTCCATGGACCTTGGACTCATTTGAGTATCATTTCACCCGTTTCTTTCATTCACTGTCCGATATAACATTACATTGTAGGACGTTAATTAAAAAAAAAATTTTAATTTGCACTGGCTTCACACCTCTTTCACTGCAGCACTACATTGGTATATAAGAATAAATTCAGTTATTATGAAGTCATAATTCTATTTCCCTATAGCTGGATATCTGCCAAAGGTTGCAAATTTTTTAAACTTAAAGCTCTAATATGTAGTAATTTTTTTATGCCAACCAAAAGCATAAAGGGTAAAGGGTACAGACACAGAGGGGACACCTCGCTCACTTCAACCTACACAGATCTATTGTGGCTACCACCCCCAGAAGATTAGGGATGAAATGAGGGAATTGAAGGTGCCACACAGGGTCGCAGCTAGACAGGCCACCAAGTTACTGCTGGTGTTTTTAACCCTTTCACTGCATTGGGCATCACATAGATGGCAGGGCATTTGAGCTTCTCTGTGTGTTAGCTGGAGCGTAGACGGTGGGGGCTACTTGCTAGAATTAAGTCTTATTAGACACTGAAGAGAATCTCAGTATGCACTTTGAGTTAAAAGAATGTGTTCTGCCATCTGTTGGGATTATGAAGAAGCAGTTTCAAAGAGTTCTCTGCATTACAGCATCTGCAGCTTAAAATACAAAGGCTTGCATATGCATTTTACACCACAGAGAGCGGCAGACTGGCGTGGGGTCACGTGATTGTGGGGATTCATGGTTGTACAAAACATGGCAGGGCCTAGCAGGCAGGTGCGCATTTTTCACAATGATGAATTACTGGCCAAATTTGATGCTTTGCCATCTGATATGTCAGATATTGATTACACTAATCAGGAAAGTGAAAGTGGAAGTGAATGTGTTGATAGTGATGCCAGGGAAATAAGTGACAGTGAGAAAAGTGACGAAAATGATCCACTGTCATAAGACATGCCACTCACAAAGAGAATATGGGATGCCAGTCCTATGTTTCAATGGCTGAAGGACAATTTTGTTACACAAAATCATGGTTTTCAAAACCATAAATCAGGTATTTCAGTGAATATGGATGTAAATGCCACAGCTTTGACGTTCTTAAATAATTTTTCTCTTTCCAAATTTGCAGCTCATTGCTAAAGAAAGTAATAGATATTAACATTTTCTTCGTGAGAAATAGTTCTAAAAAATAATGGAATGGGGTACCTCAAAGAATGTTTCTACTACTTTTTGAGTTCTATAGGTATAATACAAATATTCACATTCAAAACAAATTTAGTACTGTGAACTTTGGATAATCCTGATTATAAATGCTTATTTTCACCATATTTCTATTTTTAGTAGTATCAGTGCTCAGATTTATTAGTGTGACAAATATTCATATTTGAAATATATTTAGTAAAATAAACTTTGGATAACCCTATTATAATTACTTTCATTTTTGCTGTGATACTTCTATGTAATAGTGCTTAAAGTTATTAGTGATTGATAATGTTACCTATTATAATAATTACATCTGTCTAAACTAATGGGCCCTGTGGACAACCCGAACTTCTGTGCATTGCATGTGGCCTAAATTAAGCTTTTGAAAGTAATGTTTTTTTGAGAAAGTGGGTTATATACATCAGCCTTCTGCCTCCTAGGTGAGTGTTTCATGATATTTATATTATTTTTGCATGTTATTGTATGAAGAGAAAGCATTTTAAGTTTTAAAAATGTCTCAGCAAGGAGGGGTCATCAAGTGGAAAATACCTCATGGTTAAACACACAAGCAATGTCTGGGCAATGTTTGAGAGGTAGAATCATGACTGGAAAATTCAATGCCACAGCTGAGATTTGAACCACAGATCTTCTGCTTGGCATAGAAGAATAATTACCATCTAATGGTTAATTAAACCAGGATATAAAGTACTTAAGATTGTAAATAGCCCTTGGGGTATTTATGTCTGATGTGAGATTTTTTTGTGGTCTACTGGGAAACTATGAATTGGTTGGGATAGCTTAGTGATTAAAGCAGTTGCCCAGCAGAAGAACCATGGTTCAAATACCGGCTATGACATTAATTTGTTCAGTCCTGATTCCACCTCTTAATATGTATGTTTGACATCTCTGTTTTCCCTATCTCAAATAGCTTCACAGCCCTGCATATTTATTACCTATGAGCATTCTGTACAGCTGAAAAAAAAGGAAAGAAAAGCTTAAAATCAAAATTGTAACGTAATTTCTGATACTTCTGGCTTGCAGAATACAGATAACTGCTTAAATCATAACTCTACTTTACAATCTTTACCTTTGTTTTATTCTGCAAGTGAGAAGTGTCCTGTTCTAATTTTATTTCAGTTGATTTTTCTGGCCAAAATGGTTCTCCCTTGACAACAACTTCAACTATAGATTCCATTGTAGACAGCTGTGGAATAAATAGGATAAAATTATATAAATACAAATCTTAAAAGCTCAATTACTAAAACATAATGAAATGTTGCTGATAAACTGTCTTTGCTGCACTGGGGACCAGCATGGGAACTGGATTTTGGAAGAGAGAGATTGGACAGAATATGGGATAAGGTGGTAATGTTTTTTCTACCTTGCTGAATTTTCCTTTCAATACCCATTTTCTGCAGTATCAAAATTAGTTTCTTTTATTTTCATACTGATTAGGCATTTGAATGTTACATTTTATACCAGACTTCTTAATTGTAATTAAAATATATTCTAATGGAATATTGGAAGTTCCAACATGCTTAAAAACAACAGAATGGCCATTGAAGAATCTATGCTTAATTCAAAATGAAAGACACTATTCATCTAATTCATCTGTATCTAGCCCTCTGTTGGTTGGTTGTTGGGGGCCAGGGAGACCCTTAGGTTTATTTAAACATTAAAGCTTTGTACGAACATACCTACGTAATTGACTGACTGGGACATCTAACATTACATCTTACTCGACTGTTAGCTGAAGTGATAACCATATCTGTTTATTTCTCTAGTTGCAAGAATGAATAATCAGCAGTTATGTGCTGTAGTGGCCAGTCAGGCCCTGCGCGCCTACTCTCGTTACACATTGCTCACATGTGTTTTTTCTGGTTAGCTGTGTAATATCCCTTTGCCACAGCAAAAAAACTGCTTTGTGTTGGACACAAGTAATAGGCATGATCTACAAAATCCTGTCCTCTACTTTGCGATGACACCTTACGTCATTCATATGACAATTTATGTGAATCACATGATTCTGAATCTGATTATAAACTGGAAACAAGATCTTTAGATTCAAAAACTGATCATAAAGAAGAGGAGGATGATGAGAGTAACCTTTGTGATGATAATGTGTAATTTATGGGTAACTTCATATGCTTAATTAAAATTATTACTATTATCATTACTATTAATCATATGGTTATTATTTATAATAATAATAATAAATAATAATAATAATAATAATAATAATAATTTATTATTATTATTATTATTATTATTATTATTATTATTATTATTATTATTATTATTATTATTATTATTATTATTATTATTACCACCGCCACCACCATTACTATTATTATCATCGTTGTCATCGTCATCATCATTATTATAATTTTTTAGCATTTACTGAATATTACAGGTATTACACTCTAGGGCTATCTTCCTTGGCAATCAAAGCAAATATTTCACAAGGCAGGAGTATTTGAAAGCACTATCTCTGGCTTGACTGCTGCAACAGCTACAAAGAAGAGCACTGCTATCAAACCTATTCAGTGAAATGAAAGGTCTTCTGACAAAATATAAACCTGAATAACTCAAAGATGACTTCTCAAATATACCACCAACCTTACTGAAAAGGAAACAATGTGAACCCTGTAAAAAATCTAAAGGAACTGCAAAACCAAATAGGCATGTGGTAAATGCAACACTCCCCTCTGAACAAACATGTTAAAATTATTTGTGACAGTTGCTTACTCATGGAAAATACAGAAGAGGTAGTAGATGATTCTGAGTAATTGAAGAGTTCAAATTACAAGTTATGTACCTGAAAATAGCAATTTATTTTCTTTACATGTTTTGCAATACAAAATGTGTGTCCTGTATTCATATACTATTTCAGCTGGTCTATGTAATAATATAATACTAATACATAACTATGTATATTTAACCTAAATAAAGCTAAACATATGAAAAAATGAAAAGGAAAACTAATTAAATTCAGTCATATAACCACAAAAATGTAGCAAGAGCTTACTGGGCCCCAAGGACTAACTGTGTTCTTCCAAACAACATACCTAATGGAAGGCTAGGCATACATTTTTTAGTGCCATTCTCTGGTTATTGCTTAGTGGACTTAATCATGGTGCGGCAGTGGGACGCAATGGTTTTTAGAATGTCATTTACAGCAGTTTTGAGTCATATAACCAGCAGTGTTGCTAATGAGATCCTTAAACCATGAAATTATTTTCCTCAGTGTTGTGAAACATAATACAGATAACCTGGTCAGAACGTATGTTCACAGTAAGAACCATTTTTGAGTAGAAATTGATAACTCATGAGCAGAGATTTTAGAGGTGAATGTAATACCATGCGGCATGCAAAAATTCCATCTTGAAAGACTATCCTGAAGTGGATGAGTAAATTTAACAATTCTGGCAATGTTTGTGATAAATTTATTGGTGTAAAAACTGTCTGCACACCTGAGAAGATTACGAGAGTTAAAGAGGCTGCGCAGCAAAGTGTAATTCAATTTGTAAGGCATTAATCAATGGCTTTGAATCTAAAAGAGCAAAGTTTTTCATTGTATCCTACTCTGTGACCTCAAATTTTATCCGTGCAAATTTCAATTTGTACATTGAGTTAAATTAACTGACAAACTACCTCAAATTAAGTTTTTATTGACAGTAGCTGACATTTTGAACACTAATCCAAATATTCTAAACAGGCTTATTATGCCAAATGAGGCACACTTCCACCTTTCTGGTTATGAAAATGAAGGCAAATTCTGCTATGGAATGATGAACAACTCTTACAAGTGTGGGAAAAACAACTGCACCATCCAAAAGTAACGGTCTGGTGGGACGTCTCTGCCTTTGGAATTATCTGCCCATGCTTTTTCAGAGAAGGTGGTTGTTCTGTGACCGTCAGCTCAGAACCATACTGAAAAACGCTCACAGTGTTGGAAATTCCAGATGAAATTAATTTTGAAATGAATTATAGTTTCAGTAAGATGGCCCCACAGCACACATTGCTTATTGCTCAATCAGTTATCTGTGAAACATGTTTCAAGATTAGGAGACAAAGCCTGGTCCCAAGATCTCCTGATCTGACTTGATGATTACTTCCTATAGGATTTATCACAATAAACCTCATACCATACTCCAGATGAATAAGAAACAAATTAATGCCAGTGATCCTGCTTTGTTGGGGCAAGTCATGCAGAACTTCCACAGCAGATTGCAGGAATGTATTTGCTGCCATGGAGGCTACTTACAAAATATACATGAAAGATATTGTCTAAAATGTAATTATTTTTCATTTCTTTATATTGCAATACCATGGAACAAAGCAAATAATGGCTAAGAAAGAAAAATGTATGTAAATTAAAAAAGAAGTGAAACAGGTATATTGATAAGGCAAACACAGAAGAGAGGGGTCTTCATGGGGCAATTTTCTCCCTCTGCACATGCTGCCCACTTAGAACTGTAAGACCGCAGTGTCAAACTGAGTTGTTCTCACATTGAAAACTGTTATTCACTGACTGTTAGACGACACAATGAATGAATCCAGAAAAACAGGAAGATATTAAGTAGAATTATTGATTGCCCACAATTCTATGGTGAACATAAATTGCTCTAAGCGAACATAACGAAGTAAAAGAATTGCTAAATAGAGGCATACTCTTGAATTTAGTACATTTTAGTTCATCCAATTTCGTTTAGTTTGCAACACCAATTTAATACTTAATTAAACATTGAAACTGTGCATTTCATTGCACAAAATTGTCCCACAAGTAATCTTAAAAACTGAAAATGGGCAATAGTGATCAATGTGTCCAATTAATCCTCTCCTTGCTGCACTCCATTAAAATAATGGAAATCACTCTACTAGTATTCGTTTCATCTGCTAATTATGCCTGTTAACACGTATGCCCCTTTTCCTCTCTTGTAATGCGTGGAAACACTGGTGGTTGGTACACTAATGTCAGAAAGCAAAGTTGATGGTCGGGGAACCAACTTGATCGGAGAGAGGTGATAAGTGAGGTTAAGTGTACCGGGATCTAAACTGATCGTAATTACATGAAAATGCATTTGACAAATATTGGTATCTTCACTAAGGCTGTTGAGTTTACTGCATTCAAGAAGTGTGAAACCTTTGTATATTCGTATGAATTGTATACCGCTTAAATTAATCGCACCCTTTTAAAACGCGTAATACCTAAACAGTTTCAAAATTAATTTTACACAAGTAAAATACTTATAAATTACGGTTTGACCCACGTCGAAATAGACAACCACAGAACACTATAGACAACCATATAAAGAGCAAACTATGTATTTATTAGCCAGCTTTTACTTAGTGCCGATAAACAAAAGGAGTACATTTAAATACTTTTGGGCAACCAAAACAATGAATTCCACATAAATGCAACGAACAATCCAATTCAGTCAGTATTTTCAGATATGTTTGGAATCGGTAAGTACAGTACACAAATGTCAAGATTGTCATGCTCAGACATGCTCTGTGGACATGCTGTTGCCATGTTGCCACATTACAAATCAGAGAACACCAACCACTGACAAGCGCTTGGAGACGACCCGAGCCCTGCGAAGTTGTGCGAATACCCTATATTATATGAATGAGCATTAGCAACGTTTGCGTTTGCTGCGTGCGAAAGCATAGCAAGCTCTTACCGTAGACCCTACGACGTAGGGGACATTCCAGTATAGACCGCGCGCACGATTCGGACAGCTGGATCTTATGGCTACAACGGGCGCAGGGCAGAGGACTCCGGTCAATCATTTCTGCTCCTCTCGCTTCGTGAGAATACTTCACGAAGTCCCATCTCTTCCACACATGGAGGCATGGGCGTCGGCAGACGTTTTTTCAGGGGAAGGCCACATTTTGGAAATTTGCAATCAAACAATATTAATCCATTATTATGTTGCGATAAACTAAAATATATGAGTTATAGAATTTGTTGCGGATAAGCATATTAATCTGTGCTATATAAAAACTGTTCTTTACATCAACATTAAAGCAATAGTCTAATAGTAATTGACTACATATTAAATACACTAATTTTCAAGGGGGAGACACGGCACCCTCTTGCCCCCTCCCACTTCGCGATGTCCATGCGATGGAGGATAAAATTAGGCGCCGGGCAGCAAACTTCTACACCAGTTTATCATCATGCAAAACGCCCTGATTATCCCAAGGTCGAGGGCTCAAATCCGATCCAGAACGATGGTTTTTAAGTGTGTTTAATAACGACAGGTCCACGTCAGTAGATTTACTGGTATATAAAATACTCCTGCGAGACAAAATTCCGGCACACCGGCAACTCTGATGTGATCCTGGCAATTGACAGCGTCGTTAAGCAACAAAATAAAATAAAAAAGTGCCCTGATTAGGTCTCTTGGGGTTTATAATCCAAGAATACGCCGCTTTAAGTAATATCGGTTCTCCCGCATGGCTTACCAGATAGTGCAGAAGCAATTCCACCAGCTGAAACTGAACTCCTCATTTAACCCTGGACTACATATGTGTTTTTGTCAGCCATTACTGCATATGGAGTCCGCGGGGACCCCAAAAGAAAAATCTATAACTTTGTCCAGTTATTACATACATTTTAGTCCTAAACTAAAACAAAGGCACAACTATATAAATTTGTAACTGCCATTAAGGAAGCTGAGTATTAACTATGGCGTATAATTGAGGTATAAACAATAAGAGTGTTAAATAAAGTGGGTATTGAACATTTAAGTGCACTTACAATTTTATTGGCTTTTTCCTCAGGTGTAATGAAAACATATACACTAACACTAATATTACTGAGGAAGATTAAACTCTCATTTTAAAGCTAAAATATGTAAAAACGACGGAAATACTGCAATTCATGTTAGAGTGTTTAACTTCTTGTAGACCAAAATTTGAATCACATTTTACAGGATTCACTTGTGTTCAGGACAGACGGGTTTTGCACACTGCGCACACTGTTTTCACTTTCTTGTCACGTGATCTGGGACACGTTATACACCGAGATTTCTTCTGCAGTTTTGGTTGCGGCTCATCTACCTATCAGTGATGTATACAGTCACCTTCCTACGGGGGGATATTAAGCTTGTGGGGGGGGGGGGGTGTTAATGATAAATACATTTACAAATAGATATGAACTTCCTGGAGGGACTTTTTAATTACCGGGGAGAAAATCTTCCCCCCCTCGGGCCACCCGCTGAATTCATCACTGCTACAATTTCACCGTCTGAATTCCTCTATCTTCTTTTTCTTCTATTAACTGTAGAAGTCACATTTATTCTAATAAACTACACAGTAAGGCTTTACAACTCTCATGACACAGTAAAACACACAATTGATCTTCAGTAAGAAAGAAATTAAGATATTTGCTGATTTTTACTGCATATGGGGCGACAGTTACTTAATACAATGTCATTAGTTCATTACACAAAGTTGATGAGTCAGAAATTCCAGGAAAGGCAATTTCTGTATAGCATGGGATACGAAAGTAGAGTACAGAAATGGTCAAGAGTACATGCAACCTCTGTTTAAAAATAGCAACAAATTAAAAAATCCGATGTGTTGTACTCACATGACTTTCTCTACTCTTGCACTAATAATTCTTACAAACTCTTATTCCTATATCTTCTTGTGTTAGTTGCATAAAAATTTACAGAAGCTATCTTATTGCTTATTTGCACGGCTAAGATATAAAAAATCTGGTGTGTTACACTCACATGACTTTCTCTACTCTTGTACAAACTCCTATTCCTTTATCTTTCTTCTTTGTATTAGATGTGATAAACATTTTCGGAAACCATCTTATTGTTTATTTTCTTGTAGGTACAAGGGGAATTAGTCAAATCTTTAAAGCTTTGAGATTCCACTCTCTTGACACGGTTAAGATATATAAAGAATGAATCGCGATCTTTCATTTGACTAAAGTTAAGGTTTTCTAAAACTCACAAGAATAATTAGAATATCTCCGAAATGGTTCATTAAAATAATAATAATAATAATAATAATAATAATAATAATAATAATAATAATAATAATAATAATAATAATAATAATAATAATAATAATAATAATAATAATAATAATAATAATAATAATAATAATAATAATAATAATAATAATAATAATAATAATTTGGGCATAGATTGTGTTTTAACGAGATCTACATTTCTATGTATAGTCAGATTGGTCTATTTCTTACGGTTTACAAGTTACTTAAACGTCACCAAGAGTAAACGGGACTGTATAGGCTATAGCCAGAAAATTAAAAATACACATTCGATTTAACTATGTTAAATGGACTGTTTGGACTACATTTACAGCGCCACAATGACACACAAGGACTGGAACAATGTGGAGAAAATCACATGTCAGTCCATGAGCGCTACGTTTGAACAAACTGTTGATCGGCAAAAGAAAATGTGCAGCCGCTAAGTTAGACCAAAATAACAGAGGTTGACCCTGAAGATGCTGGACGCAGTTTTCAGCAAAACGTCGGATGAAGGCAATCCAACTCGACCACGGCCCAAAAGTCCGGAAAATCTACTTAACATAGTTGATAATGCCGGCCGTGAAAGCCTCAGCACTTATATTACACATTCCATTTGCCGTAAAATATCTTAATCATATGACATTTTAATCAAAATCGTTGGAACGATTTTCTAGAAAATTTTCAAAAATTTGTCCACGTAAAGGGTAGTTTAGGGTGGAAGAATTCTTTTTTTTTCTACATCTTCGTGTCGCATCTTAAAAGACATTAAACTTAAATCCCAACTTTGGTTTTTAACCGATTTTTCGCTTTTGAGTTATGCTATCCACAAACTGACACACACACACACGTACCTTTTTCTAAAAATGATTTCTTTTGGATTCAGGGAGCCTCAAATCATACTTATATTTCCAGTGAACTCTGGATATTGCATTTTTGGGCGGAATACAATACATCCTCTATTTGCTATACGTAGTACCGAAAGTAGAAATGACTGGGGTCCGCAGGGACCCACATGCAGTCCAGGGTTAATCTCATTCAAGAACTGTTCAGCTCTCAAAATAATCTTCTTCTCCTATGCTTCTTCTTCGTCGTCTTCTTCTTCATGGAGTAGGAGAGTTCCGTCCTCAACTTTCCACCTTGCTCTTGACTGACCGACATTTTGTTGAGCATTGTCAGATGAAAATGCTCCCATAACAGATTTTTTTTTTCAAGTGGAGGAAAAATCCATTTACGGAGCCCCATGCGCTGGGATGGCACAGAGGGGGACTGTGGGCCTCACCCGAGGGTACTACCCACTAAAAAACCTCCACCGGAGAGAAACGTATAGCAGTACCGCTATTGCACCTGCGGATTAAAGGAGCGGGTTTATTGGCTGGCTGAAGCCAGGAGAGATAGCGCCAGGACGTAAACATGGCCGAGGCCCTGATTACGCCCTTGGGAAGTCAAACAGATTACGACCTGTTGATGGGTTAGTCCAGTGATGCGGCTGTCATCTTAATGCATCTGGACTGGCATCTTCCCGTACTGAAGGCCCTCTAGAAACTATCCCTAACTAAATTTTAAAATTTAAACATTTTCTACACATCCCAGGTGCAGGAACTGCCGCATCCTGAGACACAGTTGATAAGGAGTATAAGCTTCTTTCTTAACCCCAAACTTACCCAAAATAAAACAAGCCACTCTAAACAACCTTTCCAATAAATCCTATCTACGGTTAAACCCTATTGAGGGTGGGTCCGCAGTAAAAATATTAAGGCTGAACCTCAGCCTGCCAGCAGCACGGATGGATAGCAACTTAAAGCTTTTAGCTTATAAAGAACTACAGCTTAAAGAAAGACTTCGTTTATCCATCGAGTAAACGAAAAAGTCCTATAAAATCAGGTATGGCGTTTAGTGTTGCATTTTGCGAGGAAGTTGAACTGAAACGCATGGGAAACCCTTATCAATGCATCCTCTGTTAGTTGCGGAACCATTTTGATACTATCAACATAATACGAAAGGTTTTGTATTATTGTCCGATTTGGACTAAACACTCAAAGAGCAATTGTATTCCTCGACAGTCGTTTTTAATGCACACCGGGTTTCATGTTGCATCAGATGATTTTTTTTATTAACGTCCTCCAATGTAATTTCATATCGTCAAATGAATAAATGAATGAATTAAGTTGGCGAGATAGTGCTCAAATGAGCCCGAAGACCATATTACTTGAAGTTACCCGACATTCGTCTTCTCAGGATAAGGGAAATCTCGGGAAAAGGCTTATCCGATAACTCACCCTAACCGAGATTCGAACCCGAGACCTCTTTAATTAAAGGCAGACGCACAAGCACCACATCACAGAGGTAGGTAGCCACAGATGATGCTTACTGGTATTTACTTCATAATATTTACGTCCCTTTTTAATATTTTTGAAGATCCAGTTTTTCAATAGTATTCTGGGAAACGGGTTAGTCAGTTAACTACCAATCACTACTGTTAAATAATTTATTTTTAAAGATAAATTAAAACAAATACAATGAATTTATAGAATATACCGGGCCATTATGAACTACAGATGGAGAAAATGTATTTTGAACACTGTAATAGCTTTTTATGGGCATAAAGCAATTACATATGCAACGCGATATGCAGATTTGAACATCTAGCAAGGTTTTAATAGGTAACTGAAAGAAATATAAAATGTACATTAAAAGTGAAAGCTAAAGAAATTGAAATTAATGCTATTAGGCTTTTCCTATGCGTTGTTGGCCAAAACAAGCTCGTACAGCCATTAGCTGGACTTTTTCGTCTCGCTTATAATGTTGTGCTTCCAAAACGAGCACTGATTTTATAAGTATGATAGGTCAGATCTAGTCATTGATTTTTACTGGTTAATGGTTTACGCTGTCGGCATTTTAAGTACCTAGTTTAGCCATAAATGCTGTTACAACTTAAAAACTCAACTATGATAGATATTTTAATTTGCTTTTAATATGTTGTTCATACATGCATTTAGTACACAGTAACGATCACTTTTAAAAATGGTCACCTGCACTGACACAGGCTCTGAATATTTGTGGTCACTCATCTATGGCAGAACGCATTTCATCCAAGGAAAAATCTGCCACTGCTGCCAGCAAGGAACGCTTTAAACTTTCAATTGTGGGGTGTCTCCTCTCGCAGACAATGCCCACAAGCACTGACCATAGTCGGTAGCCTAAAGGATGCAAGTCCGCACAGCTAGCTGGCCAATCTGCAATCGAAATTAAGTAAGGAACATGACGCTCAAGCCACCCTTGAGTTGACCTTGCCTTGTGGGCTGGAGCAGAATCCTACTGAAAAGTCCAGGGTTGGTTTTGCACAATGTGTCCCTTAAGCTTTTCATAAGAGTCCTGCTTTCGTACATTCTTGCACTGGTTTTAACTTCGTTTTTGCAGAAATGCAGCTTGAGGGTGCCAGAATAACTCGTCCCCTGACGACCGAAGATCTTTTCAATGGTGAATATTTTCTCATATGCAAAGATGACCTTCTGATGATCATTATGGGCGTAACGCTGCAGAAGATAATTTAGCCGTCTCTGCTTCTTTAGGCGTGCGTTAAGTTAATCGGCTGCATCTCGGTGTAAGCCCTTAGCCCTTACAATTAGTCCAAGGTCCTCTGGCAGTAGCATGGACATTGATCTTTTGGAAATGTTCATTTCACGGGTCATGTTTGACTGCTTTCGCACTGGATATCGCGAGAACCAGCCGCCACTGCTTCTTTTGCTCTTGAGTGTATGCGTGGGTGACCCTTTCTTGTATAATCCTCAAGAGATCCAGCTTTTGTGAATCATCGCTCAATGGTCCTGTACACAAACATGAATAATTTTGAACCTTTTTAAGGTTTTGAAAATTTCAGATGCAGGTTTTTTTATCTTAAAATACCACTATCACAGCAACACGATGTTTATGCTCAACCATTCCAGATTTAAAACTAACGGATGATCCAAAAGACTTCGAACCGCCTACGCTGTGTTTTATCTGTACGCGTCCCCGGCGCTCGTCGCCGACTACCGCTGTCATAGAGCAGCGCGGATGAAACCATGCAATATTTTCAAAACTACTTTTAAAGGCTTTATTTACCAATGCTGTTAAAGGAGATGCTGAAACAGGCCACCGTCATTGTCCATACATTTTTAGCACCTCTTTAGGAAATTACACATCGCTCGCCGTAGTTCGCATTGAGAAATGCTGGCAATTTCCTGGCGGATATTTTGTTTTAATTCTTCCAGGGTGTGCGAGTTTGTCTTGTACACTTCGTGATTTAAGTTATCACAGAGATATAAATCTTAGGGGGTTAGGTCGGCGGACCGAGGGGGCTACAAATTTCTACTAATAATTCCGTCCTGAAACACACTTTCAGTTGTTGTCATCGAAAGATTGACTGTATGAGCTGTTGCAGAGTCTTATTGAAAAAAATCTGATGTGTTGCACTCACATGACTTTCTCTACTCTTGTACTAACCATTCTTACAAACTCTTATTCCTATATCTTCTTCGTGTTAGTTAAAATAAACATTTGTACAAATTATCTTATTGCTTATTTCCTTGTAGGTGCAAGGGGAATATTGGAATACAGTAGGCTTTGTGCGATAGTCAAATCTTTTAAAGCTTTGAGATTCCGTTCTCTTTGTACACGTAACATATAAAAAAATGAACAACGATGACCCATTTCACGAAAGTTCCAAGTTTTCCGAAAGTCACACACATAACAAGGTATATCTCCGAAATGGTTCACCCTACAAGAAAATTTATTGAGACATAAATTGTGTATTTTAGCAAGATCTACATTTTTTGTATAGTATAATATGGTCTATCTCTAACGGTTTACCAGTTATGCAAAAGTCGTCCAGAGTAAATACGACTACAGGGGCTATAGCCAGAAAATTCAAGATATACATTTCATTTGTCATAAAAATATCTCAAACATATGACATTTTAATCAAAATCGTTAGAGCCATTTTCAAGAAAATCAAAATTTTCGAAAAATTTTCCATGTAAAGGGTAGTTTAGGGTGGGGCTATTTTCTTCAAAATCTTCGTGTCACATCCTTGAACGACATTAAACTTAAATACCAACTTTGGTTTTTAACCGACTTTTCGTTTTTGAGCTATGCTGTCCACAGACTGACAGACACACACACGGACCTTTTTCTAAAAATGCTTTTTTTGGATTCAGGGGGCCTCAAAACATGTATTTCCGGTGAAATCTCGACTTCGAATTTTTGGGTGGAATACAATACTTCCCCTACTTACCAGTAGAGAAAGTAAAAAAGGCAAAATCCCGCTCCCTGTCGGTTCTCTAGAAAAGGGGGAGGGGCAAATTGTGTTCACGTACGCACGGGCGTCAACTGTTGACTCGAAAAATATTGGGCCTATAACTTTTTCTCCGCCAGTGCTGCACCATAAACCAACTTTTTCGTCATGAAGGGGTATTTAATGAACAATATTAGGCTCTTCAGAGCTCCAATAACGATTATTTTATGTACACACATCCATGAAGGTGGAACCAAGCCTCGTCCGTGAAAAAATATTAAATATGGGTCAATTTTGCCATTGAATACACTATTGAGTCCATTCACAAAATGTGCGCCTAACTACAGGATCTCCTGACTGAAGAGTATGTGCCACAATTATTTTATATGATTTTAACTTCAGCAATTTAGTAGCTCTTTGTAAAGAGCCATAAGAAATGCCTGGCTGTTGTGAAGGACGACTAAACAATTTTCGGTGGAGTTCTCCAAACGATGACCGATGTGGTCTAATGTTTCTTCCGTAAAAACCGTACCTACGCAGTCTTGATCCTGAATACTTCCTGTGGCCTGAAATTTATTGTAAAGTTTATGGACTGTCGTACGGCCTGGAACTTTTACACCTGGAAATCTTTCTACTTTCGCTTGGCGAGCTGACTGAGTTAACACATTAGAATCATAAATAAATATACACTGTGCAGTAGAAAACAAATGCTGAGCCATAATACACTTTGTGACTAAGTACAGGACAAAATAATAAAGCACACTGGTAATAATTCAGCCACACGATATCAGCGTCAGCTCAGTACTGCATGATACTGCACTCAGAGATTTGTCGGTCTGGGTGGCTCAGTTGGTTAGACGCTGGCCTACTGATCCCAAGGTCACGGGTTCAAACCCGGCCCAGGCCGATGGTTTTTAAGTGTTTCTAAGTGCCTTAGAAATCCAGCTTCATTATCATTACTCAGGACAAAACGTAATGTGTATATATGCGCGTAACTCAGAAACTGCGCGTGCTCTGTCTAACCGGTGTTCTAGGTGACAGACCTATGAGGCGTATCGGAAAAAATGTGAAACTGTCGAGTGCTTGCGTGAGCTTATCGCACTTTCACGGCAAGACGGTGTACGTACTCTATTCGGATGCAGCATGTCTTTAGGACGGCAACGTCTTATATATTGGCAGGCGCGAGAGATAATTCATTCGCGTTGCATTGCTGACTGTAGCCCAAGTTACTAATACCAATCGATTGCAGCGTTTCACAATCCAGCGCCACCAACTCATGCACATCCCCAAATGTGCCGAGTAATAACTTAACAAACAACACTGCATTGAACACATAGTGACCTCAACATCCACGGTCATGGGTTCAAACCTGGCGGAGAGTGATGGATTTTTTTTCGGGAGTAAAAATCCTTAGCATGACTTCCTTCGGAATGAAAGTAAAGCCAGTGGTCCCACGTTGTAGATTTATGACACACAAAAGAACTTCAAACCTGATAAAGAGGTCTCTGAGCAAAATTAAGCGGTCTTTCACACCAAGTATAGCATGGAACTCTGAGAACCATACCAGTTAAGGAGCATGCTAAATAAATACTCAAATTCAATATTTCAACAACCACCTGGCGAAAGGAACTGAGAATTGAATGAGCAAGCAGATTGCAGATGTAGTTTTAAGGGCGATCCACTACTTAGTCATCAGTGCAGCAACAGAACCTGAGAACCTTGGAGTATGTTGTAAACATAAAATAAGTTGTTCTGTGTTCAAATGATAAACACACTGTTAGAGCAAGTACCCTTTTTTCAGAGAAAAAAGGGAAAGCACTGGTTAACGAAGTAATGAATACACCTTTAACTGTACAAGAACATAATTCATGGGTGGTACTGGAAAGAGTAAAAATTTGCTTATGAAGATTGCCAAAAAATACATAATGGGTGCCATGTTGGACAGGGCTAATTTACACTATCTACCCTCCTCCCTAATTTATTAATAAAAGCATAATGTGTGCATTTAGAATTTACCTGAAATTCTATAACAAGTCAAAACGTACCACTGCTTTACAGTGGTAATGAATACTGGTTAGTAAAAACACAAATTGGCATCACAGCCTGACCACAAACCAATCCTAATTTTTATCCTCGTGAACAATGGTGTGTTTCCTCAAGCTTGATGCTGTAATGAAGCTTTTCTCACAATCATTACACTTGTGTGGTTTTTTACTTTCATGAATGAGATTATGCACTTTCAAATATGAAGACTGGCTAAAACTTTTATCACAAATGTCACACTTATGCAGCTTTTTGCCTCCATGAACCACATCATGTCTTTTCAGGTGTGTCAATGATGAAAATGTTTTCTCACAAATGTTACACTTATAAGGTCTTTTGCCTTCATGAATCAGACTGTGCCTTTTAAGGTATGATGCCAAAATAAAGCTCTTCTCACATATTTCACACTTGTACACCCTTTTACCTTCATGATTCAAAGTATGTCTTTTTAACTCTGATGCTGTTGTGAAGCTCTTCTCACAGAATTCACATTTGTATGGCTTCTGATCTTCATGAGTAAAGCGATGTCTTTTTAGCTTTGACATATGACTGAAACCCTTTCCACAAATGTCACACTTGTGGGGTCTTTTACCCACATGAGTCATAATTATATGGTCTTTCAAGTGAGTTTTTGAAACAAAGCACTTCTCACAATTGTTACATTTGTAAGGTCTTTTGCCTTCATGAAGCAATAAATGATTTTTAAGGCATGTAGATGTAGAAAAACCCTTTTTACAAATTTCACATTTATGTAATTTCTTACCTTCATGGATCAAATGATGCCTTTTCAAGTCTGAAATTGACGTGAAGCTCTTTTCACAGATTTTACACTTGTATGGCCTTTTACCCTCATGAAACAATTTATGCTTCTTCAAGTTTGATAACGAGGTATAACTCTTTACACAAATATCACATTTATATGGTCTTTTACCCTCATGAATTAAATTATGGTCCTTCAAATGAGTTCTTGAAATGAAGGTCTTCTCACAAATAGTACACTTGTGCAGTCTTTTGCCCTCGTGAATAGAAAGATGCTGTTTTAGATTTGACAGGCGAGGAAAACATTTCCCACAAATTTCACATTTGTGTGGCTTGCAATCACCATGGTTATGCACCTTCTCTTCAAGGAGTCTGAAATCATAAATATAAGGCATGGGTAGGAATTGTATGCATAACAGAAGTCTAAAATATGCTAAAAAAAAGGGGCTGGAAACAACAGTAATGCCAACTTGAGATCATGCAGTAATCAAAGCAATGAATGACATAGTCCTCTCAGTATTGTGTAGAAATAAATTTTTGTTGGGCCAATTTAGAGTTTAAGATTTATTTTTAAAAGTGTGAGTGGTAACATACACTTGCATCCATTTTCAAATTACTTATTCCACTGCTAAACTCAATACTAAGGCTCAAAAGTTCAAAAATTCTTTACTTTTGAGTGTGCAAAGACTAGGTCCAATATATGTTCATTATGAATAGGCAGGAAAATAGGTTTTATTTGTCCTTTTTTGCTTGTTTGGGGGGCTTATGGTTCTCCTTTAAACTTTTTTGTGTCTTAATAGCTTCTGCAACTTTGTCTTTTGACTACTTTTTGCTGATCTTATCAATTAATTAGATCAAACAACAAATGATATACACACATTAACATGACAATCTAAAGTGTGTGTATGTGCACGTACATGCGCCTGTGTGTGCAGCTAATGCTCAGTGTTTAGTAACAAAGCCATTCTTCTTGCCTTCCAATATTTTGTGATCAAGTCTGGATACAATTTAAGTTGTTCACAGATTAATAGATATTCATTGCTGCGTAGCAGACAATTTGGAGATGATAGTAATTCAATTTTATGCGGGTGCTTGCTGAGACAGTCATATGCAGTGGTAAGTCTAACATGGCAGCTGTTTTTCGAGGTAGTTCAGGAGTTGGTTTCAAACTTTCTTCTTTCTTCCATACGTCCATTCCTTGGCACTCAAACACTATATGCTGCAGATCTTCCTTTCCTCCACAAATGGGAAACTAACACTGAGGGATTCTCTTTCTTAGTCCTCTCAACCTTCAAACACCAGTTCTTAGCCATGCTATTGCCTCCCTCTGTTCATTATTTACCTTATCAACATATGTCTCCCTTTCCCATGTTTCCTTCATTGATTGTAATCTACCAGAGTCCTTTTTTCCATTATCCCACCAAACAGTTTTTGGATTTCTATGTCTTCAAACCTATTTCTTATTCTTTTCCAGAATTTGTTATGATTATTCCCCCCTCTCCTCCAGTTATCCCCCATCCCATTTACTTCCAGGTTCTTTTGGATACTACTCATCCATTCAGATTCCCTAAGACTCTTTTTCTGGTACTCTAGGCACTACCTTTGTATAGCTTTGAGAATGAGTTGGAGTCAACTCGAAACTTTAGTCAGTTTTGTACTAATAACTTGCAAAGATAAGTGAAGTTTTTAGTTTCTAATTTGTTCTTAGTTTAGAATCTTGTTGCTTCACTGTTAATAGCTTCAATTTCCTTAATTAATCTAATTTGTTCTTACTTTAGAAAATTATTTTTATATAAATTCAAGGTCCTATACCAAAAGTTCATCAGAGTTCTTTCTATAATCACACCCTTTCTTGACAACCTTCCCATGTCCACCTGTGCTACTTCTCTTGCCACAGCACTTGGAAGACCCAATACTTCCCTGCAAAACATTCTATGAACTGTATTCATGGGTTTCTTTCCTCCCCATTATTCAGTCCCCATATTTCTACACCATAGAGCACTTTTGGTTCCACCAACGTATTATAAGAATATACCACCAGTCCTAGCATAACCCTTGAAGTACATCATTCATGTTAATTTCCCACTGTCATTTATGTACTGCCATAGCAGTTTTTAAAATTACTACATCTAAGAAAGAGAAGGAGGTGTGATTTATTATTACATTATTAATTTGTAGAAAATTAATATTAATTTTTTTGTTATTGGAGAAATTTTATTCTTTGTAATATTGTTATTCTTGTTAAATGGTTTTATTTTGCTTATATTATGTGAAATGTATCATAAGTAATACAAGTAATCTTTTTAAATTACACGTATTTAATACATTGGAATGGTGATAAATAACATTTCATTATAGTTATGAAAGTTAAGACTATGAAACTAATTACTTTGAATTTAAACATATAAAACAATAAATACTCAATTGACTCAGATTAAAAAGTGACACAGTTACATGTGTCACTTAATTTTTCATGTCAACGATAAATGATGCAATTGTTTATTGGATACAGATTAAATAAGAACAAAAAATATGAAGGGACATTTCAATAAGTTTAATAAATTAGAAGATAGCTTGATCGAAACCAAAAACTTGAATGTACATGATCAAAGAATTAATAATTGGAATTATAACATCTTATATCTTCATCTGCTTACCCTCCCTTAGGACTTACAAGCCTGTGCCTAGGCTCAGATGCCTGTCAAAGAGCAGACAAAACTATGGCCCGGACAGAGTGGAGACCTGAGAGCAGGTGGTCAGCCCAGCATCAGTATGAGAGTGAGGAAGAGTATGATACGAAATACTAGCGAAATGAATGATTGGAAAGGTGACGATGGAGCAGTTGGTGGAATGAGTGGCAGGGGAAACTGGAGAACCTGGAGAAAGCCTACCCAAATGCAGTTTCCTCTACCACAAATACCAGATGCAGGTCCCTAGAATCGAACCTGGGCTGCCTTAGTGATAGGCAAACGGTCTAACTGCTCAGCCACGGCACTGCCATCTTATGATACAATGGTTGCTATGAAAGTTTTGATATGTGAAAACATGAAAGTTGATCCACTCGAACTGAATGCACAATGGGATAGCCCCATCCCTTGTGAGTAAACTGGTATCAGGTAGTGACTTTCCCACTTCAGGAATTCCAGCAGTACAAGGATGAACAAATTATGACATACATGTAGTCAGTCCCTGCAATGGAGCTTGGAAGAGAGCATTTTCACTCAACGATTATCTACAACCTTAAAAATGGGTTAATCCAATGTCAAAGTCTTCAACGTTTACAACAGGCTTTTGAAGACATTGCTCCTTCTCATGCCATAGTTTTCTGGCGGTTTCAGGAATTTAAAAGAGGCTGCACATCTTTGAAAAATGAGGACAGAAGCGAGCTTCCGACAATGGTAGTGACTGAGAAAAACTTATAGTGATGAGAAAGATGGTTCACGAAAATAATCACATAACATTTAAAGAAATTGAGGCAGCATTGCAGAATGGATTGCCAGCAGTTTTTAAAATCCTCCATTAATTCCTTCATGTGAGGAAGGTCACATCCCAATGAGTGCCTCACACCCCCATATAGAATGATGTGAGCAAATGCTGACAAGATCCAAAGGAGGGAACTGTAGACAAGTTTCTGACATCGTCACAGATGATGAAACCTGGATTTATTTGTTTAATCCAGAGGCCAAGCGGCAATCACTGGTGTGGATCTTTTGTGATGACAATCCATTGAGAAAAGTGAAGTGTCACCTATGTGTCCACAAGAAAATGGTGGCCTCATTTTTCCTAAAGGGTGGTCTTGTGACAACCATTTCTCTGGAGGAGCAAAGCATGGTTACCGCTAATTGGTACACCAGTTTGCTTGCCGAAAAGTTTTACCAAGGTTCAAGAATGGTGGCCATGTATGAGATTGCGGGTGATCCTTCTCCTTCACAGCAATGCAGTGCACACATGCCCAAGATTACCGTCCAGTTCTTGGAGTCTATAGAGGTCAAACTTATGATTCATCCACCATGCAGTCCCAACCTGGCCCCATGTGACTTTTTCCTGTTACTGAGGATAAAAAATTGCATGCTTGGAAAGAGCAAAAATGCTCTCTTCCAAGCTCCTGGCTACCTATGTGCTGTGGGTTGTACATCCTTGTGCCACTGGAATTCCTGGAGTGGGAGAGTCACTACCTGATACCAGTTTACTCACAAAGGATGGGATTATCCCATCATGCTCCAATTCGAGTGGATCAACTTTCATTTTCTTACATCTCAAAACTTTCGTAGTGACCTTCGTATTTTGTAATAAATTGACTTGAACCCTTGCCCTGTAAAATAAATGTTTTCTAGCTCTCCAATTGGCATTCAGCTAAATAATTTGTATGTTGATACACAATGGGGTGCTCAACTTGTGGCTGGGTCAATGTGAGCGTATACAATAATTATGGCACTTCTGTGATATTTTATTAGAACGCGTAGAGCAACCTGTGGCTAGATGACAGTACATGTTAAATGGGGCGCAACATTGCAACATGTACTATATGTGTGTCTTGAAGTTCGTCGCTCAGCTGCGACTTGGGATTGACACAAGTGAAACTGAAGAAAGCGTGCTATTGTTTATTCCTCTTCCTCTGACGTTTTACACCCTGCTTCAAATGTGATATTGTTCCCGTGACAATAAACAATATTGCGCTAAGTAGCATCAGCAATACATTAAAAGTATTAATGCATTAAACAAAGTAATTATGACCATAGTTTCAATAAGTAAACCTGTTAAACCTCTGTACATTATACTAAGGCATCAAACAGAGCAATAATCATCATACTTCCAATAAGTAAATCTGTTAAACCGCTATATATTATATTAACGCATCAAACAGAGCAATAATGACCATAGTTTCAATAAGTAAACCTGTTAAATCTCTATATATTATATTAAATTATCAGAGCAATTATGATCATACTTTCCATAAGTACACCTGTTAAATCTCTATGTATTACAAATCTGATGAGGAAGTTACGTAACATACAACACCCTACATAAAGTATCTAAAGAGTGAACAATTTGCTGTACTCCGCTTTGCACTATTCCATTCTATTGCGTTAACCTAGTGTTTATTTTTCCCCCATCCTTTTTGCTTTCTTTTTCGATGGCATGCAGATCCTTTCATTAGTTCCTTTTTAATCCTATACACTACTGCTTCTGAACACTCGATAGCCTTAGCTGTTTCTTTTACTGCCTTACTAACACTCATTTTACCTGAAAAATAATAATTATTTGGCGTTCCTTACTTATTAATTTGCCAATATATCGTCACTTCCTAGCTTCCCCTTCCATAACTAAAAATATTTATGGAAAATGTTAAATAAACAACACAATAACGCTTCACAGGTTCCACGTAGTATACCCATATGACTTCTTTCGAACTGTTACTGCTGCTCCTTATACTGCCTTCTGTGTTATGTGTGTTTTAACAGAATAGATGAATACCACCTGTTTGCCTTACACGATAAAAGAAAGAGGTTACAGGCTTTTGGTTTATTTTAGAAACTGTCTCCAACCCTCCTCAACATTTGCTCCTGCTTGTTCATCGATGTAAACTCAATAACAAAAAAGTTTCCCACTGTGTAACTTCTGTAGTGCACAGATATAACATTTTCCAAAAACATTTAATTTAAAAAATTGTGACACTTAACTGAGTAAACATAGAGAGTTTAAAGTATGTAGGTAGTAGCACTATAGTTTACTCTATACTCTGTTCATCAAGAGATTAGAGGAGACGTAAACAAAGCCAAGTGCGTTTTGACCACAGCGCGTCCTCTTGACGCTTTCGCCGTGTAAATAGTCCCTTGAAGAAATACTGTTACTAAGGTCTGAAATGTCGCTTAATGTTTGCTAAAGCATGAACTAAGTGTACTAAGCATAGTTAAAGTGTAAGAATACGCAGTTAAGTGAATCTGTAACCAGCCTAATTCATTCTGCACACGCATTATTCAGTATGAAAGTAACATGGCGGAACAAGTGAGTTGTGAAACATAAGGGCGGCAAACTGTTGCGAAGTGGTGAAAAGACAACAATATTGAACGTGTTTAACAAGTTCTGCAAGAAATATCCCGAACTTGCTATCGAAGACGTGATGAAATTAACATCCGAATTTACCGGCGTGTCAGTTGCAAGTATTGACAGCACACGCAAAGAAAAATTGTTAGTTGATGAAGATCCTGGCCAAAAGCTTCCACGTACCAGATAAATGGTAGATGTAGTTTGCGACGAATTTGTGAGAAATTCCGTCGAAAAGTTCACCAGTTCTTTGTTAACAATGAACCCCCACAAACAAAGTGCTGCTGGCAGTTAACTCTGATCCCGATCTTCCAGATTTAAAACAAATTTCCCTCCACTTCTGGAGATTGGTTTCGAGATTGTGAGCAGGAAATGAAAAAGTGTTATTGTGGACAGAGATGACGTAAGTAGCAGTTAATTTCCATGTGCTACATGTTATTTGGATCAAGTAAATATATCTTTTTAGTAGTGTAAAATGCATATTATACCTACGCGTAGCGGTAGGTAACTGTGTTGCATCATTATGAATGCACGTGGCCGCGGAGTGATACAAACTGGTGCTTTGTTTATATCTCCTCTAATCTCTAGATGAACAGAGTATAGCTAAGAAAAAATATACATGTATTCTAGCAGTTACTTTGTTAGTGTGTGATGAGTATAGAAACAACAAATATCAGATTTTTACTGAAAAAGTTTTCTGTGGAAATATGTTGTTGTTGTTGTTTTTAGCTAATGCTGGATTTCTGACAATGAAGTCATTAATCCTCTTGCTCTCCAATATTTTTCACTGATGGATGGGGCATTAGAAGTGGCCGGGCATATTTGAAGGTGGTCTCGATCCATTTCCTCTTGCAGATCACATAGAGGACAGAGTGGTGAAGAATATATCCCAATTCTGTTTAAATGTTTTGCCAGACAATCATGTCCTGTAATCAACCTGAAGGTTGCAACTGCTGTTTTTCTAGGATACTCAGGAATTACTGTTTGAATGTTTGGTAGTTCCCATCTTTTATTTTTTGATTTTTCATAGTAATATTCTGTGGAAATATGGGCTTATAGAAATGTATAATGATTCTAAAAAGGATATAACCTGATAGAGAAAAACATTTTGCATAGGATAATGTGTTCAAACCTGAAATTTATAACAACTAAATATTTATACCATGCTATTAGGAACCTGGCAACAGTGCGAGAGTGGGAAAGGACGAAGCTAACGGCAACTTGTGTGCGCTAGATAGAGACACATATACCCCATTTAACTCCATACTGTCATCTAAGGGTGAGACAGACTTTAATTTCGGCAATCCTGCCATAAATCAAATGTGCTGTTGACTACTGTAGAAGTCTTGATGATCTATGGAAGTAGGTATATAATATTAAAGTCTCTAAGGTAGGTGGAACAGCTGGACCAGCCTATGGTGCATGGTGGCTGTACGGTGCTGAGGTATAGTTTTGGCTCTATGCACAAATTTGAATTTACTCATTGTTGATGGCTTTCGGTTAACCAAATGTTTAGATTATTAAAAATTATTTTGTATTTAACGACACTGTCAGTTGCTAGGAATTTAGTCCCGCAGGATTTCTTTTACATGCCAGTAAATCTAGTGATATGGAGCTGTCATTTCTAAGCACATTTAAAAACCATTGGTCTGAGCCAGATTTGAACCCACGGCCCTGGGATCAGTAGGCCAGCGTCTAACCAACTGAGCCACCCAGACTGACAAAACTTTAGATGACCAGCTTTTGGATAGTAAATAATTGACTCTCTGATGTAGATGAAAACAATACTTAACTGAATCACTATCACAGAATAAAAACAGTGTTATTAACATTGATTCCAGAATATGCTGGAACAGTGCAAACTGTCAGCATGAATAAAAATGGCTAATAGTTTGCTTTCTAGAGGATTGGTGACACCCCAAAACACATATTAAGAACTGAGAAAGAGGTGAAATAAGTGGTATCTTGGTACCAATGGTCTCCTGATGGAGAAATAATTTATTTATTCTACATATTGATTTAATGGTCTTACCTAGGTGATTCTGCTGGTTCCAAATTGTCATCACCCTCATTTATACTACAGACAATCTCCTAGAACAAAGTAATCATAAATCGCCTTTCATTAATACAGATATAGAGAGAAAGCATACGTTAAAATATCCCATCAAAAGGCTTCTTTCTCCCTTCTCTCTCCTAAGATAAAGTTTTTGGCCTTCAACCAGAAAGTTAAAATCTGATTCTATCTCTCTTTTCAAAACATATAATATATTTTAACGAAATTTAGGAGAACTGATTAATTAATTTTAGATGTTGAAGTAACTTCACTCTATGATATTTCATTATATATTGCATTAGGATTAATACTGCTACTGAAATTCACAGCTACAACCTTAGGAAAAGATAACATCTGCATTGTACTTGTCTGAAAAAAGTGTATGAACTAACTCCTGTCTGAACAATATGATTAATGAATATGCTTATGTGTAGGTGTAATAACTGTGATGTGCTTAACACAAAGTGAAAACAACCAACCAGATAAAAACCAAGTTGAGTAACTATACAATGTGATTCTAGCACATAATATTGTCTTCATGCACTACAAACTATTATAAAATGCTAATGAAGTCTCAGTTTGGAAATCTGTAAACGTACTCTTAACAAGGTTCAGTTCTGCAAGACATCTGCATTACAGATATCACAGACTACTCTGAAGTATCTTAGAGCATTTCAAGACACTAACCTCAGTTTTGCAAGGACTATCCATACTGTCTTCTTCCATTTCTGATTTGATTTCTGACTGAAAGTTGCCACTGGTTGACATCAAAGTGTCATGCTCATCAACTTCTTTCTGTGAGACAAATTCACATAACTATTCTAAAAATGTACTATGCTCAAAGTATTAAGAACAATGGGCAAAAATGGCAGTGGAAAAGAGTACAGCTTAATTATTAAAGAATTAGCCCTTATATTATCTCTCAGATGCACAAAATACTTTAAGATTTAAACAAAACCATTATAAAACTATGTAAACATATACAAGCAATAAATGAAATTATTAACAAAATAAAAAAATTTGAGGCTAAACACTTGTATTACATGCATTGACCAAATTCTTTAATATTCCTTTAACTCAAAAACATTGCCACCTCATGGAACTAGTACAATTTCTGTATCAAATGAGATTAGTGGAACTTACATAACTATTCCACTTAACATATACAAAGTAAACATATAAACAGTGAAACTTTTCAAATTATTTGTAAAAGTAATTGAGTCAAAATATAGATACTTTAAGTTTTATTTAATTTACCCTTATACCGACACATTTTGAAAATGATTGTCTTCATTATCAACAGTTTCTCGACTGGTGTTTGAAGAGGAAGAATCTGTTGTGGTTGTGATTGTGCTGCTATCTTTACATCCAACAAGCAAGATAGCAGCACAGTCACAACCACAACAGATTCTTCCTCTTCTAATGCCAGTTGAGAAATGCTGATAATGAGGGACAGGAATTATATGAAAATACATATTTTTTCTCTGTAGCCAGAAAGTATGCTCAATTGGCATGTGAGTAAATTACTAAATTTCTAACAATTTAAATAAGATTTTAATGTGCATATAATGGCATATTTTACACCTTTTTTTAATATGCATAATATTTCTGTATTTTTCAAATTATGCCGCATATTTGCTTGTTTTACATAGAAAATTTAAAATTTTTATTTATTTGTTGTGAATTTGCTGCACACACAAATATGAATTGGTCTTGAAACTTGACAACACTGATAGAAATTTGCAACTCAAGCCTGAAACGTACAATGGGAAATCCCCGCCTTATCTGGTTTGCTTCATCATTCTAGCAGTACAAATGAAGGTGGGTGTTAAGGGGTTCTCGGAATTATGTTTGTGTTGTTTGTAAACATAATATAATATTAATTTAGTTTTAACTTAATTGTTTGGTTTACCAGGAAAAATGTGAGTAAGTTGGAGAATTTAATGTTGTGTTGGCATGTTGGCCATGATAGTTTAGTGGTTAGAGCAGCCGGACGGCAAGCAGTAGATCCGTGGTTCAAATCCTAGTCATGGTATTGAATTTTTCAGTCTCACTCTATCCTTTCCAATCCTGTTCTACACGTGGCTATTGTGTGGAAGAACATTAATTACAATATTAATAATAACTACAATACCAGCTAGTTTCCCTCATAAAGAATTAACACGTAGGATGGAATATGTCATGCTCTCTACCACTGAACAGAGGGAAGAACTCGAATGCTTACTGCCACAGTCTTCACTATGATATGGGCAAGAGGTGAGGTGGAGGAATGCAGGAATAAGTACAGGAATAAGCATGCCAAGGCTTTGGAATCCCATTTCGCTATACTTACACAAGCATCTCCAAAATGTGCCATGCGAACACAACTGGTTGCATAGCAATATCACATGGAGATTAAAGCAAGAAAGAGTGATTATTGTGCCAAGGGAGTTGCTAGTGCTAATTCTTGAAATGGATGAACAATGTGTAATAAAACAATTAGTATAACAACCATACTCACGGTTGAAATACAAGGATAAGTGTGATAGTAAAACAGGGAAGACCTGCACCAACTCTTACACACTTGTAGTGTGAGCAAAATGAAAAAAATAAAAAACCTTAGAAAAGATATTTTAATATAAACAATTATGATAATATGTGTAGTTGACTGGTTCATTTGAATTAAATAAGCTTTATTAATGGCCATGCTTGTTATTTGCAACTGAGAAAAGCCCTGAAATATGACACGTTTTTCAATTATAGCGTATTTAATCACAGCTCTGGACAAACATTAGAGATCAACAATTAGATATATAGGATTTTAAGAAATATGGTCAAAAACTATGAATGTTGCTAATGAAGAGGACAAAGAAATACTTAGAAAGAGAAATTGTTGTGAAGATGAAATCCATTCTTCATACTTAAGGATAAAGATAACATGTTATGCTTTTGAATAAATTTTTGACATCTATTATACATGGCCTTTTCTAATATTTTTTAGATGGAAGATAAGACTGCTATTGGCCTAAAGTTCTCAGTTCTAATCTTGTCACCTGTTTTAAAAAGGGGTATTATTTTGGCTGTTTTCATGCAGTCTGGAAACTCGCCTGCTGAAAAGGATGCATTAATCAAATAGCACATTGGTGTAACAAGATACTGATAACAGTGTTTAAAAATACAATCAGGAATCTCATCCATTCCATCAAAAGTTTTGTTTTTCATGTTTTTCAGTATTATACTAACTTCATTAGGTGTAACTGGATAGAGATACATTGTATGTGTATTCCTAGAGACATGGTTACTCGCCCAGGATGTTTTTTGTTTATCTGAAAGCTTGTTAATTATATTTACAAAGTAATCATTAAATGACTTTGCTACTTCTTTTGGATCTGAGATGAGCGCACTTTCCTCATTTCTAATGCTAGGATTTTGCCTTTTTGAGCTAATTCCTAATTCTTTATTTACTATCTGCCACATAATTTTTTCTTTATTATCGGAGTTTTGTGTAATCTTTTCTGTATGGTATTGCTTTGCAGCTATCAGAACCTGACTGTATATCTTCTTGTATTTATTAAAATATGGTTTAAAACTCTTTGTGTTTGCAGTTTTATTAAGTTGGCTAAGAAATTTTAGCCTTCTAGCAGATTTCCTAATTCCTTTTGTTACCCATGTCTTACATTTGAGCTCCCCTAATTTTATTCTCTTTTCTGGTATTGCAATGTCAAGGTAATGTTTTATTATGTTAGCAAAGGTTTTAAATGCATCATTTACATGTTTTTCCTCGTACACTTTTTTTTTTACATATGTGGTGGCCTATCACAGCACAACAGCGTCCCTCAGAGGCACATGGGGGGAAGGTCGGTGGATCTAAATACTACCTATTTAGTCCTCCCGGCTAGGTCCGATGGACCCGTTGACCAACGATAGGTGTGGTCCCCCTTGCAAAATGGGGGTTTAAGTCGAGTG
Organism: Tenodera sinensis; assembly: GCA_030765045.1. Classification (NCBI taxonomy): domain Eukaryota; kingdom Metazoa; phylum Arthropoda; class Insecta; order Mantodea; family Mantidae; genus Tenodera; species Tenodera sinensis. The sequence goes on from CM060970.1 coordinate 47,567,535, forward strand.
ATGTAACTGTCACATTGTAAAACTGGTGCCCATTAAGAAAACAGTTACATGAAAGCCACAAGCGGTTGCAGCCTTCCGACTATTGATAAATCACGACTGCTTAGCAAGTCATCTCTACAGAATAGGTATCTCAGCCTCACCAATATATGTCCTGTGTAACGATCCAGCAGAAATGAACGAAGACCACTTGAAGACCTGTGAAGCATTAAGATCAGAAGAAACTACAGTTCAAAAGTATTAGAAAGCACGAATGCTAATGGCTTCATTGCCAGATGCAAGGCACTAGAAAACAACAACAACTTAAGGATTTTTTGAGAAATCCTGAACACATTAATAACTCAATATTTATTATTTATTTATGCCAACAAACTTACTGTTGGTGTTTTTAAACACACAAGCCGTGTGTCGGCAATGTTAGAGCACCCGTCTGGTAAGCGGAGGGTCTGTGGTTCAAATCCCAGCTGTGGCATTGAATTTTTAAGTTCCAGTTCTACCTCTCAAACTCAATATTTTCCAACAAATGTGTTATGTGAATCGAGAGATCCATATGTTTTTTATTTCTATACACTGCCTTTGAAAGACAAGCGAAGTGTTATACTGACTTCAAAAAGTTTCTAATAAATATGTTCAAACCATTGCAAGTGATATGAAATCAAATGGACTTGATGTGCACAGTGGTTTATACATTATATGAACTGATTTTAACATTTTCTTCCATACAGCAAGTACAGAAAGGACTTTTTCAGCCTTGAAACCAATAAAACCTTGTTTACAGGCAGCACAAGGACAAATTGGCCTGAGCAACTTGGCTCTTTTAGTGGTGGAAAAGGACATCCTGTTTCATTGAGAACACACCATTGAGACAGAATATTGGAAGACCCCAAAAGAAAATCGTTTATGTGAATATTTGTTAAAAGTGTAATTTGTTTTTTGATGTTGGTATGAGATGGTTAAATGATGAAAACGTGTTAATAATGTTCATTGTTACGAACAACTAAGTTTGTTTAAAGACGTCACAAATATTTCCATATTTAATTTTAATATATCCCTAACAAGAAGGAACTATTTGATGGAAGCATACACGGATGTATACGAGAAAGGTAGTGTTACATGAGGTGACGCCATAATCCTTTCACCAGCGTGTATATATTCAAGGTGTAAGGACGTGTTGATGTAACGTGTGAACATTGTAGAACGTTTACCAGACTTTCATCAAGCATTAGTTCCACTAAGTGAAAAAGTGGAAAGGTTTTAAATCATTCAAAACGGTGCTAGGAGGATTTATTTTAATGTAAAATATAGAAAAAGTGTTAATAAAATAATACATTGTGGTGAAGAAACATCGTGTGATTTTTCATTCCATCCGTTACCACGACCCGAGATCACAAAGATTTCAAAGACTCAAAGACCCAATGAAGCTTAATTATAAAAACTGCACTACCATGAAGAATTGCTTTTTGATAGTGTGACAACACTGTTTACCTATAAAGAAAGACAGCTGGAGTTCATGTGCATATATAAACAGGTATGGCAAAATTTTTTATTTTACTTTTATAAATTGTTATTTAGCTTGTTTCAAGACAAATTTATTTAAATGCACTGTTCTTGAAGTTAACATTTAATCAACAATCCCTTATTCTCCAGATCTGGTAGGCCTAGTTTTTTTATAGTGTTTAACACCTGCTTTTACTACATGTGGCACCGCAGGCATGACACTGATCATACATGGAATGAAGATGGAGCACTGGTGGGATGAGTTGGCAGAGGAAACCAGAGAACCTGGAGGAAACCCACCCCTGCACCATTTTGTCCGTTACAAGTCCCACATGCAGTTGCCTGGGATCGAACCCAGGCCACTTTGGTGAGAGGCAAATGGTCTAACCACTTGGCCACAGTATGACCACGGTAGGCCTAGTGATAACCCAAGTCACCTCAGCATATGCCACTGATGCCATGCTCCAGTGGTTTTCATTATGAAACCTGACATAAATACTGGAGCAAAGAAGAAATTGTTGTCTGGTTCAAGCAGAAAAATTCACTTCTGTAATTTCATTGAAGGAACATAACATGACATAAGAAAACAGAAGTTCCCAGTCCAACAAATCATTGTTGTCATTGTGCTACCAGGCTGCATGATGGCTGGCTGCCAAGATGAGCACAAGTCTACCTGGTCCTGGGTGGGCTAATGGCTCTGCAGAACAATAGTCAAAGTATGTTACCCTTCTGTTCCCAAAGATTCATTTTCCCTGTTTCCAGAAGTTTCCTTTTTTATTTGAGACCTATAGGCCCATATAAGGGGCTGGACACTGAGTCTAAACTACTCAAGTTGGTTGAGTGGAGTTGAGCTGAGAATAGAGTTATCAGTAGGCAGTTGACAGTGAGAGCTCAGTTGATTGCAATGGACAGCACCATGTGCAGTTTAGTTGAGAGTTGTGATTCGATTCAATGGATCAGTGTGTTTTGTTCTGAGCGTGTGCAACAGTGTCACAAGTGTAACATTTACATTATGCTAAGCATCCAAAACAGCAACTGGTGTTTTCATTTGTTACATTGGTGTCAGGACTGGGATCAGAAGACATGATGGAGGGAATACATTGACAATAATTAAGTGAAGTGAGTGCAATAGAGAGGTGAAAGACTTCAGTCAACTTGTTAACACCCTACACATTGGAGAACATCTTAGCATCCAGAAAGAGAGGGTTGAAGAGCAGGTGGTGTCTGTAGCTGAATGAGATAGTACAGGCCTAAGGAAGGTGCAGCTAACAGCCAAGGTAACACCAAGAGTATTCAATACAATGAAAGTAGAGAATCAACCCAAGGATGTCTATGTAGATCTTCTGGTAGTGTCAGCTTTACAGGAACCCAGGTCTTGTCTTTTAAAATTAACTACTATGCTCAACACAAAGGGAGGCCATAGAAATTTATAAACACCAAAACACAGAAAGAAGAAGCCCTCCATGTACAGAAATCCTGGATATATTAGAAAACCTTTTGGAACAAAAGCAACACATGTAATAAAACCTCGCCTACACCCACCCTGCCAATTAATGTGAGCCAATCTCCACCTCAAACACCACAATAAGGCCTCCCCATCCCCACTATATAACAGTGCAACTGCAATTGAGCTCCGACCAGCGCAGACAATGCATCGCCTCACCCTAAAGATGCCAAGTGCAGTACTTGATGAAACATTGGAATATCTTATGTCTTCTAGACCACAGCCTGCAAGTCTGGAAGAGATAAACGTAGCCAGTACTCAGGATGCCAGCCATGAAAGCCTAAGTTTACACACATGATGAAACTTTATCCTGATATTCCACCGCCCATTATTTGAAGAAGAAAGTGAACAATAAAACTGTGCAATACAAATGCATTACCTTAGACAAGTTAAAGATTTCTTCTTCTTCTTCACTTCATGGATTAGGCTCTCGCCTGTTCCGTCTTCACAGCGTCTCCTTCCATCTTTTCCTCGGTCTCCCTACGTCCCTCTTTCCTTTAGGACTATATTGGAAAACTACTTTTGGCAGTCTTGTATCATCCATTCTTCCAACATGTTCAAACCATCTTCTTCTGTACCTATCCATTCTTGAGGTGATAGCTTCCACTTGTAATTCATTTCTTTATTTCTTTCCCAAATATTTCTTGTTCTTTGCTTGATGAAATTGTGTCCAAACATCTTGGCTTAATGGACTGGCAAAAGTCAAATACCACAGAGAAATTATAAAGCTCATGGGGAAATATATCAAATGCTTAAATAATGGAGGTGATCATGTGGAGCAATAAAGGAAACTTCTGTTTGTGGTATGTGGTAAAAAAATGTTGTTTTCTCTTTTTAAATTCATTGAAGTCAGTCATTGTTTCCTGGACTACCCTCATAATTTGATGTGGTCCATACATACTTTGTGTGTGTGTGTGTATGTGTGTGTGTGTGTGTGTGTGTGTGTGTGTATTTATTTACACATTCACATTAGATTTACAATTAACAAGAAGCATAAAATCAAAAATATGTTTAACACAATAACATCTACTACTTTTGGTTTAGAAAACACAGAAAACAATATTTTAATAGATAATTCTGTTTTGTAGTCTTTACCTTTATCTCATCCTGAAAATGGGAAGTATTCTGTTCTGATTTTATTTCAGTTGATGATTCTGTTGCCCAAAATGGCTCTCCCTTGACAACAACTTCAGCTATAGATTCCATTGCAGATGACTGAAATAAGAGAAATATGATCTAGGTATTCTAAAACAAGCAACATAATGCTCTTGAAAAAATATCACATTTCATTGTATAATTGTCATAATTAAATAATGGTTGCATCTTGATTCATAAAGAAGCAATCAAAACCTCAACATTTCACCCCATAATCATTGTATTAATATTCCAGGTGTTTACTATTGAGAAATATTGAAAAATATAGCCACCACTGCTGATGGTGGCTAGCCCATCATTGAATCTGATTGGTACAAGCAGTTAAAAGTGCGGAAATTAGCAGATGTGACTAAACGATAAACAAATAGAGCGGCAAGGGATGTGAACCATTTGATCAGCATGTGCCAAGTCAATAACCATCTTATTCTTCAATTGTGTATGGCTGTTTGTTTTTATAGGTATTCTAACAGGTATCCTTTTTGATTTTTTATTGGGTGGATTTTTTATTTGATGTTTGACTTCAGTAGATTTTTTATGGAGTAGTGGTTCACTGGTGCTAGCTGACTTACTTCATATGTATGACAAATGATTCTGTTTCTAGATGTGGAAATGCTCAAAATAAAATACTTTCCTTTTTATTGTTAGCTGTACAAATATTTATGTCCATGACTGTATATTAATGTTTCTTAGAAATTATACAATCTATCATAATGCAACTTTTACCATGTGTCTTATGATTCAAAAACAATATTCAAAACATAACTAAAATTAACAATTGCTACTTTGTTGATATTTCAGTAGACAAGAAAATCTGCAAAAATTGTCACATATTTTCTTCTTTAGGGGCACTTTTCTCCTAAATAATTAAAGTGAGACATTTCAGATTTTGTAGTCACTTTACAAACATACTATTCAACATGCTTGTGAAGGATATGATATTTTAACCAATAATGGCAATTTAAAAATTAAATAACTGTGTTTTCCTTATTATTAAACTTTTTTTGGTAGGTATGTACAAATTAACAAATCTTTTTAACAGAATTTCATGCATGTGTTACCTAAAAGTGTTCTCCAGCTATTTAGAACAATGTATTTTGTATATCCACAAAAAAAGTCTCAGCTCTATTATAGGTTTTAGTAAAGTGTGCCTAAAATTTAAAAAAAAAACACAATCTGATATGTTGCAATCACATGACTTTCTCTACTCTTGTACTAACCATTCTTACAACCTCTCATTCCTGTATCTTCTTCATGTTAGTTGAAATAAACATTTGTACAAATTATCACATTGCTTATTTCCTTGTAGGTGCAAGGGGAATATTAGAATACAGTAGGCTTTGAGCAATAGTCAAATCTTTTAAAGCTTTGAGATTTTGTTCTCTTTACTTGGCTAATATACAAAAAAATGAATAACGATCTCTCATTTGAAGAAAGCTTAAGTATTCCAAAAATTACACAAATAACAAGGAATATACAAAAATAATTTTATTTGGACATAAATTGTGTTTTGGCAAGACCTACATTTTTTGTATAGTAAGATGTAGTCTATCTCTATGGCTTACCAGTTATGCAAAACTCATCCAGAGTAAACAGAACTACATTGGCTATAGTCAGAAAATTCACACTATACATTTCGTTTGCCATTAAAATATCACAAATATATGGCATTTTAATCTAAATCGTTAAGAGTCATTTTCGAGAAAATCAAAATTTTTGAAAAGTTTTCCATTAAAAGGAAGTTTATGGTGGAGGAATTTTATTCAAAATCTTTGTGTTGCATCCCTAAACGACATTACACTTAAATACTAACTTTGCTTTTTAACCAACTTTTCGTTTTTGAGTTATGCTGCTACAGACTGACAGACACACACACACACAGAGCTTTTTCTAAAAATGCTTCTTTTTTTTGGATTCAGGGGCCTCAAAATATATATTTCTGGTGAAATCTCAGCATTGAATTTTTGGGTGGAATACAATACTTCCTCTGCTTACTATACATAGTAGAGAAAGTAACAGATTACAGTAAATAGCAAAAAAACATAATGTGGTGCTTTTGTAATATACCCAAACTTCAAAATATGTCCACTACATCAGACTTTTTGCATTTCACTGAATTATTAAGTAAATTTGAGAATATTCCCATATCAATAATTATTGACATTGCCCACACACGGCTTGTGTGTTTAAAAACACCAACAGTGGGTTTGTTGGCATAAATAAATAATGTTTGTGTTTACTGAAACTGCTGCACAATACTTTTTCTCAAGAATGCAGAAATCTGCAAACAGCTGGTAGAGGCAGCTCACTGCTCGTTCATGGTACACTGTTTGGAAAACACCACTATACTGTCATGTTGCTAATGTCAGTGTATAACCCCTTAGAACTGAGCAGGACACAATATATATTAAAAGTTTTGAACATCAAATTACAAATTAAAGTTAAAAAAATTAAACTATGCACTTCAAAAAGTCTAGCAGGTGATAGTTTAATCTTTAAATTCACAAACCTACACCAGATGATGATATGAATACTCAGGGAACCATCAGTTACTTAACCAGCAGTGCAGAATAGCGACAATAGGTCCTAAAAACATGTCCTGCTAGTAACTGGTAAATACGAATATTTAAATATATGTGAATATATATATTGACTCGGGGGTCTCTGTCTAGGGGATATGTGAATAGCGACCACAAGGTACCCAAGTTAAGCAGAACATTACTTCCACTTACTGGCTCCTCACTGTAACTTTTCTATCTGACCTTACCTTGGTCATCTCTTGTTCTCTTCCGACCCCGATGCTATTAGGGGTCCCGAGGGCTAGGGAGTCTTTATTTTTCCAACCTCTCCATTTCTCTAATTTCTCTATAAAATCTTAACCCCAACATGCTGACCTGTCATGGCATGTAATATGTCCTCTGATTGGTAATCAGAGGATATGGTCGGTGAATTTATTTTGATAACTCTCCCGGTCAGGTCGGTGAGACCCGTAAACCAACGACAGGTGTGGTCCTCCAGACATTCTGGGGGTTGTGAGAGAGCGATGTGACCGCCAAAACATAAAAATATGGTGCTCTCTAAAAGCGGTTACTATTACTGCTATTGCTCTTATTGGAGAGCAAGAGGATTAATGACTTCATTGTCAGAAATCCAGCATTAGCTAACAACAACATAATTATGAATCCACTAGAATAATAATTATTTACCAAAGAGGGTAATCAGGGAATTGAATGGTCCCAGGTAGCCAGTTCGCCTCACTTCATATTTCCCCTCCTTGAAAGCTCACATGGTTGGATCTCCCACCACACCTCACTACAATAACATGTGACTGCCCCCTGGAATAACATAGTTGTCCCCCACTATCCTTATGCAGGGAATATGAAGTGCTGGAATGGAGAGTAGGATGGCAATCAAGGGGTGGAATGAGGTACATAAATTCATAGCAGTTCTTGTGTACACCCTCTTCAACGTACAATTCATATAATTTATATAATTCAAATAAAAATGCAACATATTGCATTCACACAGTTTTTCTCTATTTGCTTTTCTTTTACGTAATACACAGAAATGCAACATATTATATTGACATGGTTTTTTCTACTCGCTTTCCTTTTACATAATCCATAGAAATGCAACACATTGCATTCACACAGTTTTCTCCAAGCCTTTTTTTTTCTGCACAGTAAATAGAAATGCAAAGTATATCGCAAATACTACAAGTTCGCAATGAATGCTGAAAGAGAGCAAAGTTAGGGGAGTGACGTGTCACGTGGTGTGATTATTAGTTGTGGAGAGGGAACCAGCTGAAGCAACTTGAATGGAGGTGTAGTACACTTTGACACCCTCGCTCCCACGGACCATTCAATTCCTTGGTTACCCTAAAAAGTTATCATCTTGAGCAGAGTAATTAAGGGTGTAAGGCTCCGTGAAGAATATGGTCCTGGAATTCCTATGTAATGCACACAGACAGCATACCTTTGTTGCACAAGGTATATATGTAACTAACCACAAATATAACAAAGTAAGCTGAGCCGCAAGGCGTAGCCGGGATATTGACGAGCCTAAGCCGCAAAGTATACCACAGCAACGTTTTTTATAAGCAGAGGCGTGAAGTAACTGCGAAGCGATGGGAATGCGTAGCCGAAACTAAGCTAAGACCCAATGATCGCCAACTACTCCTCATTAACTTAGAATTACTGTGTACGTATCCTAGTAAACTTAACGTATTTCCCGCAGCCATACTGTATTATGTTACCATGATACGGAATCGGTACCTAAATAAGTTTGATCTTCATTGTACTGACAAATGCAGATTGCTCTGCAACTGATGCTTGATTAAACGCGTGGGTATTAGCAATGTTTTCAGATTTTGAGCTTGCCACACTCAAATGTGTGGATCTTATGTGATAGTATTTCCCTTTACCAAATTTTCTGATCCTACCCATAGTTAATTTCACCAAGACACCTCTAAAACCACAACAAAAAGCACTGATTTGGGAAAAACATAACCTCACTCACAATATAAATTACCTAGCTTTCCAAATGGCGGTAAGTAAACAGTCTAGTGGAAACGGACTGTCAAAAGTTAGAATAAATTAAGAACAAAAACGACCAAAAGTTCCAGGCAACCATTTATATAGCAGCTTTACTTGTAATAAACAGAGAGAAAGGGGTCGTGACTGCCTGGATGCCAAATTTACAATATAACTCGGATTAAATCCGCATTTAAATGTACTTCAATGCCGCCAACATACATAAACATTAAATGGGCATATTTTACAAACTAAATCATTCATATTATGCATAAAACAGAAAAAAGATTTTTTGACACAAAATCTATACCACTCTATACCATGTCCTTAAACTCATTTCTGCAGCCCTCAAAATTTAAAATGATGTAATTTACACCTCTACTACGCATTCGCTAGAGAGAACTTTATCAAATTCGATTCTATCCTAATCTCATGAGTGATCCAAAAGACTGTGAACCACCTGCGCTGTGTTTTATCTGTACGGGTGCTGTACGGGGCCTCTGCGCTCGTCGCCGACTGCCGCTGTCATAGAGTAGCGCGGATGAAGCCATACATTTTTAAAGGCTTTACTTACCAATATAATTAAAACAGATGCTGAGAGTGGCCACCGTCATTGTCCATACTTTTTTGGCACTTCTTTAGGAAATTATACACCACTCGCGGTAGTTCACGTTGAGAAATGCTGGCAATTTCCTGGCGGACTTTTTGTTTTAATTGTTCCAGAGTGTGTGGGTTTGTCTTGTACACTTTATGCTTTAAATTACCGCAGAAATACAAATCGCAGGTGGTTAGATCGGGGGACCGAGGGGGCCACAAATTTCTACTAATAATCCTGTCCTGAAACGCACTTTCAATTGTTCTCATCGAAAGATTGACAGTATGAACTGTTGCAGACTCTAGTTGAAAAAAGGCAAAATCACGTTTCCGGTCGGTTGATTCTCTAAAAAAATGGGGGCCAAAATTGTATTCACGTATGTGCGGGCGTCAACTGTTGACTGGAAAGAAATTGGACCTATAACTCTTACTCCACTAATGGCGCACCATACACCAAATTTTTCGTCATTTCATGAATAATATTAGGTTTCTCAGAGCTCCAATAACGGTTATTTTGTGTACACAATGTCCTTGAAGGAACCAATACTCGTCCGTGAAAAAATATTAAATGTTGGTCAATTTCGCCCTTGTATACACTATTGAGTGTCCACTCACAAAATGTGCGCCTAATTACTGGATCACATGATTGAAGAGCAAGTGCCACAGTTATTTTATATGGTTTTAACTTCAGCAATTTGGTAGCTCTTTGCAAAGAGCCATACGAAATGCCTGCCTGTTGTGAAAAATGACTAAGCGATTGGGGGGGGGGGGGGGGGGGGGAGGGGGATTCTCCAAACGACGACCGATGTCGTCTTAATATTTCTTCGGTAAGAACCGTACGCCGTCTTTTATATTTCTGATCCTGAACATTTCCTGTGGCCTGAAATTTATTGTTAAGTCCATGGATTGTTGTACCTGCCTGGAACTTTTACACCTGGAAATCATTCTGCAAAGCGCACTTGCACATGACGAGCTGTGTTAACACATATGAATCATAAATACACGCTGTGGAGTAGAAAACAACTGCTGAGCCAGAATACACTTTGCGACTATAAGTACAGGACTAAAATTAATTAATAAAGCCCACTGTAATAATGCAGCCGCACGATATCGCGTCAGCTGAATACTGACTGCGAGCAGAGCAGAGAAAACCAAGTCATTCTCATGACCTTATGTACATATCAGCTGCTGTTATCATGTTTCCGTCCGCACAGTGCAGAAGCATCGCGCAGCGGTTTCCATGTACCTATTTGGATCTCTCTGTATCTTCACTACCTTCACTCACAGTACAAACGAATGATTGGTTAGGGCAGTGGCGAAGCGTGACTTTCAAAGCGAGGGAAGCTCCAAGTAATGATTTTCGTTAAAACAAATGAGAATATTGAATATATTGTAACAAAATCGGTAAAATGTGAAGTCCATTTACTTTTTCTAACATTTTATTTTCCTCTAAAATTTTACTACAAATGCTCAATTTCCTTGTCGTTGCTAACACAGTTTACAGTCTTCTCTGCTATTACAATTCACAATTGTAGTTCACAAAGTTCAATGTTTAGTATCTTTTGAAATCACATGCAATTGGGTTTTAAAAAGCATTCCAGTACAACTACTGCCTGTAGCATTTGATAGTAATACCATTTGTGAATATTACCATTTCATATGACTTCGTCGCCCGCCTCTGCAGCGTGGTGGTAGCGTATTTGCCTCATGTCCAAGAGGTCAAGATTTCGAATCTGGTATCCGGATAAGGTTTTCACTGAAGTTTTCCCTTATCCTGAGAAGACAAATGTCGGGTAACTTAAAGCTCTATGGTCCTCTAACTCATTTGAGTATAATTTTCACTCTTTTCGATATGACACCATGTTGGGGGACGTTAAAAAGGGCTCTGTATTATTTTCATGTTCTTTTATTTTTCCTCCTTTATTTCCTCTTCTTAAAGTAATAACGTCATGATGAGAATATAGTCTTCAAAATCGCCGATTTAGGAACATTATTGTAAACCCTGTGGTACATTGTACATAACAGAAGCCAGTGACAGGAATAGCGGGATTAGCCATCTTCCGTACTAAATCATCAGACTACACGCCAGACAGCATCCACGGGAACGGGAAGAGGCTCCCTACCCTATTTATTGATGCTGCAGCTGTGATCTGTGTGACCCCTGATATCCGCGTTGGTCATTGATATAGCAGAAAAAGCAGTGGTGGCTCGTGAGTATACAGTTTGGGTGCTCACAAATTTTAGATTTAGATAGACCTGAAAATGTGAAATAGTATGCTTTATAATAGTACGTTGTATAATAGATATGATTATAAAAACTGATACTAGTGTAGCCCCTCATAATAATAATGACGATGACAATCATAATATAGAAATAGTAATAATAATGATGATGATGATAATAATATATTAATAATTAATATATAATAATAATTATTATTATTAGACAATTATGCGTAACTTGTCTGATGAAGAATAGAATTATTTTTGTGCATTTTTATCTGAATTGCGCTTAATTAAGTCCAGTTCGTACGAGGGCAAAGTAATGTGTAATCTTTTCTCCTCCTCCTCCCCATTTATACTGTTTCACCAACCAAAAATTAATATTATTAGTTTATCACTAGAGGGCAGATTTATATGCACTAAAAACCATAAATATATGCATGCAATTATACAGCAAAAAAGTTGAAAATATACTCTTAAAATTAAAAACTATGCACAAAAATGTGTTTTCTTGTAAACTACACTATTTTCTCACATTTTTATGAAGCAACTGTAATATTTTTACTCTTTTGCTTCAAATTGAAGTTAATGATATTTTATACTATTGTCATTCTCATAAATCGTCTATGTAATTAACTAATTAATTTAAAATATAAGTCAACAATCCTTTAACGATCTATTATATAGCAAATTTTGTTACAATAAATAACCAAATATTTTTCTAAGTTTTCTGGTAGAACACCCTTCCTTTTGTCACTTAAAATGTGTTTGAATGAAGAGATCTTTCCACTTCACATGAGGTCAGAGGAGAGTATTGCAAAGAGGCTATGTCACTCACAGAACAAGAATTAAATACGGTTTAGATTCACCTTGTAACACACTGTTCATATCCCGAATAAACTTAAGTCCTACATTCCTGGCTTCGATTTCCTGCTTTGTTTTGTCAATCGTGGTCAACAATAATGTACAATAAAGCTGATTTTTCAAACTTCAAAGAATATCGCTGGTTGAGAACGAAAACAAGGAAATTACCACCAACTGTCAGTTGTTGGCAAGCATGTTCCTTTCTTCCAAAATGATTTAGGCCAGATTGCTGTATTGGCCTGTTAGAGATTTAAAACTTTACCACTGATTCCAAATGACATGAAATGAATTTTCCTCTTCCATGCACATGTTTATATTTGACAGAAAATTAATTTATCAGGATAACCTAGCCGCAAAAGAATTAGAGCCTCCTTTCATAAGAAGAAGTCATGCCGTTTTCCTGATTCAGAAAATTAGATTTGGAGAGTGATAACTAGAGGGCAGATTTCTGCATATTTCCATGTTTTGTTAACAAACAAAAAGAGAATGTCTCCTCAGACAGCTGAGGATATCGTTGCTGAATTTATGATCTGAGATCCATCAATTAGCACTTCGTGGACACTAGCAGAGAGATAAAAACAGGGGTATTTGTTTGCAAAAAGCCGTGTTGTTTCAAACGTATATATTTGTAAGTTGTTGTTTTCTAGTGCCTTGCATCTGGCAATGAAGCCATTAGCATTCGTGCTTTCCAATACTTTTGAACTGTAGTTTCTTCTGATCTTAATGCTTCACAGGTCTTCAAGTGGTCTTCGTTCATTTCTGCTGGATCGTTACACAGGACACATATTGGTGAGGCTGAGATACCTATTCTGTAGAGATGACTTGCCAAGCAGTCATGATTTGTCAATAGTCGGAAGGCTGCAACAGCTGTTTTCCTTGGTCTCTGGGGGATTATATCTGGATTGGAAAGTAGTGTAATCCATTTTTTATCTTTGGCATTTGTAAGTCAAATGTGCTCAATTTATCTCCATTTCAGAAGAAATCACTAAAACCTGGTCTCACACATGAACTTGACATGCTTAGTCTACAGTATTTTATTGACGATGGTTGTGGATTTTGCCACTACAAAGTTTTTGTATTGTCATCTCCTTCACTATATAGCAAAAGCGGAACAAAGGAGACGAAGAAAGGTTTTTGCAGTAGGTAAGTAACTTTCATCAGTTTATGATTAAATTCTTGATGGCTTTTACTAACATCACACCCATTTGCTGAATAGCTTTAGGTTAACCTGTTGAAAAAAAATAGATGGGATTGATTACACACTTTGTATAACCCATCGAGGTGTATGGTCTAGCAATCCTTTCAAATATATTTCAGCACTGATTTCTGTGACATAAATGTACTTTGTTTGGGTAACACATGAGCTTAGCCTACCTTACTTTATTATATGCTGGGTATAAGTCATCATTTCTATTCTTTGCTCCAAGCCTCAATACTGAATTTGTCATCCATTGTAAGCGTTAATGCTTCATTGCTATTGTTTTTATTTATATTTTCAGGATAGCTTTTAAATGAAGACAATTTGGTGGCTCTGATGGAACTGCTAAGTGTAATTTCAAGTACTTTTGTTGCATCAGCTTTCCCAGGCCCTTTGAGACTTAACTGAGTGGCAAAAGAAGGTTCCTCGATACTAGTTGATTCTTGGAGATATTTTTTTTCTTTTTGGCTGCCAAGTAGAGCTGAAGGAGTAGGTTTACTTGTATTTGGTTCACTGTAAAATAACCTGATGCCGAAATTCTTAAACAATCACTGTACATCAGTTTAAAAAGTTCCTTTTCTGTAGGATTTGTGCCATCCTGAATTGAAGTTGGTGTAAAATGGCTCCATTTTTTCTAATTGCGAAAGAAACCTCTTTGCTATGGTAGCTGGAAGTATCTATTTTAGACATTATAAAGTCGTAAACAGGCTTGTTACCTTGATTATTGGCTATGAATACCTTGTACAAGCCTGAACGTGTAAAGTACTGACCACCTGCAATGTGAAGTCAGAGTGACTTCACACTGCGGAAACGGAATAGTTTTTTTCGGAACCGTTTGCATAAATAACTAAGACGGATTTTCATTATGCTTAATACATAGTTACGTGCTTTGTTAACGAACTTACCACGGCTGAAGACATTCAAAGTGCAGCAGATATTGCTACTGGAAACAGTAGTTTTGAAGTAATGAAAGGAATGGACGACAACAAGGCCAACAAAAGTGAGCCAAAAATATGCACTTTTAGAGAAGCATTATCTATTGTGAGTGACCTTCGGAATTTGCAGCTTCATGAATGTTCCAGAACTCCTGGAGCTGATGCAGGATGCAAAAGAGATCATAAAGCATTCTCTTGCGAAGAAGTCACGATAGTGTACTTTGATGGAATATGGAGGGAAATAAACTAATGGCGAAACTGCAATTATGTGTGACATATAAGCATGAGCATCAGCAGACCTTTTTTTCAGGGAGGGGCCACATGTTGGAAGTTTGTGATCATACAACATTAATTATTATGCTATCAAAAGTTATAGCATTTGTTGCAGATAACCATATTAATTTGTGCTAGATAAAACATTGTTCTTATATGAAAATTAAAACGGTAGTCTAATAGTCAGTCAATGACTGCTCATTAAGTTCATGAATATCAATGGGGGGGGGGGGGGCTGTGGCCCTCCACTTGCCCCCCGTTTGCGATGCCCATGCATATAAGTTGAAAATATAGAAAACATACAATTGAACCTATTTTTTATTTACAGAATTTTATTTTAAATTATTCCTTCAATTTAATCCTATACAATTATATTTTTTGTACTTTGATTTATTAAAATACGTACAACCCTTTGTAAGATGGAAACCTGTGAAAATGAAAAAATATTACTGAAATGACTGCCTTCTGTTTTAGGCAGGTTTTACTGTATTTATATAATTTCTACTACTGATGCAACCTGTAAATGATTCTGATTCTAACACGGGCCCATATGACCTAGTTGTTGAAGGGCCCTTAAACATAACTCACTCACTAATTCTAACAGTATGGGAGAATATTCATATCACTAAGACTATGAATCGAATAAGGAACTTAAAAGTACCAGCAAAAGACAACATTTTGGGACTGATCAATGGGAAGAGAAGCAGACCAAGAAAGCAGGGAAGGACACATTTACCTAACGAGGAAAGCAGTTTGGCGACCAGCTGATGACAAAGAGCATTCCTTTTTCCTCTCCCTTATGCTGTTTCAAGCGTCGGGTTTTCTCAGCCAGTCATGATCTATTTTCTGTATTTTGTCCTATCCTTCATTGTTTAGCTTCCCTCAAAGTCTTTCCTTAACAGGTGTTCTTAAATGTCAATGTGTTAACTAAGATTCTGATAACATGCTTCACTATTTTAAACACTTCATTTTCATCATAGCTTTTATGGCTAAATAAACTATATAGCTCATATATTTTAAGTATCATTATGCCTCATGTTGGCATCCTGTAATTAAAACTGGCAATCAAGATTTTGCATGTGGCCATTCTAAGATCACTTCTGCAGCAAAGTTTTGTAGCATAGTTCACCATGCCAGGTATGACATTTTTTCTGTTTGTATTCTAGGGCTGATTATTTTATTCACTAAGAGAATAACCCATAAAATAAATGGCATCAGTTATTGTATAATGAAGTATGATCTAACTCTTCCACGCTCCCTTTCTAGCAAAACAGTAAGAAAAATGTGTAAATTATAAATTGATCTTTTAAAGTGTTTTTTAGACAGTTGATACTAAAAGTTGGACTTTTAGCAGTTTATGACAGTGCTAAAAGTACAAAATTCTTCCATTCAGTGCTCAAAAGCTGAAATTAGAATTGTTATCCTCCAAAAAATCAAGAAACCATACGACATTGCATACAACAGATTCTGGACTGGTGCAAGATAAAAAACAGTTTTTCAGCTGCCTTCTTTGTGTAGAATATTGTGGTTTTGTAAAAGTCATCGTGTTGTTAACACTGATGCTAAGAAAGGCAATTACTGAACAGCCAATGACTATCATGACCATGGAGAAGGTAAAACAATAATGTATATTTACATATAGTATATAACATACCTATAAGTATTCAACATTGTCTAAAAAATATTGTATGATGCACGAGTTAAAAGGATTTTATTTTGTTCGCAGGTTTCCTCAACTCGGCCAGTGGTCTTGTTTCGAAATCACACCTACTCACAAAATAAAATGTTCCTTTTAATCCTTGTATCATAAATAACTGTTTATAAGCCTACAATGTCTCACCAACACTATCAAGGTACTTCAAAATTATTCATGAAATTATGATATAAAATCAGCCAAGAGTCTGCTGGCTGAAGTATAGGTAGTGGCATCTGCACGAAATGGATGAATTCTGGAAAAGTCTTGCAAAGCTAGCTAAAACAGCAAGGGTTGGTCTGGGTGGCTCAGTTGGTTAGACGCTGGCCTACTGTTCCCAAGGTCGCAGGTTCAAATCCGGCCCAGACCGATGGTTTTTAAGTGTGCTTAAAAACGACAGCTCCATGTCAGTAGATTTACTGGCATGTAAAAGAACTCCTGCGGGACAAAATTCCGGCACACCGGCGACGCTGATGTGATCCTGGCAATTGACAGCGTCGTTAAACAACAAATCTTAATCTTAAAACAGCAAGGAATAACTTAAGTCATATTCATGTAGATATGCCGACATTAAATGGCTAGTTTATTTTCATTCCTCTGGTTTACAAAATATTTGCAGGATAACAAATCAACAGTCTCACTTTCTGGCCCACATTATAAAACACTTAACCAGCATAAACAAAGAACTGAGATGAATATGTATATCTCAGACTGCCTATAAACATGAACACTTTATATAAATAAATTAGTTTGTAAATAAAAAGGTAATCTGCCATACATAGACAGAAACAACTGGTTGGGCTTGCCCAGAATTGCTTTGGGAACAGAAATTACCCAAGTTCACTGAGACTCATGTGGCGTAGGAGCTATACCTTTGATGAGATTCTTCAACACGTGAGCCACTCTTCTGTAACAAAATAATAACACACATTTAATTTCTATCTGCAAAAGTTGGGAAAATAGGTTTACATTGTGATGCCCTACAACGATTTTGAAGCCCTCTTTGATTAATAACACACAAAAATGGATGTAGTGCCACTGTGGTATTAAAAACTGATTAGTTATAAATAGGGCCACAACACTCTTTAGTTTTTGGTTAGTTATGCTTCATTATTTTGCAACTTCTGCTTACTGCCCATTTGTTAAGTACGGGATTGAAGGTTGAATCAGAAACTGAAAAATTCAATGCCATAGCCGGGATTTGAACCATGGATCTTCCTCTTACGAAGTGGCAGCTTTAACCACTAAGTTACCATGGCCAACTTGCCAGACGGATCTTCCACTTATCGAGCGGCTGCTTTAACCACTAAGCTACCATGGCCAACTTGCCAGGTTCAAATTCTGGCTATGGCATTGAATTTTAAGTTTCTGATTGAACCTCTTAAACATTGCCCACACATGGCTTGTGTGTTTAAAAACACCAGCAGTAAGCTTGTTGGCATAAATAAATAATAATTACTGGATTGGATTCTAAAGTAAGAACAAATTAGAAACTAAAAACTTCACTTATCTTAGTAATGCTGTTATTTTTTGCTGACCCTGGGTTTCGAATTTGTTTATATGGCTTTGAGAATGAGTTGGACACAGCTTGAAACCCAGGGTCAGCAAAAAATAGCAGCATTACTAAGATAAGTGAAGTTTTTAGTTTCTAATTTGTTCTTACTTTAGAATCTTGTTGCTTCACTGTTAATAGCTTCAATTTTTCCTTATTTACTGGATTGGAATTAAACTTCCATAAAAAAAAGGAAAAGAAATTATATTTGAACTACAAAAAATCAGTTTATTTCTTCTTAATTAACATACAACTATAAATGCTTTGCTCACAACTTTTAACTGGCACACAACTGTATCACAGTTCAACTCTGTATCAGAACTGGCAACTAATTTTTGTGAGGCCATGAGACCCAGTTATAGTCTCCTGAATTACCACAGACTTTGCTGTAAACAAAGCCCCTGCACCTAGAAAACTCTGGAAACAGCATCTGTCCTTCAGCTGACACATTTTCGCATCTTGCAGTTTGGCGATTGCAAGGCCAGTGGGATGAGGTAATTAACAATCTCTCTACAACACAGCCGCCAACCAGTATGGTGGCCAGACGATCCAAGTACACAACCAGCATGTTCTCCGGATGCAGTTGACTAGGTGGTATGTCAATTAAAGGATACCCATCTATAAGTGGGGTGAGGTCATGTTAATTATAATTTACTAGATATATCAGTAGGAAGCCTGACATATATTGTACCAAAAACCACGATGTTGAATACATTTATGCCAGAGGCAACTCAAGAGTACAATATTGTATATGTAAATAGTTCTTGATGGGTATATTTATGAATTGGATTATATATATCACCATTATAAATTGTATTGTATAAATTGAAGAGAAACAAATTCAAACTCAGATAATGCCAATTATCATCATTTCACTTGCTGGTGCCAATGAAAGTGCCTCTTCCAGTGGTTAGACAAGCTTTAAGTAGGGATTTTCTTAACATGCAATATCAAAGTGTGCGAGTCTATTCTCATATTTCTTTATGAAGATCTTTTACATGTACACAACTGTGTAGATCCCTCAACACTTTAAAGCAAACTGATTCTGTCTTTTATATCACATTATCAGAACGATAAACTACAACAGATTTATGTATTTCCTTATTCCTTATGTTTCTGAAGAGCTATTTGGGACTAAAACTGAAGATAAGGACTTCAATTCACAAAACATATACTAGGTAATATACCAAAATCATAGTGTGGGTTTGTCACATACTTATTTGTTGTCTTTACCCTCATAATTTTAATGCTTCTGGAAAAGTACTGTAAATATACTCACCTGACATCTCCCTGATGGCTGCCTTGGTTACAATTGCTCAGGAGTAGCTCCAAACAGTAAATTAACATTATTACTGCTTGAAGTATCTCTAAGAATCACATCAAATGTGCCATTGTTCTGAGAAATAAACTTCGCTTCCAAAGTTTTTCCCTTTGTTACAAATGTGAAGCACTGAATTTCAACTGCTGACCAACAAAGAGCCTGAGGCTTTGCTGCCAGCAAGCTGCATGGTATTGCTTGTGCAGGAAGATTAATGTGTTCATGTAAGATTTCCTTTATATCTGTCAGTGGTACATCCTCTTTGTTTCCATAATCGCAGAAGAGAA
The DNA here is from genome assembly GCA_030765045.1 of Tenodera sinensis. Classification (NCBI taxonomy): domain Eukaryota; kingdom Metazoa; phylum Arthropoda; class Insecta; order Mantodea; family Mantidae; genus Tenodera; species Tenodera sinensis. The sequence continues at coordinate 47,587,154 of CM060970.1, forward strand.
CTAAAGCCTTGTCAGCTCTAACACTTTCTACAATGGCACGGTACCACATATTATCTAATGCATACCGAGCTATGCAAACACTGCCACTTTTCAGTGATTGTGGCTCTATGCTTTCTGCTGACTCGTACACTGCAGCTATGGTGTCCATTAATGTAAATAATTCCAAAGAATCAGTAACCTAAACAAAGACAAAAGATACATTGTGAGTAGAAATCACTGAATAGCAAACTTTAGTCTCCAGAAAGCAACAAACAAAAATTAACAGATTGAAAGTCATAACACAACAATGGAATCACAAAAAAATCTGAATATATAAACATAATTTCAAATAAAAGTAAAACATTTTTACAAAGCAAAAGTACTGTGAGTCCTAGGTATTCAGTACAATCCCATTACTATACTCTCCAAAGACCTTTAGCCTTAAAGTATAAGTAGGACAAAACATGATTGATAAGAAGGGAAAACAATTTTGATATTTTATAGTGTGCATCCTAACAGGCTTTTCCGTTCCAATTAATAAAGCTGATTAGGTGAAAATAGCATATATACGGGTAAAAGAAACAGCATATAATGAGCTGTCCATGTGCTGAATCCTTTACATGAAGCATGTTGTCTATCAAATCACTTGTTTCAATGTGTTTCATGCAGTTAATTAGTGCAGACATAACCAGAGGAAAAAGTTAATTTACCAAAGAAGTATAAATACCTTGAGGACCACTCCTCCTCTATAAAGTCTTCTCATATTCCTGACAAAATGTGTTTCCCATCTAATGACATGAGGCTGTAATTTTTAAGCACACTCAAAAACCATCGGCCTGGACTGCATTTGAACCTGCAACCTCGGGATCAGTAGGCCAACACCTAACCAACTGAGCTGCCCAGACTGACGGCTATCCAGCTGAGAAGTCATAATAGGCTACAAGGTTTCAGGCACTGCAGTTTGCAGTAGGGCAAAGAAGGAAGAGATAGGGTTTTGAGGCTGGGATGCTGGAATTGCAAAGGCCTAAAAAGAAAGAAAGAAAAAAAGTAAAGGAGTTGAAGTTTAGGTTATCTTTGGGGATTTTCAAAGGCAGTGCATCTTTAAGCAATGGTGAAAACTTGGATTTGTGATGATGTTAAACTACAAGGGTTTGAGTTTATTAGGAAGAACAAAGAGCATGAAGTCCCGGGGATAGGATTACTTTCATTTTATGAGTGGGCTCTTAAAATCAAGGAAAGAAAGTCAAGAATAAATGAAATCATGTGGGTAGTAATAGAAGAAATTTCATTATGTTTAGCAATAGTACATAACCCACTAAGAAGCTCTTGGTTTCCTAATCCAGATCTCTCCCACCAAATAGAGGTTGAAATGAATGAAATAAGGGACAAATACCTAATGGTAGAATTTAGTGATGGCAGTATTTGAATGTAAAATGTCAATGTATTCAATTTTTGAAAATTCCACAGATGTTCTCGAATCCATATACTGTATTCGATAGTTTCATTCAGTTTGTTCTTGTTTGCATACATCCTGAACGCTGAATTTCAACATTTTACTCGGCTGGTTCTCGGTTCTTGTTAATGTATATATGATTCTGCTGTTTTGGAATACTTTTCTCATATAGATGCACTAAATTGAATCCAAGCTATGCCAGGGCATGCAGCATTGTAGAGGGGAGGATTGAGCTGACTGATACATAAAAAACAAATAAACTTGATAACCACTTGGCCAGGGTGGAATGTGGGTGTACCGTATACAGATAACATATACTCTTTACACGTCACGAACATCCTTCCATCCAAAGCAAACTGTTTCCAAACAATTGTCATATTTGTGATTATATTTTAAATACTAAATCATGGAATAATAGAATGCACACTGTGGGACCAGTTAACTAGAACGCATGAGCAACAATGTTATAACTTCGACACCAAATTCATATTTATAATGCTGACATATTATTAATTTTCAAGTTAGCATGTCATAAACTGGTGTATCTATATGTAAACTCCTGTTTAACAATGAAAATAATGTATGATTGTGCTATATCTTACTTCCTGATAATAAAATGATAAACATGCTTTAGCCTTATATTACACACAGAAATGTGACTAAGTACATATATAGATGACTTATTTATTATTATTTATAACTTACAGTGATATTCAAATATATGGAGTATCATATACAAAAAAAAAAAAAAAAAAAAAGAAAAGACAATGCTTAGTATGTTGTGTGGGATGGCAAACTGACTGGTTTTCAAATGGGAACCCCTATCTGGAAACTCACAGTTTGGACACTGTGGCGCATCGAAGTGCGAGATGTGTGTGTGTGTTCACATTTCGTCAACAAACCCAACACTGAGCTGTCTACATTACAAACAGGCTTCGAGCTGTGTACCTCCTGGGTCATTGTAGAGTATATATCGGAGCTGGTAAGCCTCATGCACATAGCCCACTATGTGCAGTTGTCTTTAAAGATTTTCAATCCTCCATGGACTTGAGCCATAAGATTCTCCGCTGACATTACAGGAGTGCCATAAACCATATTCTTCATGCAACTCCACAGAAAATAGTCGAGAGGTGTCAGATCTCCCAACTGTACTGGCCATAGAACTGGTCCACCTCTACAAATTGATCAATTTGAATATGCGACGTGGAGGTGATTCTGCACATTTACATCAAAGTGTGCTGGAGCTCATGTCGGCCATTTCAGCAGCTGTGTACTGATATGTATCGCACTGCTGTTAAAAACGTTAGTGTAGGTACTGAAAACTATGCAAGTAACACAGTAGGATACATACCAAGAACTCTATGGAGGAATTTAGTGCATGCACAGTAATGTTATTATGATCAGGTTGTTCACCCCAGTACACAGATGGCTAAATAATATATGAATTGCTCTTGGAAGAGGGAGTAGACAAACAAATGTGATTGTATTGTGTAAAAGGAAAGTGAGTAGAAAAAAACTCATGAATATAATAGGGAGTAGACAAACAAATGTGATTGTGCTTTGTAAAAGAAAACCATGTGAATGTAATACGTTGCATTTCTATTTCAAACATAGAGAAATTGTGTGAATTGCTTTTGGAAGAGGGAGTAGACAGACAAATGTGTTTGTGTTTCATAAAAGAAAAGTGACTAGAGAAAACCATGTGAATGTACAGATCGTGAGGCAAGACAAGAACAATTCCCCTCGCTGCGCAATGGTAACTTTTCGCTTGAAGGGTTGATGGGAAAGTTGCACAATCATATATGTGCAGAAGTCATAACATTTCTGCCCACGAGGGAGTGAAGTTCACTAGCATAGCTTTAGTGCATATTGCTAATGGTATTAATATATGTATAAAAATTATCATTATAAGGAACAAAGTGATTTGGCTATAACTATGGCTATATGCCAACAATTACTTTCATGTGAAGTGCAATTGTTTCAGCTGCATGCTGTTATAGTAATGTTTACTCATTCCTGGCAAGCTTGCCCGCCTTTTCCCCTCTCAGCCATTGCAGAGAGGAGGGAAGGAAAGCAGCTTCTTGTATGAGCAAGATTTGTTCGTGTGCCACCTAACGACCTATAATACGTTGCACTTCTTTCTCAAACTTAAAGAAAATTATATGAATTGTTTGTTGAAGGGCAAGTAGAGAAGAACATGTGAATGTGTTATGTAAAAGATAAGCGAGTATACTAAACAATGTGAACCATGGGTACCATAAAAAACATCTCCATGAAAAAGCTTGATGTGTTAATTTTCATGATGATCGGTCAACCAGTGTTGGAGTTTATCGATTTCATACATACCAACATATAGCTTTATGTGTACAGATTCATATTTCAATCTCAACACTTGATAGAATTTGGTTGACAAATAGGAATCAAGTTACTAATTACTATGCTGCATTTCTATACCTTTAATAAATAATATTTTAATCCAATTTCATGGCATGTTGAACTTTACTTAAAATACCTTTGTATTCCAGCAACTTGTATCGCATCCAAGCAAGTTTCTTTTCTTTTTTTTCGTTCCAAAATCTGGGTAGTTCCCAAAAATATGAGAACAAATCAGTTGATTAGTTGTCACCAAAAAATGTGAGCAGAATTATTTTAGCGACTGAAAGTGCATTGTTATAAGTTACAGTGAAACTGTTAATATAAACCTCTGAGTACATTTAAAATTTTGTCCTATTTTTGTGGATAATTTTAATGCTTTATTCGAGAACCATGGCAAGAGCTGAATCACATTGCTCAAGTGACTCAAGAACTTGCATTCGAATGCAAGCGATTTCGATTAGTAAATACTACTACTGGTGGTGACAGTAACCAAGAACTTGCATTCAAATGTAAGTGATTTCGATTAGCCAACATTACTACTAGTGAGTGACAGTAACCGAGAACTTGCATTCAAATGTAAGTGATTTTGATTAGCCAATATTACTACTAGTGAGTGACAGTAATTGAGAACTTGCATTCAAATGCAAGCGATTTCAACTTGTCAATACTACTACTAGTGAGTGACAGTAACCGAGAACTTGCATTCAAATGTAAGTGATTTCGATTAGCCAATATTACTACTAGTGAATGAAAGGAACAGAGAACTTGCATTCAAATGAAACATTTGATTCTTGAAAAGGTTCAATTCTGTCCATCACAAGTAGGATTTATGATGGCAGGGGATTTCAATGAAAGAACAGGACATTTAAAGCATGTATTACACAAAGAATTAATAGATGATTTTGTAAAACTTATAAATCTTTGTTTGGGTGAAAATTTTTTTTAGTTTTAATGGTAATTTCTTTCAACAAACTTCTGGCTTGGCAATGGGTAGTCCACTTTTGCCATTACTTGCTAATCTTTTCATGAGATTTTTTTGATATTCAAATTACAAAATCATTCCCTCTAATTTTTAAAATATTGTATAGATATGTGGGTGACATTTTTGCTGTTTTCCCTGAGAAACAGATAAATGATGCTTTAAAACTTAAATAATTTCCAGGATAAAGCCATACAATTCATTTTGGAAACAGAAAATAATGGATGCTTTCCATTCCTGGACTTAAAAATTAAAAAAACAACAATAAATTGAATTTTGGCATTTATAGAAAATCTACTCATATTGAAAATTACATAAAAAATTAAAACATTATTCCTTTTTCACACAAATTTTCTGTTTTCAATAGGTTAATAAATATACCCCTTGATAAGGGATTTAACACAGAATATAAACACATCATTAACACTGCAGTAACTAATGGTTTTCATAGATATTATACATAAAAAGGTAGAAAAATATAGGTATTAAAAGGCTGTTAAAGAGGTTTCTACCCTCAAGAAAATAAATGATAATTATATTTTTAAAAAGTTTACTTACCATCCATGGGCCAATAAAAACTTTACAACATTTTTTAAAGAATATGGAATAAATTTGGTCCCTCAAAATAAAAATAAATTTAATACACAAAATTTACTAAATTTTTCTAAGAAGGATAAAAAGTATAAATTATAAAATATCTGGCATTTATCAATTTAGCTGTTTGGATTGTGATAGGGTTTATATTGACAAAACTAAGTGTCGTTTATAACCCAGAATAAAGGGGCATTTTAGAAATATTAAATGTGAACAAATTGATAAATCAGCTGTGGCGGATCATTTTTGATCATTTAATCATGAAATTAATCCAGAGGTTAAATTATTAAAACAATTGGACTTATAGATTTAATGGTGCGGTAAAAGATATTCATTTTAAAAAAACAAGAACCACATTATGAACTTTGAAGTACCACCAATAGATTGTATTTATAGATTTTTGTTTGCAGAGGTTGGCAACAAATAGATCTTTTTAATTGAGCATCGGTAACTATGGTAACTTGTTTGGATAGCTTTTAAAGTAAGTTTGATATAACTTGAAACTAGTCAGTAATATTACTAAGATAAGTGAAGCTTTTAGTTTCTAATTTGTTTTTATTTTAGATTCTGTTGCTTCATTGTTAATAGCTTCAATTTTCCTTAATGTTATATTTGCCTACCTGTATATAGAAGTCTTGTGGGTTTCTTGAAAATGTAACCTCAACCATCTTTATATCACCAACGTTGATACTCAGAGGTTTTATTATTACAGGAGATGTGGTGGTGGTGGTGGTGGTAACAGCCTCCTTAAGAAATTCTGATTCCTTTAAAATAAATTTTGCAATTAATATAACCTTCTCAATAAATGACGATTCCTTGCTTTAAAATAAATATGAGAGAGCATTGACACAGCCTATACATGTGCCTTTTAAACCCATCATTTGTTACTACCATTGTTGTGACACAGATTGTTGCACTGTGAGCATTTTGCTCATGGCGATAAATGCACTTAACAAGAGATAACATTAGGCCAATAACCCTATCTAATAAATTGTGAATTATAATTTTCTGTAACCACTACAAATTATATTATTTTGAAGGGATCACAAAATATCTGTCTTCACAAAAAACAGTAAAGAGTATTAACTTATGGTTGACTAAATCTAGTACATGTAGGTATCTGAGAGATTCAAAACAAGGATAGAATAAATTTCGGTATTCACAGAAAACCAACGCAGACAGACAACTACATAAAAGCTAATAGTTACAATCCAAGAAGTCACAAACAAGCAATTTTCAATAGTTTAACACATAGATTGGTGAACATCCCTCTTTCAGCAGAATACAAAACAGGATATTACAAAATAATTGAAATAGCACAAAAAAAATGGCTTCCCCAAAGAATTAGTAGATAAAAAAGTAAAACGAGCAGAAAAGAAAAAATTATTAAAAGAAACTATAACTATCACAGCAGCAAAAACAAAAATGACATTCAAAAAATTCACATATCATCCATGGGTCTTTGATAAATTTAAAAAAGTGTTCAAGGAATACAACATTCAGCTAGCAGCAGTAAACCATTACCCCATAAAAAACCTACTACTTTCAAACATCAAAGATGCTATTCCACCTAACAAAAACTCTGGCATATACCAAATTGAATGCAGTGATTTTAGTGAAATATACATAGGAAAAACCAAAAGAAATTTAGAAATTAGATCCAAGGAACACGTTAGAAACATTAAAAGTAACAATTAGAAAAATCAGTGGTTGCATTTCACTTTTGGACAAAAAATCATGACATAAAGCTAGGACCGAAACTTCTCAAACACATAACCGGAAAACAAGAACTGTCCACATGGGAACAAATCTTCATTTTAAAAAATAGAAACCAAGTATTTAATTTCGACATTCCTCAGAAAGATATTTTCAGCAAGTTCATTGAACCACTACCAGAAGAAATATCAGAAGAAGCATCGCCATCCGCACCATGAAACACCATGGAAACCCAGTTATTGTCCGATTGATAATGGAGGAAAGTTAACCTTCAAAACACGTTCCGGAAAATTATGTTGTAAGTGTTGTTTAGTGTTATTCACTAACCTTTTAAATTAATTATAACAACACTGTTTTCAAACTTCCATGAAAGGAAGATTCAAATTTAATGTCTTCATTGAAAAAAATTATGAGTTTAGGTTTGTTAAATAAATTCAATATACTCCTAAAAAAAATTATGGTTATGGTGGTGGCGGCGGCACTTAGCAGTTCGAGGCACTTATCACAGATAATTCTTGCATGTTTGTGGCGCAAGTATTTGTTACATTTACAATAGATTTTCTTGGTTTTTCTGTTCTTTCCCCGAGGGCACATTGAACATACACTTGTCACATTAGTTGCAGTTTCTGCATTCTCCTCTTCATTACAAACAATGTCTTCAAGTTGTCTGACAAATTTGAAATAGACAACCTCAGATGGGGCTTCATAAGCTCTAGGGCCAAATGTTTCAAAGCTATTTGACGCTCGGATTTCTTCTCTGTATTAGTGGAATAAATCATCTGTGAATTTATTGCACCAATGTTCAACAGCAAAAAAAATGTGATTGGAACCTGTAGGTAATTCTAGATACTCATTATTGAGATATCAATTCATTGACAATATCGACTTCACCTTTTGTTCTGTTGTAGAAGGTATGTAATTATGGCAGTTTGTTTTGGTCACCAGATTCATAAATTTCATCACCAGAATGTAGAGTTGAAAAAAGCAGCACAATTTTGCTTCTTTTAGGCACATATGACACTAGAACCCCCGTTTTGAGGAAACCAAACATACTACTGCAATTATATAATGAAAAAACTGAAGCAATGTAAATCTATAAATATAACAATTATCCTAGAGACTATAAGCTTCAGTTATCCTAGTGTTTGCGGCAACTTCTTGAAATCAAAGGCAGACTGCAGTTTCATGAATTATCATTCGCATCATTGGTGCCCACTTCTTTATACTGGTCGCTATATTTTAAAGAACATGGTATAACTTTGGTACCTCAAAATAAATATGATATAAAAAATTTCCACCAGTTTTACAAAACAGATATAATTCCAAATTATAAAAAATCTGGCATTTATCAATTTAGCTGTTTGGATTGTGACAGGTTTTATATTGGTAAAACCAAACATCATTTGGAAAACCAGCATAAAGGAACATTTTAGAAATATTAAACATACACAGATTGATAAATCAGTTGTGGCACATAATTTTTGGTAATTTAATCATGATATAAATACAGAGGTTAAGTTATTAAAACAATTGAATGGACCCATAGAAGTAATGATTTGGGAATAAGGACCGCGTAATGAATTTTGAAATACCACCCATTGATTCTGTTAAAAAAGTTTTGTTTTCAGCGGTTGGTAACAAAAATATTAAGTGATTCTATAATTGCCTCACCCATAGATCCACACTTGATGTAAGCACAAGCCGTCAACAATTAACCTGTGATATGCCGAAACCAAAGCACATCACAAAATATAGTACTTGAAATATTGGGGATTATCTGTGAATTTTCAAGATGTATGATAACCCTGGTAAATGCTACTTGAATGTAACGCGACAGTAGCACTGTGCCTAAAGCTCCTGAGTAAATATCGTTCTGTTGCATCATAAACACGAGGCATAAGTCCACGTAGCATTTGTGTTAGTTGCAGCTGATACGAAGATCAGGTTATCAAGGAGGGATACAAGGTGTGGACCTAAGGCTGGATGGACTATACATTGGTTATGATAGCAACCGTTATAAACAAGTGTAACACTGATGATTCAAATGATAATTCATGAAACTGCAATCTGCCTTTGATTTGAAGAACTTGTAGCAAATACTAAGATAAGTAAAGCTTATAGTCTCTAAAATAATTGTTATATTTATAGATACTACTATAACCTGGCATCTCCTTAGTATTTACAAAAATGGATGGAATTTCCTTTTTAATTCTTACACAAGTACAGATAAAGGGGGACCCCTTGTGCACTGCAACCTATGTGGATCTAATGTCACTAACACCCTCCAGAGGCAGGGATGAAGTGAGGCAACTGCAGGTTGCCAGGTGCCACAGCTAGATGGGCCACAGAGACACATGAAAGTTCCAAGCAAGTGCTGAGATCTCTTCATCCCGGCACTAGGCCCCGCCAAGCAGCCACCACACTGTGGGTCTGGTGTCACACAAGTGTTCTCCTTTGACAGAGGACAGCAGCGGCTCAAACGTCACCTAGGACTAAGAACAGCAGTTACCATGTTGAAAGCACCTACATGCATTTGTCCAGCACTGCCAACATCACTCACTTGAAAGCACACCTGAAAGATAAGGAAATGGAGTGAAGGAAAATAATGGAAAGGAAACTGTGGTATGAAATAAAGTCACCCAGCATTCAGCCTAAGTGACAAGTGGAAACCATGGAAAAACCCAAGTTAGAGTGCATGGTCGCTGGCAATCAAACCCGGTAGCTTCCGAATGTGAGTTGCACACATTTCTGTGGTGCTCACTCTCGAAGTAGTCTCCTTGTGAGTTGATATACTTACCCTAGTGCTTCTGCCACTGTGGAAAAAAGCTCTGGAATAATCTTCTTTAAACACAGAGATTTCTGCAATTGGTGATGTTTAACATTAATGTCCTCGGAACATTAAGTCGCAAGAAAAGAAAAATGTTCATTAGAGCCAAATTTGGAGAATATGTGGGATGAGGAACAGTATTCATGCTATTTTATCTAAAAATTGATGGATGGAAAGGGCTTTGTTGTGGCTGCAATAGGAGGCAGGACAGAAAGTTTGTGGCAATTCTCATGTCCAAATTGTCTTTCAAAATGCTTTCAACACTTCCAAAGGAGCATCCTGATCAATCAGAAATGTCTCCTTTATTGCAAAATGCCTGTCACTTAATCCCTCACCAGAGTGATATTTCCATCAGTTTTGATGGAAGAGAGTCAGCTTGAATGATCTGAGTCCTTTATCAATGTCACACTACTTTTAAATTTTGAAAAATATTTGTGTGCTTTCGCTTTGCCCATTATTTTTTTCCCTATAATTGCTCTTAACATGTCATAGGCTTCTGTTGCAGTTTTACTGAGGATGAAGGAAAATATGTTTTTTTTTTTTTTTTTTTATTTTGTTCTAGCATTTTCGATAGAAAAATCACCTGGTTCACTTCAGAGCTTCCACCTCAGCACTGCAAGCATGCAGAAAGGCATGAGACTTCTCATTTTTACTTTCTCTACTGGTACTTAGAAGGAAGTATTGTATTCCATCCAAAAATTTGATGTCGAGATTTCACAAAAATATATGTTTTGAGACCCCCTGAACCCAAAAAAAGCATTTTTAGAAAAAGGTTCTGGATGTATGTGTCAGTCTGTGGACAGCATAACTCAAAAACAAAAAGTAGGATAAAAGCCAAAGTTCGTATTTAAGTTTAATGTGTTTCAAGGATGTGACACGATTTTGAAGAAAATAGTCCCACCCTAAACTACCCTTTACATGGAAAATTTTTCAAAATCTTTGATTTTCTTGAAAATGGCTCTAACGATTTTGATTAAAATGCCATATATTTAAGATATCTGTATGACAAATGAAATGTATATTTTGAATTTTCTGGCTATAGTCTAAGTAGTCCTGTTTACTCTGGATGACTTCTGAATAACTCCTAAACCACAAGAGATAGACAAAATCTTATTATACAAAAAATGTAGATCTTGCTAAAACACACAATTTGTGTCTGAATAAATTTGTTTGTGGAGTGAGCCATTTTGGAGATAGTCCTTGTTATTTGTGTCAGTTTCGGAAAACTTAAAGCTTTCGTGAAATGGAACATTGCTATTCATTTTTTATATGTTAAGCATAAGCATCTGAAAGCTTTAAAAGATTTGACTATCTCTCAAAGCCTACTGTATTCTAATATCCTCCTTGCACCTACAAGGAAATAAGCAATAAGATAATTGCACAAATGTTTATCTCAACTAGCACAAAGCTATAGGAATAAGAGTTTGTAAGGATGGTTAGTACAAGAGTAGAGAAAGTCATGTGAGTGCAGCACATCAGATTTTTACAGAAGCACTGCATGTAATGTTTAAGAATTTAAGACAGTTCAATTGCAAAATTGTTGTGAAGCTATTCCAGAAACACTGGACGATGTCTTCTATTTTAAATTTTATGTAAGTGTCACTAATGAAATAAAGTAATGTATTTGTAAAGGATGAACTGAGATTCTATCAAACTTATGATAATGATTAACACAATCTTCAAATTTCCAGAACGGTACTCAATGAAAAAGTGAAGCTGTAACAGTAAAGCAATATTGAATTAGTTTGAAGCATTAGTCCCTTGGTTATGGCATTTGTTTTTTTTTTTTGTTTTGTTTATGAGGGATAATTTGGAACTTAACAACCATTTCTTTAATCTAAATTTACAGGGCCTAAACATGAAATCAAATTATATTTAAAACTACAAGATAAAATCACATACTCTTGCAGACAAACGATTTTTAAATATTTGCTTGAAACAGAAAATAAACCTGGCTTTTGTTACAAAAAATGTTAAATTTGACAATAACAGTGCTCACTAAAAAGCAGGGAAAGGAAAGAAATTGAAGTGGAAAGAAGTTTACCCTTAAGAAGTTAAATAATATTGAACTAAAGCTATAACAATTACATTTGAAGTTAATACATATTTTAGGTAACAGAAATCCCCTCGCCCCCCTCCAAAAAAAAAAAGAGTAGCACTAAAGACATGACTGATGTATCACGAAACTATAGTCTGCATTTAATTTAAAGAACTTGCAGCAAATACTAAAATAAAGCTTATAATCTCTAAATATATGTAGAGTTCCAGAACTGCATCAGATACATATTTTATTGAAAGAATCAACATTAATGTTATATTTGCCTACCCGCACATAGAAGAATTGTGGGCTTGCTGAAAATATTACTTCAGCGGTCTTTAAATCACCAATGTTGATACTCAGGGGTTTTATTGTTACAGGGCCGGTGGTGGTGCTGGCGGCAGTAGCAGTGTTGGTATCATCACATTCCTCCTTAGCCAGCTTAAGGGATACTGATTCCTTCAACACAAATTTTGCAAATAACATAACATCCTCAAACAAAGCATAGTTTCTTCCTTAAAAAGTATGAGAGCTTTTACATAGCCTATACATATGCCATTTAATAAGCATTAATGCAGTAAGCCACAGTAAGTAGAACTCTATGAAAACTGAATGTCGTGCATGCTTACGTACTAAACTTGCAATTTATGAAGAGAAATTGGTCATTTTTAAATCAATGAAGAATGTTACAAGATCAATGGGTATTCATGGTGGATGAAGTGGCATCAGGGCAGGTTTTCTCCAGGTTCTCCGGTTTCCCCGCCACTCATTCCACCAACTGCACCATTATCACCTTTCCAATCATAGTTTTGCCTGCATTTCATATCATCCTCTTCTTCACTATCATACCTGGATACCTGGTGCTTGACTGACCACCTACTTCCAGGTATTCACGTTGTCCAGTCCATAGGTTCCTCTGCTTCCCGATAGAAGTCCGACCCTAGGCACTGGCTTGTAAGTCCTAGGGAGTGTAAGTCCTACATAAGAGGAGGGTTATCAGGCAGAGAAAGAAATAAAAATAAAAATGCTGAATTGAGGTTTAAATTTAACTTGCTTCTAGAACAATATTAATACTCTGTTCATCAAGAGATTAGAGGAGATATAAACAAAGCACAGGTTTGTATCACTCTGCGGCCACATGCTTTCACAATGACGCAACACGGTTACCTGCGCTACGCATAGGTATAATATGCCTTTTACACTACTAAAAGGATATATTTACTTGATCCAAATAACATGTAGCACATGGAAATTAACTGTTACTTACGTCATCTCTGTCCACAATAATACTTTTTTATTTCCTGCTCACAATCTCGAAACCAATCTCCAGAAGCAGCTTGTGGAGGGAAGTTCGTTTTAAATCTGGAAGATTGGGATCAGAGTTAACTGCCAACAGCACTTTGTTTAAGGTGGAGGTTCATTGTTAACAAAGAACTGGTGAACTTTTCGACGGATTGCAGATCTCACAAATTCATCGCGAACTACATCCACCATTTATCTGGCACGTGGTCGCTTTTGGCTGGGATCTTCATCAACTGACGATTTTTCTTTGCGTATGTTGTAAATACTTGCAACTGACACACCGGTAAACTAGGATGTTAATTTCATCACGTCTTCGATAGCAAGTTCGGGATATTTCTCGCAGAACTTGTTAAACATGTTCAATATTATTGGCTTTTCACCACTTCGCAATGGTTTGCCGCACTTATGTTTTACAACACTCACGTATTCCGCCATGTTACTTTCATACTGAATAATGCACGCGCAGAATGAATTAGGCTGGTTACAGATTCACTTAACTGCGTATTCTTACACTTTAACTATGCTTAGTACACTTAGTTCATGCTTTAGCAAACATTAAGTGACATTTCAGACCTCAAACAGTATTTCTTCAAGGGACTATTTAGACGGCGAAAGCGTCAAGAGTGTTGTGGTCAAAACACACGTGGCTTTGTTTACGTCTCCTCTAATCTCTAGATGAACAGAGTATAGGTATCTAACCTTTCATATAAACCAACTTTTTTCTCCTTTTTCATCAGGTCTAAGCCTAGTCTGAGTGCTGGTTTGAGTCCATGCAGACCTCCATTTCATATGTCCTGTGTTAAGTGTACAAAATTGAAAGAAGAAAAGAAAAAGGACAATTGACCTGATTTAAGCATATATCAAGGGGAAGAGGGAAGATTACTTGTACCTCAGAATTACTTACACATGAGATTTTGATAATATGCATATTTTTTTAAAGCTATTCTGAGTCTACATGTGTAAAATTTTGCAAACAACAAAGATATAGTATTTTTAACTCAGTCCTGGTTTAAAGAAATCAGTTAATTTGGCTTTCCATTTTTCTTGCATTAAGTGCATATATCTCACTTTGCAATGAGTCTTTTCACTATAACTTTTTGCACTGATGAAATGCCTACACATATTTATTGCACTTAAACTTCACTCACTTTAGGCATTTCAAGATTTGTGTCATCATCCCTATTACTGTTGGTATTATTTGAAGATGGTTCACTTTCTTGATCATGCTTTTGGCATACATCAGCAACACTCTCCTCATCCTATAGTTCCCTACTAATGGTTAGATTGTCACGAAATGCACAAAAGTATTCAGTGAGAGAGTGAGTGTGTGGTGTTAAGGACCCATCGACAACTAGGTCATTCGAGCCCACAAAAGTATTAAAATTTGCACCCTTAGGTACAACTAGCTCATTTATAAGCACAACTTCATTACTACCTGTACCATCACCATCATCAGAGCAGTAGCAGTGCTTTAGGATGCACCACTGCTAAGGTTATTAGTGCCCAAACAGAGTAAGAGGCTAGAAACGTAGGGACTAAGCACGTAGGTCTAAAATGTTAACATTAAAATGTCACCAAGACAGTGTCAGAAACTGTAAAAGTAGGGCAAAAAACACAAACAACAAACATGCACAATGAGGGACACAAAACCGAACCACATGACCGAGTAAAACTAAACAAGATAAAACAGCAACTCAAACACGGTCGCCCATACCATTAAGGAAGATAAAATATAATAAATGTTCAACAGCACTTAAAGTATCTGCCAGCACCTCAGTAAGGGTAGCTAGCAGACCCATGGAGACACAAAACTAAGCTAAAAACTGGCACTGAAGTAAAAAATGCCGCACTGTCAAAAGCTCATTACAATGAACACAGAGTGGCGTAGCATCTGAGGATAAAAGGTGACCTGACAAAAACGGCAGTGCCTGATATGCAATCTCACTAAAATCACTTCCTTGCGGTAACAGAAAGAGGTTTCACCTCACTAAGTTTGTTCCCCTGAGTCTCCATCCATGTGGCCTTCCATTGCAAAATGATACAGGCACGTAAACATGGACTAAAAACCATCAGAAGCAACATAACAGCTAAAATACCTGGGAACTAAAACTGCTGCTTTTGCAGCAGCCTCATTACCTTGCAGGCCTACATGTTCAGGCAGCAACACAGTCGAGTGAGTGGAGGCAGTCCTGGACACACTGCACCAGTGGATGATAATTGTACAGCATCTGTAGGCTCTGAAGGGTGCTCAAAGAATTGGAACAAATAACATTTGTAAGGCTTGGTGACAAATATATAATAGAACCTAGTCTATACCATAAAGCTCTGCTGTAAAAATCGAGCAGTGCAATAAACAAAAGTATAGCCTCTGCTTCACCTGCAGCTCTTGGATGGCCTTCTCATCCTGGTAACAAGGACAGTCACGGGAGGTTGCTGGGTGTGCACCTCAACAGTTCACACAAAGAGCAATGGAGGCCTTACAGGATGTCTTAGTGTGTCCACAGCATGGGCATTGGAAGCAATGCATAGGGCATGCGATATATGGGCAAACTGGGATAACCTCATAATCTGCCTTGATGTTCTAGGCAGGTTGAACTGATTGAATGTGAGAAATAGCTGCGGGTAGACACCTGGACTCTGTCACGCTTCACTCGTACACGGTAGACTTCTGTGATGAGTAATCATCACATGGCTGCCCCATTTCCATTTGGTCTTTGTAGCCTGTTGTGCTATGTCTATTGTTGCTGACATCTTGTGTATCGAGGTGTTTGATATTCTGTCTTTCAGAGAGATACCAAGGATCTTCTTTGGCATACCTGTAGTGCGTCTCTCTTTGGCTTTGAAAGCCCATGTCTGACATCCATATAATAGCACTGGAAAAACACAGCTTTTGAGTGCCTCCATTTTGAGCCTCCTATTCAAGGTTTTGTCTAGCAATATGAATTTTAAGGCCCAGAAAGCTTTCCAAGCTAAGGATTTCTTTTTCCATTTTGTTGTTAAAGGAAATTATTTGGCCTAGATATATGTATTGTGATACATACAGTAGTTCCATTCCTTCAAAATATATTGGGGTTTCTAATCCATTTGTCATTACTTGCATTTTGTTCATTCTGAATCCTTCCATCTTACTTTGTGTGTTAAGCTTCTGGAGCATTAATTGCAGTTCCCTTGCAGTTTTGGCAAAGAGGACTATGTTATCAGTGAACCTCAAATTTGTTAGGATCTTGCCGGTGAGGTATATTCCGTCTTTCTTATTCCATTTTAGTTTCCTGAATATGTCCTCCAGTATGCAGGTAAATAGTGAGGCGGGGTTTTATTAAATAAGTATTTACCTAGCAGCAGGAGTATAGCAGCGGGAATAATGTTTTTACTAAAAGGTGGAAAGTTTGTTATAGCAGACGCTACTCTTATCTGCAGGGTCGACGGTCAACGAATGGAATGCATAAACCAACGTTCTTTTATCACAAACACATTTATTCGTTATTTACACTTTTTATCACAATTTCAGTTAATTAACAACTTTTAAAATTCGATAGCGTCTATGCTGGTTAAAAGTTTGGGTGTAATTTACATGTTCACACGCCATCAGCAATTATACGTCCTTCCACTTTGAGCTCACCGACGCTAATCATAAACTAGTCCAAGCGTCCTATGACGCAACACCGCCATTCTTATGTATTCATCCGCGCAACAGTTCTCATTGGTTGAACTCAAAGTGACGAGAAGACATTGGATCTTGAATATCAAAAAGAAATAGGTCCCTGATATACCCAAATTAAAAGAATTAAAAATTTACACACTCTTACAAAAATATTTACATGAACAACTTTCTATTAGTCAATATTCCGTCTCATATGCCCCTTGTTTTGTTTTTCAAGTTGTCACCTTATTTACAATCTTGAAACACAATACAATACTTCTCCCTACTCCTATGATTCAATCACTTTGTACAATATTTTTTTTTTTTTTTTTTTTTCAGTCTTCTTCACTGTTTGTCTTTGTCCTTCGTTTTGACATGATACAGCATGTCTTTATAAGTTTTACATATTCGATTACTACACAATGCATTCAGTTATTATACAATACATATCCAGTTATTGTACAATATACCCAGTTATCATATCACATATGTTGTTATTATACAATACACTTTCAGTCATTATACAATACATATTCAGTTATTGTACAACACATTTGATTACTATACAACATGTCCAATCATTACACAATACATATTCAGTTATTGTACAATATATCCTGCTATCACATCACATATGTTCTGTTATTATGCAATACATATTCAGTTATTACACAATACACATTCAGTTTTGGCATAAAGCATTTAGTTATTACTCAACATATTCAGTTATTACACAATATATTCAGTTATTGTACAACACATATTCAGTTCTTATACAACACATACTCAGTTATTGTACATTTGACATTGACACAAATACAATTTAAGTGTTTCATGTGGTTTTTGACTTGTATTCATTGCTATGAGGAGAGAAAAACGGGATACAAATTTTGAGCTAATGATTATGATCATATTTATGGCAATACTTTATTCAGTTCTTTGCCTTCTTTGTCTTATAAGCTTGTTATGTATAGGCAGGTTGTTGAGTCGGTTCTTAAACTCTGATGTTACTAATGGTACTAATTTTCTTAATTGGGTTATTATTCATTGTTGTTTGGTTCAACATTTCTTCGAGCTTAGCATTGGCTATATTCATCTTAATTCATGGGCATTGTTTTTCTGATTATGGTTTTCCTCACTTCACTAATTGTCATTTCTTTGTCTCTTATTTTTATAAGAGAAAACTTCTATACTTACAATTATTCTGTAATTGTATTATTTTTCTTCTCAATTTACCCTCGACATCTTTGCGTCGAAATATTATATCTTTTTCATCATAATTGATTCATTTTTATCTTTGTCCCTGACATCCTTATGTCAAAAACATATTATCTTCCGTCGCTATGATTCATTTATTTAATGACAATCAGTGTCCTCATCTGTCTTTGTTGACAATGCTCTTTGTGGTCGATATAGCCAATGACTATGTTGATTTTCTTCCCTGTTGTAATCCTATTCTGAACATAATTTCCTATAAGTAACCCATCAAAAATTGTTATCTTCTTTCATCTCTACTACTCCTGCCTTATACATTCGTTGACAAAGACTATTTGGTCCTTTCTTTGTATGGCTTCAATTTATTTTTATGGTATCTTCCTACCAACTTGCCATTTGTATTCTGTAGTTCATACGTGTGGTCACCCAGCTGTTTTGTTATGACCAGTGGTCCAGTATACAATAGCTCCATCTTTCCAGATCTTTTTTCAGATGCCTTGGATGCTTTGTGGCTTTTTAAGAGCACCTTTTCTCCAATTTGTGGGGACCATTTCCTGACGAATCTTTTCACCTTGTTCCTCCCTTTTTCAGCCTTCTGCTGTAATCTTCTGAATGCCAATTGACATTTTTCCTTCTCTGATAATTCTCTCTGGGCAGCCATCGTAGTGTCAATGTCAATTGCTAATTTTCTTGGTTTCGTGTTGGTCATCAGCTCGACAGGGGCGAACTTGGTCGTGGGGTTCACTGAATGGTTAATCACCTCCTCTATATATCCGCATTTTTCCGTCCAGGAAGTGTGGTCTCTGTGGCAGAGCAAACGAAAATAAATACTAATATCCCTCATGATTCTCTCAGTCGGGTTTCCCTGGGGATAATATGCTGAGGAATAGTACAATTTTATTCCTAATGTTTCTAAGGTGTCCTGAAACAACTTGCTCTTATGCATGGTTGCATTGTCCGATAGAATACATTTTATCCTCCCATATTTTGGGATGTAGTCCTTGACGATTTTATCTAAGCATGTTCTACTTTTGATGTTCTTAATGGGGTATATTTTGGTGAATTTTGTGAAAACATCAAACATGACAAAGATGTATCTGTTTCCATCTTTACCCCTTGGCAGCTCTCCATGCTCGTCAATACACACCAATGCATTTTTCTCGTTCCTCACAATGGATTGTGGGATGACATCGTACTTTAGATTAATTGGCTTGGCCTTTTGGCATAGGTCGCATGAGGAAATTAACTTCCTGACCTTCTTGCCAAGATGTTTAATGTACAATACCTCCTCGATGGCAAGCATTGTCCTCTCAGTACCGGAGTGAAGCATCGAGTGGTGGAATGCTAAAATGACCCTGTCCTGTAAGGAATTTGGTACCATCATTTTCCATTTCCTTATGTCGCGACCATGCAATTTAAATAGGATGTTCCTAAATTTGCCTATCTTGGCATCCAATCTTGGTATTATGTCTGGAGCCTTGTCGAATAGCCTCTTCAATTCAGGGTCTTCTTGTTGTAGCTTTGCTATGTTCTTGAAGTCTTGCAAGATCTCGTTGCTTTCTTTGCTATTTATCTGCATAATTTTGATCTCATGGTGCGGACTGTATATCGTCTCGGGTATGTGACTCTCCGACCTTAATCTTGACAATAAGTCACTGAAGATGTTCTCCTTCCCCGGGATATGTTTGACCTCTATGTCGTATGACATTATCTCATGTATGTACCTTGAGATTGTGGAGTTGGTTAGCTTGCATTTTTGAATGAAGGACAGGCTTACGTGATCTGTATATATAATTATTTTATAAAGATATATATATTGTCTGAACTTTTGCAACGCAAAATGGATTGCACCTATTTCCAGTTCGGTTATGCAGGCATTGGCTTCTATTTTATTTAAAAATCTAGAAGCTGTGGCAATCACATGTTTGTTGCCATCTGCATCTTCTTGTGCTAATATTGCTCCATATGAGTGCGCACTAGCATCAGTGTATACTAGAAAAGGTGAATTCGGATCCGGTCGTTCCAGGAGAATACTGTGCTTGAAAAGTTCTTTGATATTCTCAAAGGCCACCTGGTGTTCAGCATTCCATTCCCACTTAGTATCTTTTTTCAACAGTGCTCTAAGGGGTACCAATTCCTTAGCGTAGTTGACCACGAATTTTGACTGGTACTGTAAAATGCCCAGAAACCTTCTCAACTGTTTTAAGTTACGTGGGGGTGGTATATGCTCTATGGCCTTGACCCTCTCCGGATTAGGTTGTATACCATCAGGTGTTATGATGTGGCCCAGAAACTCAGCCTCTTTGACGAAAAATTCACACTTTTCTAAATTTAGGGTCATGTTGCTTTCCTGGAACCTGGATAATACATAATCTATGTGATGTAAGTGCGACTCGGGATTCTCACTGTATATTAAAAAATCGTCGACATATTGCGTCACAAAAGTCTCGATGGTATCTCCAAAAACTTTGTCCAGAGCCCTCAGTAGTGCACTGCTACTGGTCGATAGTCCAAAGGCACATTTTGAAAAATGGTATACCTTTCCTTTGTGCAAGAAACAGGTATATTTCCTGACATCTGGATGAAGAGGAATTTGCCAGAATGATGCTGTCAAGTCAAGACTAGTGAAATGTTGACCTCCCTTCAATTTCGATATTAGTTGGTCTACCCCCTCAGGCCTGTAGTGATCCGGCAAGGTATGTGTATTTATCTTCCTTGCGTCTATGGTCATCCTCAATTTTCCCCCTTTCTTATGGACCCATACTACTGGATTCACATAACATGAGTCCGACGGCTCTATTATTCCGTCCGCTAACATTTTCTGGATCACTCTGTCAGCTTCCTCCCTGATGGAGTTGGGGATGGGCCTGGATTTGTGTGAATAGGGGGTAATATTTGTTACTGTAAAGGTATGTACGTACTTGTTACACGTACCTGGCTTTTTATTGAAAACTTTCCTGTTTTTAACCAATATTTTCCTAAGTTGGTTTCTTTCCTCTTCAGAGATGCCATGTGCCCCCCAGACCTTCTCATCGATTAGCTGTAACATCGATTCTTCTCCATCTGTTGGTAGTGGTTCAGGTTGGTAGTTGTCCCAGGCAACATACTCGTCTTCTGTGCAGATCCAATGGCTGCAAACGTTAGTTTCTTCATCGCTCGTCCAACCTGTTTTCTTCTTGTTTACTCTTAGGTCTACCAATCTATTCTCATGGACATTGATGTTCTCCACAAAGAATTGTTCATCCTGATGGATCCCTGTCTGGTCTGGTTCCTCCTGGCATGTTTCTTCCTCCAGGAACTTCGCAGTGCATTCTGAGGCTCCTTCCTTAATAATAAATTCATGTAGGTCATAGTTAATTACCGACCTCCAAAGGTTAAGCAAATCACTGCCAATGATTAGGGTAGCTGTTAGTCTAGGTATTACTAGGGCAATAAAATCGAACTTCCAACTTCCGATTTCAATTACCAGCCTTACCTGGTATTTAACATGTTCCTTTTTCTTGCCAATTGCTGTGCTGCAATACACTCCACACACAGGCAAGAATTCAGCATTTCTTTTAGTTATCAGTTCCTGGAACAGCTGTTCATCACATACTGATGTGCTGGCTCCTGTATCAATCATCGCTGGCAATTCGATACCCCATACCTTTAGCCTAATCATTGGTGGATTGGTTATTTCCTTTCTTTCACTCGCCTGTCTTCTCAAGGTACCTACATTACATTGGTCAATATTGCCCCTACTGCCACACAGGTCAACTTCCGGGACACAAAGTTGACTTGTACTTAGTTTTCCTGGACGTTGGAGGTGATCGTCGTTTCTGTGTTCTGTGCAGTATCGGTCCTATCCGGCATATTTTCATTCTGTTCCTGTTGTCTTACGTTGTCGGTGTTCCCTTGGTTTCTGCCCCTTTGACGTGAACCCCTATTGTACGACGGCCTATGGCTGTTCATGTATTCCCTACAGAATCGTATATGATTCACTTGATGGGTACGGTCTCCTGGTCTTCCACGATCATATCTATGCGTTCTGTATCTTGATTCACCCCTCGGTATCGTGTCGTGGTACCGCTGTCTTGTGTTCTCCATCCTCTCGCCATGATTATGTGGTTGTGGGAAATGGTGTGCCCCTCTCCCCCTTTCATGGGTACTCCTAGTATTTCTATGTTCTCCCTCACTCTGGTTGTTCGTAGTCGTGTTTCGGTTTAGGATGGGTGAGTTTGGGTGACCGTTCCTATGTCTATGCTCATTAGGCCGACCATTTTGTGTTTCGAAGGCTGTCAGCAGTTCTATCATATCTGCAAAATCTACTGGCCTCGCAACAATTAACCCTGTTCTCACTGTGTCTGGGAAATGTCTTGTTATGCTGGCAATTAGTTCTGCCTCCGACAAGTTGGGGTCTAATAGCTTTCCTTTGTTGGCTACTTTCATAAAATAATCGACTAGCGACAACCCTTTGGTTGGATCGTATCTACCTGTCGCTAGCTCTACCCTAGTTTGGTTTTGTTTAGCTGGGCCCCAATACCTTGATAGGAATAAATTTCTGAATGAGCTATAAGACTCATGACCAGCTAGTGTTAACCTGAGCCATTCTAATGCCTTGTTTTTTAAGCTTTTCTTAACTATCATCATCCTAAGCTCGTTTGGTATCCTTTTCACTTTAAAATATTCTTCCATCTCTTTAACAAAGAGTTTTGGGTCGTCTCCCTTCTCCTCGTCAAATGTAGGTGGTGTGATTTCATGTAATATGCTGTTGGTGTAACATGTGTTATGTGTTGTGTCATTGTTTGGTTGTGAACCTCTTTCTCTGTATGGTGAGTCAACATTTTGTACATTACTCAAATAACTCTTATCTTGTACATTACTTACATCTAAATCATCTTGTCTTTGTAATGCCTTCACAACATCATTTACATTAGCCAAACTTTCTTTCCCTTTTTTCATTTCTTCACAAATTGATTTTAAATCATTCTTTATTTCTAAGTGGCTTTGTTTCATATCATTTATAGCATCCTGTTGTGAAAGCATCACATCATTCATTGTCTTAATTTTAGGAATTACAATTTGTTCTACAGTTTCATTAATAATGTCTTTCTTTACTACCTCAATCTCTTTCCTTAATTCCTCAGTTATTTCTGCTTTTACATTTGTAATCTTACAGTCTACACTTGTATTACATTCTGTTATTTCATCCCTACATCTAGCAATTTCTTCTTCTAACACAATTTTATTCTCTCTCATTTCTGATTCTATCTTTCCCATCCTATCTCCTACAATTTCTATCCTAGCTTCTAAGGCTTCCTTTGTTTCATTTAAGTTTTTATGTACTAATTTTAAATTAGTTTCCATTACTTTCATATTTTCTTTACACTCCTGTCTTCCTAATTCTATTTTCTGTTCTAAGTCCTGTCTACCTAATTCCATTTTCTGTTCTAAGTCTTTTCTCACTTCCTCCATTTTCTGTTCTATTTCTTTTTTATTATTTTCCAAGTCCTCTCTCACTCCCTCTATTTTTTGACCTATACTCTGACCTAAACTTTGTTCTATGTCTTGTTTCAATTCTATGTTATTTTGTTCCATTTTCTGACCTAATTCTACCTTGTTTTGTTCCAGTTTCTGACCTAAACTTTGTTCTAGTCTTTCAAACATCATCATCATTAACCTTTGGTCTTTGCTTATTTCCGCCTGTTCCTCACCTTCTAATTCTATCTGATAACTAGGCCTATCTGCCCCTTCCCCCACTCCTGTTTCTATCTCTTTTCGCGACATTTTAATTCCTTTATCTAATTCACTTAATGTTGAAAGTCCTGCTACTTTGCCACTTCTGAGTAGCATTAATAAATGGAAATAAAATGTATGTAAAAACAAAAAGTTTTGATCCTACTTTCTTTTCTGCTGGTTCTTCGTCCAGTTATTTACGTCTCCTGGGTAGTTGGCTTCGCCAGATGGTCTCCGGTGTTTTTCCCACGTTGATTCTCCGTGTATCGATGTTTTGTTGATATCAGACGATGGTCTAATGGCGTCTTTTTCCTGCGCGATGAGATGGCGTCATTCGATGTTAACACTTTGTTCTCGTAATTTTGCATTCCATTCTAAATTCGCGCTCCACGTTGGGCAAGCCATTTGAGGCGGGGTTTTATTAAATAAGTATTTACCTAGCAGCAGGAGTATAGCAGCGGGAATAATGTTTTTACTAAAAGGTGGAAAGTTTGTTATAGCAGACGCTACTCTTATCTGCAGGGTCGACGGTCAACGAATGGAATGCATAAACCAACGTTCTTTTATCACAAACACATTTATTCGTTATTTACACTTTTTATCACAATTTCAGTTAATTAACAACTTTTAAAATTCGATAGCGTCTATGCTGGTTAAAAGTTTGGGTGTAATTTACATGTTCACACGCCATCAGCAATTATACGTCCTTCCACTTTGAGCTCACCGACGCTAATCATAAACTAGTCCAAGCGTCCTATGACGCAACACCGCCATTCTTATGTATTCATCCGCGCAACAGTTCTCATTGGTTGAACTCAAAGTGACGAGAAGACATTGGATCTTGAATATCAAAAAGAAATAGGTCCCTGATACACCCAAATTAAAAGAATTAAAAATTTACACACTCTTACAAAAATATTTACATGAACAACTTTCTATTAGTCAATATTCCGTCTCAATAGTTTTGGGGAAATGGGATCCCCTTATCTAACTCCTCTTTCCACGCAGAAAGGTTGGCCTGTCTTTTCAGTTTTAACTTTTCAATGTTTCTTAGTAATTGAATGTATTTTGCTTCTACTCCTTGATTTCTTAGTATGTTTGGGTGTTTGACTGTATCAAATGCTTTGCTGTAATCAACAAAAGCAAGGTATATTTTGAGGTGACGATCTTCCGATTTTTCTATATCTGATTAATAATTTGAATAGGTCCACTGTGTTAAATCCTTTGCAGAATCCTGCTTGCTCTGAGGCTTGGTTCTCGTCTAGTGTTTTTGTTAATCACCTTATTAGTATTTTTGTGAATTGTTTATATAGATTAGACATCAGGCTTCTGGATCTATAAAATTGTTCATGTCATCTTTCGTACCTTCAATTATATAATGATAATTACAAATCTGGACCAACTGAAAAAATTGGTAACTGAAATATAAAAATACTTCTAGAAAATCCCTCTGTAATTCCTAAATTGCCACCATATAAATCTGCTGTCGCCATGATGAGACTTACTACTGGACATGATTGCCTGGGAAAACATCTCCATAGCATTGGTATACTAACTTCTCCAAATTGTATATTGTGCTCTCAAGATATAGAAATGGATAGAGAAATTATACAAAACTGTGCAGCTTTACAAAATTATCAAGATATAATATCTAAGTATTGGGAAGCAAGAAGGAGAATGACATCATTGTCTCCAGAGCATTAGCTACATACATACATACATACATATACTATATATATTTTGCAATAGAACAAGTGTATCTCCTGAATTGTTCATTACAGATACATCATACAATGTATATATAAAGCCATTATTTACTTACTGCAGCGAAGTTCTTGTAACAGCAAACACAAAAAAATTCAAATCTTTCAAAACCAAAGTCTGAGATCAATTACAGGTGCTATCAAAACCACACCAATAGAAGCTATGGAAATACTAACCAACCAATACTCCATTGAATATGAAATAGAAAAAAACGGCTCTTATTCAACATGAAAAGTTGATCAGACTCCCATTCAATACATGGCACAAGAGAAATTTTACACATACACTTAAGACTCAGGAGAGCTTTCTTTCCAAAATTCAAGACATCAAGAAAAATGTACACCTTCCTAATTCAAAGGGAAACTCCATATCTAAAATCAATCCAACACATACATTAGACATCACATATTGTTTACACCTGACAGAAGAAGTTAAGAAAAGTGATACTCCAACTAGTGTTCTAAAATTATTGGCATTAGAGACAATCCATGCTAGATTTCCAGAACATGAATGGCTCCATATTTATACTGATGGATCATTGATATTAAACCAAGATGGAGCAGGTGCTGGAGTCACATGTCACCTCTTTTACTATTACTAATCTTTAAGTTATGGAACTACTAACTTTGATGGAGAAATTGAAGCCCTACAAAATCTTTTGTACAGAATTTCACATTTTCAGCAAGCAGTTATTCTCTCAGATTCCAGGGCAGCAATTATAGCAATTACTTCCAAGTTGTCACCAAAAAACCAAACAATTATAGAATGTTGGAAAATCCTTACCCATCTAACAGCACTTCAAAAACACCTAGTCTTCCAATGAATACCAGCTCACTGTGGACTGAGTGGTAATGAGAAAGCTGATTTTCTTGCAAAAAAGGGTACCAGCGGTGTACAAAAATCTATAGTTAATCTACCATTTTATGCAGCTAAAAGATTAGTCAACTCTGAATTCAAAAAAATTATTGCAAAATATTACTATGAAAAATCAAAGAATAAAAGATGGGATCTACCAAACATTCAAACAATAATTCCTGAGTATCCTTGAAAAACAGCAGTTGCAACCTTCAGGTTGATTACAGGACATGATTGTCTGGCAAAACATTTAAACAGAATTGGGATATATTCTTCACCACTCTGTCCTCTATGTGAACTGCAAGAGGAAATGGATCGAGACCACCTTCAAATATGCCCGGTCACTTCTAGTGCCCCATTCATCAGTGAAAAATATTGAAGAGCAAGAGGATTAATCACTTCATTGTCAGAAATCCAGCATTAGCTAACATCATTTATTCTGTATCCTTAATATTTGTTTTCATTTTTTCAAAGGAAACAACACTAACCTCATTATTCTGTTCCACATATGTGATGTCTGGCTTCAGGATCTCTACAGGGAGGAGGCCTAGATCAGCATGTTTACCTGAAAATATTGAATCATTATTTGTTGGTAGCAATTAAGTAAAATCAAGAGTATTATTTATTTATGCCAATAAACTTACTGCTGGTGTTTCTAAACACACAAGCCATGTGTGGGCAATGTTTGAAAGGTAAAATCAGAACTGAAAACTTCAACATCACAGCTGGGATCTGAACCACAGAACTTCTGTTCTATATGCAGCTGCTCTACCCATTAAGCTTCTGTGACAACTTGCCAGTATGATATTGAATTCTCCAACCGATTTGTATTTTTCGCAGTAGATCACAAAGGGATATCACATCAAAGATAAATATGCTAAGGGTGTCTTACAACCACAAGTACTTTATGTCCTGCGATTATTTAATCTTTAGATGGTAATTATTATTTATGCCAACAAACTTACTGCTGGTGTTTTTAAGCACACAAGCCATGTGTGGGCAATGTCTGCAGAAGGTGTGTGTGGTTCAAATACCAGCTGTGGCACTGAATTTTTCAGTTCCGATTCTACCTACATTGCACCATGTAGTCTACTGGAAAAAACATGAATTGGTTGGAGAATTCAAGTCAAACTGACAAGTCGTAGCTTAATGGTTAGAGCAGTCGCAGGTCTGTGTTTCAAACACTAGCACTGAAATTTTTCAGTTCCATTCTGCCTCTCAAAAATCAAGAGAAATTTCATGAATGAACCAAATATGTATCCAAACAAAATTCTGAGTACTGCTTCTCAATATCTGCACAAAAAGCATTTTTCATTTGGAATTATATGTAAAATGCCCTTAAATGATTTTGCAGTTCTTGTTTAGTATGCAAACAACACAGGAATCAATCTTACCAATATCACGTACCTATGTGAGCTGAAGAAACTGTTCATGCCTTAGTTCAACAAATCATAACTGTACCTAGCAAAGTGAATTTGGTTTAGCAGTATTTACACTCAAGTAATTAAAGATTGCATTTATCTTACTTTCTAGAGTCTATTTCTGTTCTTCAGGAAATGACAAATGTGACTTGTACATTTATCCAGTATTTCAAAGTCAAGTAATCTACCGTTAAGACAATTGAGGTGATAGCTGGAAGGTGAGCCTATAGAACTACTGAACCAGGGAAACTATCATTACTAAAGTTTGAGTTGTTTGGTTGGTGGAGCAATTCATAACAATGAACACACTATCAACTATTCTGTCAGCTATTAGTTGTGCATTAATTGTGTTATTATATCTCTTATAAACAACAATTTCTCTGAAAAACATTTCTGGGCAAAAATGTACACTATATCATTCACTAACTGAAGAAGCAAAAGAGAAAATGGTTAGAAAGGGTAATTCAAAGAGCCCTGAAAGTTCCACTGAACAAGTACAGTACAGTCTGCAGTGCAGTAAGATAAGATACTGTGCAACAACTATTTGCACTCTGAAATATCTGTTAGTCCACAGATTATCATACAAAACATATTCATTAAGCAATATTCAATACTTATTTAGCATTTAACTAATGTTTACATGACCTTTTAGCAAGTTCAGAAATGCTAGGCTTCAAATTTAACTATTTTAATTGTAGTGTTTAAACCAAATGTATTTGTGACAACCTAGTACGGTGAGACAATTTTGTAAACTTCAAATGCAAAAAAAGTTGTTCACAAATATATGTTGAGCCTAAAATAGCTACAATCTTTGTTGCAAATCTACGCAGTTTGGGGTATTCATTAATAGCAATGTGTTCAAACAATTCCTTGCCTCAGAGGAGGGAATATTCCTCAATGAGTTCTGAGTTACACTGAAGTTCCAATAACTATATTAAATAATCATATATCAAGATTAATAAATGCAGTGTTTAATAAAATTAACAAGGATACACATCTTCCACAGCATGTGATTCTGGGTATACTCCATAATGAAGCTTAGCGTTGTATACACTAATGCCGGACAATTTTCTTTTGCAGAATGCACAGTACAGTGCAGCATCTTTGAATGTTACAAAATATTTAAGGACCCCTTCTTCACAAAATTTCCAACCCATTTTTATGCAAAGCATGTCATATAGATTGTTCCGCCACTGGATTGATGACTGCTTTCGTCTTGTAATCAGCAAATGAGAGGGGAGGGATGAAGGGGAATGTGACATGCAGTGATAAGCAAGGTCAAGAATGCCCATACCTGCCATAGATTAACCAAAGCAACAAACAGCTAAGACGTTTTGGGTATCAGAGTTCACAATAAGCTCCCTCTTGAAATATCCAACAAACCAGTTAACATAGTTAAGAAAAAACTATACTTTACTAATAAAAATCCCTTTTATGATACACAAGAATACTTTGACCTAATAGCATAATAGCTAAAGTTGACCAAAATTAACTGTGTAGCTAAATGGATTGAAATATGTATTGTTTTATACAAAATGCATTAAATTAATTTAATACTTTAATTAGCCCTTTCTAAGGGGATGGGAAGTATGTTTTCAACTTGTGTTATCACGTTAGAAAGGTCATGGGAAGCCTGCTGACCACTTCTAACGTGTGCAGGTATCTAGGTGAAACTTCAAATAAACGAGGAAAAAATGTAACACATCCTAGTATCACTTTTACAAGGACTCAAAGAGAAAAGAAAATTAACGGGGTGTGGCTGCAGCTTCTTGTTTTACAAGCAAAGTAACCAATTTGGTCACACAGATACTGTCACTTT
This sequence comes from Tenodera sinensis, assembly GCA_030765045.1. Classification (NCBI taxonomy): domain Eukaryota; kingdom Metazoa; phylum Arthropoda; class Insecta; order Mantodea; family Mantidae; genus Tenodera; species Tenodera sinensis. The sequence goes on from CM060970.1 coordinate 47,616,847, forward strand.
TGCTTCATGAAGATGCATGATAAAAGAACATGTACATGTGTAATGGTTGTAATGTTCCATTATGTGCTGATCCTTGTTTTAGTAAGTCTTAGAAAGTTTCATGGAAAACACTTAACTGAAGAGATGAAATGAGGGACAGAATTTATGATAGTTCAGTTTAGATTATACCAAAATGTGTAATTTTAACTTTTTGTAGTTTTATTATAATAAAGCACTTACATAAGAATAGGACATGTGCATTCTGTAACTGTTTGATGTAATCTTAAGACTTTTCCCTTGCATATTATGGACTTTCACATGGGCTGTGGTATACTTTCCAGCCTGATGTTTTTGAAAATAGTGAGAATAGAAATTTTAAAAAAGGTTTGTATAAAGTATACCCATAAACTATTATTATGCATACAACAGCAAACTTCTAGCACACATAGAATAAAACCGACCATGAGGATTAATCAAATCAAGCATTGTATTGAAATGTATACTATAGCGTAAACTAAGTACTTAATAACAATAACTGTAATGTAGTTAAAAATTGTAAATTTGTACTGTATTGACATTGTGTATTGTTAAAACTTCTTGGAATTTTAAAAAAGCAGATTGGTCCAGTTTCCAAAATGAGATAGAAGGGAAGTGTAATATACTGTTAGAATCAGAGTTCAAGTCAACAGATGAAATGAATAAAAAAATTTGTGAAATATTATTGACAGCAGCCAAAACACATATCCCCAAAGGAAAGTTAAAGAAATATAGCTACTTTTGGTCTCCATCTTTATCTAAGTTAAAACACGAAAGAAATATAGCAAGAGTCAAAGCCGAAAGAACCAAGTGTCCAGAAGATGTACAAAACTGGAGAAGAAAAGCAGCCATTTTTAAGAAAGAATTAATTACAGCAAAAAGGGCCAGTTTCACAAATTTTGTAGAACATATGGACTATAGGAAAGATGGAAATAAAATATACAAATTCCTTAATAAAACAAAATTATCAAAAAATACAACTGAACCATTAAAATATAATAACAAAAGCTTAACTACAGATAGGGAAATAGCAGAATCCCTTAACAAGTTTTATGCTCAGTCACAAAGAATACCCCAAGCGTATAAAAAACAAGATAAGGCTATCCAAAAAACTATCAGAGAAACTAGTAAGCCAAAAGGTATACGAAATGATATTTTTATTCAGGATTTTAATGAAACAGAACTGGATTTAGCAATAGAACAATTACAGAACAAAAAATCTCCTGGACCTAACAAGATCCACCCAGAGTTTATTAAACACCTTGGCAGGAAAGGAAAAGAAATCCTACTTAAACTGTATAACATGTGTTGGAGAATGACTGTACCTTCCGACTGGAAAAAAGCCATTATCATCCCGATTTTAAAGAAAAACAAACCCTCAAACAATATTAATAGTTTCAGACCAATATCTTTGACCAGTGTTATTGCAAAAGTGATGGAAAGAATGGTGGCATCTAGACTTAACTGGTTTCTAGAATATTACAACTTAATTAATAGTTCACAGACCGGCTTCAGACAGAATCATAGTACAAGTGAAAATGTACTCCTACTAAGCCAAGACATCAAGGAAGCTTTCAATAGAAAGGAGGATACCTTGGCAGTATTCATTGATTTTAAATCAGCATATGACTCAGTCTGGAGAAATAAATTAGTTGATAAGTTGCAATCAATAGGTGTGAAAAGTAACATGCTTAAGTGGATAACTCAGTTTATTTCACAAAGATTTTGTGCCACAAAATATAATACATACATTTCCAAATATAAACAAACACACCGAGGACTTCCACAAGGTGCTGTTCTGAGCACAACACTCTTTAACATATATATAAATGACCTTCCATCAATAATAAAAACTTTAGAAACCAAAATTGCTTTATTTGCTGACGATGTAGTCATTTGGACTTCAGGCTCTTCAAAAAAACCTGAATTAATTAAAGACAGAATAGAAACAGCCCTAAACAAAGTACATGAATGGAGCTCCAAAAACCTCATGACTATCAATGTGGAAAAAACAAATTATGAATTATTTACACTAAAATACAAACCAGTTAATGTTAGCATAAATTATAATGGTAAACCACTCAAAGCAGTTGATGATGCCAAATACTTAGGCATCACTTTCGACAGAAAGCTAAGTTGGAAAAAACATATAACAAACATTTCAGAACAGGTTGAAAAGAAATTGCAAATCCTGAAAAGGTTAGCTGGTGCTAAATGGGGCTGCTCAAGGAGAGTCCTTAACACAACATACAAAATGTATATTAAACCAAACCTCTTGTACTGTTCTGAAGCTTTAATAACAGCAGCAAATGCTAACATCAATAAACTTGAACAAATACAAAATCAGGCTCTTCGCCTAATCACTGGAGCAGTTAAATCCACACCTATTGATGCCATGCTTGCCTTAACACGGACCTCATCAATAACAACAAAAATAGAAGAACAAGCATTGCTCCAACACGAGAAAATGTTACGACTGCCAAACTCTAAATGGAAAGAAGAGAACCTCCCCCATTCAATCCTTAAAACTCATAGTACTTTCCTAGAAAAGGTAACACAGATTAAATCCAAATTGAACATTCCTAACACCAGAGAAAATCTACTTATAAGAGAAAATCCATTGGAATTATTGCAACCTACCTTCAATTTGGAATTAATAGAGGAAATAAGTAAATCAGACACACCAAAAGAAATACAAAAACTTCTAGCTCTGGAAACAATCAATACTAGGTATCCCACAGAAGAATGGCTGCACATATATACTGATGGATCCTCGAAGGAAAACCTTACTGGAGCTGGAGTTACGTGTTCACATTTTTCCTTTTATCATTCTGTTGGCAGAGACACAACAAATTATGATGGAGAAATAGAGGCTATATACATTGCTCTCCGACAATTATTAAATCTTCCCTTAAATAAATTTAACAAGGCAGTCATTCTTTCAGATTCTAAAGCTGCAATTCAGGGAATATGTTCAAATACTACAAAGAAGTCAACAAAAATTAGAGAATGCTACAAAATGTTAACACAACTCCAAAAAGTTAATAAGACTGTTCAGCTACAATGGATTCCAGCACACTGTGGAGTCATGGGGAACGAAGCTGCAGACTCACTTGCAAAGAAAGGCACAACAATAAAACAAAATTCTAAATTCAATTTCTCATATTCCTCAATAAAACGCTTGATCATAAAAAATTTTTGTCATTCATATCTACAAGAAATAGAAACAAATGCCAAAGATAAAAAATGGATTACACTACTTTCCAATCCAGATATAATCCCCCAGAGACCAAGGAAAACAGCTGTTGCAGCCTTCCGACTATTGACAAATCATGACTGTTTGGCAAGTCATCTCTACAGAATAGGTATCTTAGCCTCACCAATATGTGTCCTGTGTAACGATCCAGCAGAAATGAACGAAGACCACTTGAAGACCTGTGAAGCATTAAGATCAGAAGAAACTACAGTTCAAAAGTATTGGAAAGCACGAATGCTAATGGCTTCATTGCCAGATGCAAGGCACTAGAAAACAACAACAACAACAACATTGTGTATTGCTGTATAAGCTTAATGACAATATAATTATTATTATAACTGGGGTCAGTTTATGTACATTATCAATAGGAACCCTGGCATGTAATATATTAAGAGTAAATTTATGGGAGAGGCAAGAGTAGAATATTGTATATGTGAGCAGTACTTAATGTGGAAATTTATGGATAAGCTTATGAATGACTGTGTATAAACTATATTGTATAAATTAAAGGGAAATAAATTGAAACAAAATAATGCCAATTATCGTCACTTCACTTGCTGGTGCCAATGAAGCTGCCTGTCTCTTTCAGCTGTTTGACATACTTTAAGCTGGGATTTTCTTCAATGCAATATCAAAGTTTTTGAGTCTACTCTCATATTTCTTTATGAAGATCCCCTCCCATGTATACAATTCAGTAGATTCCTCAACACTTTAAATTAAGCTGATTCTATCTTTTATATCGTGTTTCCTTTATCAAAAGTGATAAATTCCAGCTGATTCAATTTCCCTGTTCCTTATGGTTTTGAAGAGCTCTTTCATACTAAAACTCCCTAAATGGGAGAAAATCTGATACTTGATAGTTGCTGGGAATAAGGATTTCAATTCATGAAACATGTACAAGGTAATATAGCAAAATCATCGAGTGTGGGCTTGACTCAAAATCGTGTATGTATTTATTACTTTACTCTCAAATTTTAATGTTTATGTAAAAGTACTGCAAATAAACTCACCTGATATTATCTCTGTGATAGTTGCCTTGGCTTCCAGCTGCTCAAGAGTAGCTCCAAATTGTAAATTAATATTGCTATTGCTTGTAATGTCTTCCAGAATCACATCAAATATGCCAATGTTCCGAGAAACAAACTTTGCTTCCAAAGCTTTTCCCTCTGTTGCACATATGAAGTAGTCAATTTCACTTGCTGACCAAGAGAGAGCCTGAGGCTTCGCTGCCAACAAACTGCATGGTATTGCTTGTGCTGGAAGATTAATGTGTTCACTCAAGATTTCCTTTATATCTGTCAGTGGCACATTCGCTTTGTCTCCATAATCATAGAAGAACACTAAAGCCTCATCAGTATTAACACTTTCCACAATGGCACGGTACCACATATTATCTAATGCATACCGAGCTATGCAAACACTGCCATTTTTCAGTAATTGTGGATTTATGCTTTTTGCTGAGTCATAGACTGTGACTATGGTGTTCATTAATGTGGATAATTCCGAAGAATCAGTAACCTAAACAAAGACAAAAGATACAGTGTGAGTAAAAATGACTGAACAGCAAATTTTAATCTCCCATAAGCAACAAACAACAATCAACCATATTCACAGACATTACACGAAATGGAACCAGGAAAAAGTTTATATAAATATGATGATTTGGAACAAAATAAAAAGATTTTTACATGGTAAAAGTACCATGAGCCCTGTGTAATCAGTATAGTCCCATTACTCTGCTTTTCTAGGGCCTGTAGCCTGAAAGCATAATAAGCAGGACAAAACATTAGTGATGAGAGGAGACAACAAATTTGACATTTCTTAGTGTGCATCCTGACTTGCTCTTCCATTCTGATTAATAAAGTGATTAGACGAAAATAACACATATCTGGGTAAAATGAGCCTCACATAAGGAGCTGTTCATGCACTGCATCCTTTACACGAAGGTCTTCTGCCGAATCACTTGTTTCAATGTGTTTCATGGATTAATTTGTGCAGACACAGAGGAAAAAGTTAATTGGCCAAAGAAGTGTACAAATATCTTCAGCACCACTCCACCTCTATAAAATCTTCTCATATTCCTGACAAATATTAATGTCCCCGTTTTCTTTCTTTAACAGGAGCTAAACCACTTGAGTCACTGAGAACCATAAGGGGCTATGGTGCACTGTTATCAATTTTGAAATTTTAGTCTGTATGCATACTTCTGAGATTTGTAGACCTTATGGTGAACTAGCTTTATCTGTACTTTAGGAGTACATTGTATATATTGTCAATAGCCTAGGTATCTATGAACATTTTATGAAGTAGGTAACAACAATACTAATAATAATATTAATTATTATTAAAAATTCATAACATAAAATGGGTCCTATATTTAAAAACTAAACTATTTGTCTATTCTTTACTTTCTGCATCAGCCTTTCATCATTCCAGAATATAACCACAATTCATTTCCCTATACCAAGGACAATATATAGGAATGAGGAGAAAAGGAAAGAGAGGAATAGATATAATTAGAATCACTAGAAGTATCAAAGAACAAGATAAGGATAGGATACACTATACATCACAGTGTTAAAATGTTTAAGATACAAAACGAGAAATTACATGTAGAGCAGTACACATTATATTCTACATTTTATGCAATTGTGACATATGAAATGAATCAAAGCATCTAAAAAGTATGATTCAAGGTTCCACAGCACTTCTAATCTACAGAATCTTCAAATTTCTGGAACGTGTCAGATGCATTTATTTAAAGAATCAACACCAATGTTCTATTTGCCTACCTGTACATAGAAGTCTTGTGGGGTTGTTGTAAATACGACTTCAACAGTCTTTACATCACCAGCTTTGATATTCAAAGGTTTTATTGTCATAGAAGATGTGGTGGTAGTACGGCCAGTGGTGGTGCTGATAGGAGTAGTAGTAGTACCATTGGTATCACATTCCTCTTTAGCCAGCATAAGAGATGATGATTCCTTTAACACAAATTTTGCAATTAATATAACCTTCTCAAACAAAGCATTGTTTCTTCCTTTAAAACAAGTATGAGAGAGCATTTTAAATATGCCATTTAATAAAGAAGTAAGCTATGCTAAGTAGAACATTTTTTGCTTATATGAAAATTGAATGTAGTGCTCCCATTAGTATATGCTTACATACTAAAACATTAACTTATGAAGAGAAATTAGTCATTTTGAAATCAATGAAAATGAAACATTTTACAAGATCAGAATAAAAATGATGAATTGAGGTTCAACTGTAAGATGCCTCCATAACAATATTATTATCTTTTTCACATGAACTTTTTTCTCCTGTTTTTATCAAATCTGAGCCTAGCCTGTGGGCTGGTTTGAGTCTACGCAGACCTCCATTTGACATATCCTGTATCACTTTAAGTGTCCAAAACTGAATGAAAAAAAAGGCATAAATGTTTAACTTGGATAACATTATTTACAATTTGCTCTAAGCCACCTGATGAAATTCTGCAACAGCATGGATCACTTTACATAAGGAACATACAGTTCCATCAGAAGATACAACTACATTTTAAATGCATAAAACAGATATAATCCAATATTCACTACTGATTAAAATGTGTTGTTTTCTAGTGCCTTGCATCTGGCAATGAAGCCATTAGCATTCGTGCTTTCCAATACTTTTGAACTGTAGTTTCTTCTGATCTTAATGCTTCACAGGTCTTCAAGTGGTCTTCGTTCATTTCTGCTGGATCGTTACACAGGATACATATTGGTGAAGCTGAGATACCTATTCTGTAGAGATGACTTGCTAAGCAGTCGTGATTTGTCAATAGTCAGAAGGCTGCAACTGCCGTTTTCCTTGGTCTCTGGGGGATTATATCTGGGCTAGAAAGTAGTGTAATCCATTTTTTATCTTTGGCATTTGTTTCTATTTCTTGTAGGTATGAATGAGAAAATTTTTTAATGATCAAGCATTTTATTGAGGAATATGAGAAATTGAATTTAGACTTTTGTTTTATTGTTGTGCCTTTCTTTTCAAGTGAGTCTGCAGCTTCATTCCCCATGACTCCACAGTGTGCTGGAATCCATTGGAGATGAACAGTCTTATTAACTTTTTGGAGTTGTGTTAACATTTTGTAGCATTCTCTAATTTTTGTTGACTTCTTTGTAGTATTTGAACATATTCCCTGAATTGCAGCTTTAGAATCTGAAAGAATTACTGCCTTGTTAAATTTATTTAAGGGAAGATTTAATAATTGTCGGAGAGCAATGTATATAGCCTCTATTTCTCCATCATAATTTGTTGTGTCTCTGCCAACAGAATGATAAAAGGAAAAATGTGAACACGTAACTCCAGCTCCAATAAGGTTTTCCGTGGAGGATCCATCAGTATATATGTGCAGCCATTCTTCTGTGGGATATCTAGTATTGATTGTTTCCAGAGCTAGAAGTTTTTGTATTTCTTTTGGTGTGTCTGATTTACTTATTTCCTCTATGAATTCCAAACTGAAGGTAGGTTGCAATAATTCCAATGGATTTTCTCTTATAAGTAGATTTTCTCTGGTGTTAGGAATGTTCAATTTGGATTTAATCTGTGTTACCTTTTCTAGGAAACTACTATGAGTTTTAAGGATTGAAGGGGGGAGGTTGTCTTCTGTCCATTTAGAGTTTGGCAGTCGTAACATTTTCTCGTGTTGGAGCAATGCTTGTTCTTCCATTTTTGTTGTTATTGATGGGGTCTGTGTTAAGGCAAGCATGGCATCAATAGGTGTGGATTTAACTGCTCCAGTGATTAGGCGAAGAGCCTGATTTTGTATTTGCTCAAGTTTATTGATGTTAGCATTTGCTGCTGTTATTAAAGCTTCAGAACAGTACAAGAGGTTTGGTTTAACGTACATTTTGTATGTTGTGTTAAGGACTCTCCTTGAGCAGCCCCATTTAGCACCAGCTAACCTTTTCAGGATTTGCAGTTTCTTTTCAACCTTTTCTGAGATGTTTGTTATATGTTTTTTCCAACTTAGCTTTCTGTCGAAAGTGATGCCTAAGTATTTGGCATCATCAACTGCTTTGAGTGGTTTACCATTATAATTTATGTTAATATTAACTGGATTGTATTTTAGTGTAAATAATTCATAATTTGTTTTTTCCACATTGATAGTCATGAGGTTTTTGGAGCTCCATTCATGTACTTTGTTTAGGGCTGTTTCTAGTCTGCTTTAATTAATTCAGGTTTTTTTGGAGAGCCTGGAGTCCAAATGACTACATCGTCAGCAAATAAAGCAATTTTGGTTTCTGAAGTTTTTATTATTGATGGAAGGTCATTTATATATATGTTAAAGAGTGTTGTGCTCAGAACAGCACCTTGTGGAAGTCCTCGGTGTGTTTGTTTATATTTGGAAATGTATGTATTATATTTTGTGGCACAAAATCTTTGTGAAATAAACTGAGTTATCCATTTAAGCATATTACTTTTCACACCTATTGATTGCAACTTCTCAATTAATTTGTTTCTCCAGACTGAGTCATATGCTGATTTAAAATCAATGAATACTGCCAAGGTATCCTCCGTTCCATTGAAAGCTTCCTTGATGTCTTGGCTTAGTAGGAGCACATTTTCACTTTACTATGATTCTGTCTGAAGCTGGTCTGTGAACTATTAATTAAGTTGTAATATTCTAGGAACCAGTTAAGTCTAGATGCCACCATTATTAAATGGTGTAGACTTAACGGGTTGACTGATTAAAATGTTATCTCAGTATAAGCAAAAACAATGTAAACTGCAACATGAAAATGGTGCTTAAGCATCTGGCATACTAATTAATAAACAAATTTATTGAATGACTCATATTTTTAATTTTACTTATGATTGTGGGTCAAACTGGTACATTCCAGTTGTGCTTATTATGATAAATGTGTCATATGAGGTGTTCCACAAGAGAAGGGTGCACTTACCATTGGTTGTTCATATTTATATTCATTACCAGTTAACTAAAATCATTTCTCATATCACAGATGACACAAAGCTGGCCTACTTGTCTTACTACAGAGAAAATAATATTTGTTTGGACACTGCAGAAATTGCATAGCTTGCAGTTGATTCCACTAAATTACTCATTATACATGATTTATGCTGTATCTCTATTATTCGTTTTCATTTTTTAAAGCAAAGAAAATATACCTCATTATTCTGTTCCACAAATGTGATACCTGCCTTCAGGGTCTCTCCAGGGAGGAGGCTTAGATCAGCATGTTCTTCATCTGAAAATATTGCACAATGTTTGTTGGTAACAATTAAGCAAAATCAAGAGAAATTTCATGAACCAAAAATGTATCCCATGAAAATTCTGAGTACTGCTTTTCAATACCTGCACAAAAAGTATTTTTCATTTGAAATTATAAAGAAAATGGTAATTTACGATTTTTAATTATTAAAATTGTGATGGAAACAGATGCTACAACTTAAATAACAATATTCCTGATTTACTTAAAGATGTTACAGTTAATGTCTTATCTCAGGCCTCATCATGGTTCAGCATAAATTGTTTCTTATTAAATGAAGATAAAATGCAACAATTATTCTTCAGCTAGAGGGATACTCCAGTTGAAAACCATAGTGAAAATATTAAATTCTTGGCCATCTTCATTGACTGTAAATTGTCCTGGAAATCGCACATCGAGAGTATGACTGGTGAACTATCTAGAGTTATATATACTGCTCAAAATAATTAGAGGCACAAGATTTTGTTCAAGTGTATTTCTCCAGTGGTATTTATTGCGATCATACAATAATTGTTTTCTCGAATAACTAACCTCTATTTAACACTAACACAAATCATGCTTACTTCTCATAACAAACTTCGCGACTATAAGAAGAAATTAAGCAGAGTGTAGAAAACAACAATGGATGATCCTTCCACTGGATCAAAACAACAAAAGAAGTTATTTCAGTATCTTGTACAGCCCTCACGGACATGCATTATTGCTGCACACCTTCAAGGCATGCTTCTGATCAACCTTTGCATGTCTCTTTGTGGGATGCCATCCCATTCTGGTCGAGGACTTCTGCAAGCTCTTGAGGAGCTATAGGATACTTCTGGACATTGCATTCTAGCATACCCCATAAACGCTCAATGGGATTGAAGTCTGCACTCATAGCAGGGCAGTTCATTATCTGTATCTGGAGGTAACATTGTCTTGCTGCAATACAAACTGCAACAGGTATAACATGATCCTCTATAGCTTGTGAGGCAAGACAAGAGCAATTCCCTTAGCTGTGCACTGGTGCACCTGAAAGTCTGATGGGGGAAGTTGGGAAATTATGTATGCACAGAAGTTATAATGTTTCTGTTCATGAAGGAATGAAGTTCACTAGCATAGCTTCAGTGCATATTGTTAATGACATTATATATTGTAGAAAGAAATATCTTCCGGGCTGTTATGCCGTGGTCTGCTGGAGATCTGTCTTCCAGACGTTTCGTCTACAACTGCGGTAGACATCCTCAGTGGCGTTGTCGAAGTCTCCTCGTGGAAGGTATCACTGCGACTGATGAGTCGACTGTCTGTGGGGCTCCATTTATACCATGTGCAACATGCGCTAATTGGCCCGGGGCGTCCAGAGGCGTGGTGGCTGGTGGAGGGGGTTCTACCTCTCTTATGCTGCTGGTCTCTTCTGATTGGCTTGCCTTGCTATCCTGCTTCTTATGATGTTCTATGACCGGATGCCAGTTGCTGTTTAATCTTAAGGTCTCTTCCTTCTTATTAAAGTTGTTAGGGTGCTTGTAAATTTCAATAGCCTCTCGCTGTAGTCGGGCATGGTAATGTATGGTAGATGCAAGGATGCGCACATCCTTGGCCCGACTACAGCGAGAGGCTATTGAAATTTACAAGCACCCTAACAACTTTAATAAGAAGGAAGAGGCCTTAAGATTAAACAGCAACTGGCATCCGGTCATAGAACATATAAGAAGCAGGACAGCAAGGTAAGCCAATCAGAAGAGACCAGCAGCATAAGAGAGATAGAACCCCCTCCACCAGCCACCACGCCTCTGGATGCCCCGGGCCAATTAGCGCACGTTGCGCATGGTATAAATGGAGCCCCACAGACAGTCGACTCATCAGTCGCAGTGATACCTTCCACGAGGAGACTTCGACAACGCCACTGAGGATGTCTACCACAGTTGTAGACGAAACGTCTGGAAGACAGATCTCCAGCAGACCACGGCATAACAGCCCGGAAGATATTTCTTTCTACAATTTAGACGCCGGCCGTGAAAGCCTACGTAGCTTTATGACATTATATATGTATAAAAATTAGCTTTATTATGAACAAAGTGATTTTGTTATTACTATGGCTATGCACCAACAATTACTTTCAGGTGAACTGCAATTACGTATTTCAGCTGCATGCTGTTGTGGTAATGTTTATTCATTCACAGCAAGCTGGGCCATCTATTTCCCTCTCTTAGCCATTGCAGAGAGGGCGGGAAGGAGAGCAGCTTCCCCTATGCGATATAGTTCATGTTGACGCTACATTGTCAAGCCGCTGATGGGATGAGGGTTGTTGATCTTTCAATTATTCCGCATTGGATGTATCCATTGGATGCTGTAAGATGTTACTGGATACCAGCACCACATTAATAAAGATGCCACTTACAAAGAAAATGCACCAACAATTACTTTCAGGTGAACTGTAATTACGTATTTCAGCTGCATGCTGTCGTGGTAGTGTTTATTCATTCACAGCAAGCTGGGCCATCTATTTCCCTCTCTTAACCATTGCAGAGAGGGCGGGAAGGAGAGCAGCTTCCCCTATGCGATATAGTTCATGTTGACACTATATTGTCGAGCCGCTGATGGAATGAGGGTTGTTGATCTTTCAATTATTCCGCGTTGGATGTATCCATTGGATGCTGTAAGATGTTACTGGATACCAGCACCACATTAATAAAGATGCCACTTACAAAGAAAATGCAGTCCCCCCTCCTTGCGTCATTACCTCAACTTAGCTCGGTAAAAGCATGGATTTGAAGTTCTCAGAGTAATTTGTGGGTATTAAATAAATAGCCTAAACTTTGTTTTTAGAGGTTTATTTGATGCATTCCTTCTTTTCAGCATTGAGAGGAGCCAACCACGATTACATTCCAACACTCCTTCTCACCGATTTTCATTTTCCCTAGCAATGGTCTCTCCTAGCGTACTGTCGCTACTATACTCACACGTCACCTCGGTTTTAAACATTCGATCGTTGGTCACATGAATCTGGCATATTAACCTTGCGGTCAACACGTGATTCTTGTCCATGTACACTGAATTTCTGTTAAAGAATTGCCTAATTGAAAAGTGCCCATACAGGTTAGAAGAGATGTTAAATTAATCTGTGCTGTTAATGTATTTTTTGTATATTCAATATTCCATGTTTGTATTACAATATATAAAATATTTTTAATAACCATAATTCTAATTAAGTGCCTATTATGTACTTTTTATTCATGTATTAGCATTTGACGATGCTCCATGCTTGTATTACAAGTTTTATGAGCAATAAAGAATTGAATGAATGAATGCCTCACCTCACGACCTATACATCAGCAATGTACCTGGTAGCATTTTGTTGCCCTTTGACTACCATAAGATCAGTTTTACCATCAGTACGGATGCCACTCCACTCCATGACTGTCCCAGCGCCAAATCTGTCAATTACTTGAACTGTAATTTCATCATAATGCTCACCATGAAGTCCGCCACAATATGTTAAAGAAAGTGAGATTAATCCTTGAACAGTACATTGTGCCAGTGACGAAGCTGTCAGTTCCTATGTTGTTGAGCAAACGTCAATCAATATACCTTGTGATGACATTCCAATCAAGGAACCTTACAATGTCTTCGTGGTCTTAATCCTGGCTCTCAAAGACTGTTTTGTATTGTCTGATCACTGCCAATAACACCAGTTGCCACCCTCAGGTTATTTAGGTGGTCTTTAGCAGTGGCAGTACATCGCAGAGCACAATTGACCACGTATCGTTAATCTTTCAGCAACGTTTTACATTTTGGAACGTGGCCTGGTCTTCCAGTATAGGTGCCTGTTTCAATAAATCTTTTCCACGCCCTTCCAACAACATATGAAGCCACATTCATCTCTCTAGCAATTACGTGAACTGTCCAACCTTCCTGTATCCACATGACTGTTCAAACAACTTCAGCTTTGGATAGGTACCACATTTAAAACTTATTGAATTTAAAAAGTTATAGAAAGATGGAATACTCCGTTAACAACATGAAAAACACACAACAAGATGTGAATCATTACATTCTATACATAACCCACTTCAATATAATGCAACATATTGTAATATTGTCAGCAGACCATGGCTTTAAAAGTTTCCATGGTGGAATGCATATCTTAATTACATATGCCCAAACAATAATATGTAGTGTGTACACTTTCATTACAAACTAAAAAAATATTATGCTCTAACAAAATCTTGTCCCTCTATTTTGAGTAGTGTATTTGATAAGGAGTCTTAAACAGTATGTTTCTGATAACTGTATAAGATCCACTTATTTTGCATTCTTTCAAAGCATAATGGCATATGGTATATTACTTTGGGGAACACTACTTATGTTAAGGAGCTTCTACTATTACCAAAGAAAGTTACAAGGATAATTACAAATTCATCTAAAATGACTAACTGCAAGCCACTGTTTAAGAAACTTGTTGTTGTTAGCTAATGCTGGATTTCTGACAGTGAAGTCATTAATCCTCTTGCTCTCCAATATTTTTCACAATGATATTGAAGAGAGTAATAGCAGTGGTTTAAGAAACTACAAATACTTATCATTGCTAACTTGTATATGTACTCAACATAGATATAATATATACTCATACAATACAAGAAACAAACTACACATTGATATACATCATAGATTAACCAAAGTAACAAATAGCTATGACATTTTGGGTATCAGACCTTACAATAAGCTCTCTCTTGAATTATCCAATAAACCAGTTAACATATTTGAGAGAAAACTGTATGATTTTCTAACAGAAAATCCCATTGATACCATGAGTACTTTGACCTAACTGAATAATAGGTATAATTGAACAAGATTAACTTGTAGGTAGATGGATTAAAACATACGTTTTATACAAAATGCATTAAATTAATTTAATACTTGAATTAATCAAATAAAGCATTGCACTGAAATGTATACTATAGTGTATATTTACCTATATAAGTACTTAATAACCACAATTGTGATATAGTTAAAAATAGTAAATTTGTATTGTACTGATGTTGTCTATTGTAATGGCCATACCATCTGCAAACGCATGGCAGGATTACATCAGCGATTGTAAAGTGATGAAAGCTAATCCAGATCAAGTATCCATAACATCAGAATGCTGACACAGCAGGCAGGGGCTTTATTAATGCTGGCAATCGACACCCTCTGGTCTATTATGTCTATCACACCTATTATGTCGATCGGGTATCTGACAACTGATCAGGTCACACGACACAGGTCACACCTCGACACATGTATCATCTTTCTGTCTGTCTGTCTCATCACTACAACGTCTGCCGTTGACCAAGGTAAGTCTGTGTGATTTTAAGACTAGCCCAGGTCTTTGGCCACCTGAACCCGATGGCTTTAATAAAATGGCTAGTACACCAACTCAAGGTTAGCATGATTTCGTAACCCCAGATGACTACCAAAACCTCCCTAAACCTCTCCTGAGTGCCTCTTCACCTCTGAGCTCACACCTGCTGCCTTCAGGTCTCTCCCTGTGAGAGGTCAGTTTATGAGAATAAAATTATAATTTACTTGATATAGGCATGCAATATATCAAGAATACATTTATGGGAGAGGCAACTCTAGAGCAGAATATAGTATATGTAAACAGTTTTTAATGCGGAAATTTATGATAGGCTTATAAATGACCATGTATAAATTATTTGTATACACTGAAGGGAAAAAAAAAAATTGAAATTCAAGTAATGGCAATTATCGTCACTTCACTTGCTGGTGCCAATGAAGGTACCTCTTTCAGCGGTTTGACATACTTTAAATTGGGATTTTCTTCAATGCAATATCAAAGTTTTTGAGTCTACTCTATATTTCTTTATAAAGATCCTCTCTCATGTATGCAATTCTGTAGATTCAACACTTTAAATTAAGCTGATTCTATCTTTTATATCATGTTTCCCTTATCAAAAGTGATAAATTCCAGCTGATTCAATTTCCTTTTCCTTATGGTTTTGAAGAGCTCTTTCATACTAAAACTCCCTAAATGGAGTTGCTGGGAATAAGGATTTCAATTCATGAAACCTGTACAAGGTAATATAGCAAAATCATTGAGTGTGGGTTTGACCCAAAGTAATGTACTTATTCATTATTTTTACTCTCAGAATTTTAATGCCTATGTAAAAGTACTGCATATAAACTCACCTGATATTATCTCTCTGATAGTTGCCTTGGCTTCCAGCTGTGCAAAAGTAGCTCCAAATTGTAAATTAATATTGGTATTGCTTGCAATATCATCAAGAATGACATCAAACATGCCATTGTTCTGGGAAACAAATTTTGCTTCCAAAACTTTTCCCTCTGTTGCACATAAGAAGTAGCAAATTTCACTAGATGACCAAGAGAGAGCCTGAGGCTTTGCTGCCAACAAACTGCATGGTATTGCTTGTGCTGGAAGATTAATGTGTTCACTTAAGATTTCCTTTATATCTGTCAGTGGCACATTTCCTTTGTTTCCATAATCGCAGAAGAAAACTAAAGCCTTGTCAGACATAACACTTTCCACAATGGCACGGTACCAAATTTTATCTAATGCATACCGAGCTATGCAAACACTGCCACTTTTCAGTGATTGTGGCTTTATGCTTTCTGCTGACTCGTACACTGCGGCTATGGTGTCCATTAATGTAAATAATTCCATAGAATCAGTAACCTAAACAAAGACGTAAGATAGATTGTGAGTAAAAATTACTGAACAGCAAATTTTAATCCCCCATAAGCTACAAACAACAATCAACCATATTCGCAGACATTACACAAAATGGAAACAGGAAAAAGTTTGTATAAATATATATATCATGATCTGAAATAAAAGAAAAAGATTTTTACATAGTAAAAGTACCATGATTCCTGGGTGTGCAGTATAATCACATTACTCTGCTCTTCAATCAACACCAATGTTCTATTTGCTTACCTGTGCATAGAAGTCTTGTGGATTAGTTGTAAATACGACTTCAACAGACTTTATATCACCAATGTTGATACTCAGAGGTTTTACTGTCACAGAAGATATGGTGGCGGTGCTTGTATCATCACACTCCGTTTTAGCCAGCATAAGAGATGCCAATTCCTTGAACAAATTTTGCAATTAATACAAGCTCCTCAAAAAAAATGATGGTTTCTTTCTTTAAAACAAATGGGAGAGAACATTAACAGGGCTATAGATATGCCATTTAATACACAGTAATACAGTAAACTAAGCTAAGCAGAACTTTTTTGCTTTTATAAAGATTGAATGTAGTGCTGCCATTGGTATATGCTTACATACTAGAACTAGTTTAACTTATGAAGAAAAATTAGTCATTTTTAAATCAATGAGCATAAAACATTTTACAAGATCAAAATATAAATGATGAATTGAGGTTCAACTAAAGGATGCTTTTAAAACAATATTTAGGGATCTAAACTTTCACATAAACTAAGTTCTTTCTCCTGTTTTTACCAAATCTGAGCCTTAGCCTGAGGGCTGGTTTGAATCCATGCAGACCGCCTTTTGACATATCCTGTATCACTGTAAATGTACAAAACTGAATGAAAAAAGCCTGATACATTCAACTCAGTTATCATTATTTACAATTTGCTCTAAGCCTCCTGCTGAAATTCTACAACAGTACGGATCACTTTGCATAAGTAACATACAGCTCTATTAGAAGATACAACTATTTGAGAGGTAGAACTGGAACTTAAAAATTCAATGCCACAACTGGGATTTGAACCACAGAATTTTTAAGTTCCAGTTCTACCTCTCAAACTTTGCCCACACATGGCTTGTGAGTTTAAAAACACCAACAGTAAGTTTGTTGGCATAAATAAATAATAAATACCATCTGAAGGTTATTTAATCCTGGAACATAAAGTACTTACAATAGTAAGTCACCATTGGGGTAATTTGTCTCTGATGTGAGACTGCCTTTGTGGTTTACCAGGAGAAATACGAACTGGTTTGAGAATTCAATGCCATTCTGGCAGTTTGTCACAATAGCTCAATGGTTAGAGCAGCCGCCTGGTAAGCAGAAGGTCTGTGGTTCAAATCCCAGTTGTGGCATTGAATTTTTAAGTTCCAGTTCTACCTCTCAAACTTTGCCCACACACGGCTTGTGTGTTTAAAAATGCTAACAGTAAGTTTGTTGGCATAAATAAATAATAGATACAACTATGTTTTAACTCCACAAAACAGATTTAATGTGCTATTCACTACTGATTTAAGATTTATCACAGCATGGTTTGATATAAACACCATGTGAACAAACTGTAACATAAAAAATGGTTCTTTAGATAGTAAAGGAGAAAGTTGCCATATTTATTGAACATTAGTAATATTTTTGATTTTATGTAACATTGCGGCTCAAATTGGTGCCATCCATTTGTGCTCATTATGATAAATACGGAATATGATGTTTTCCACATCACACATGACACAAGCTGGCCTGCTCACTCTTACTCTAGGCAAAATAATACTTGCTTGGACAATTGCAGAAACTGCATAGCTAGCAGTTCATTCATAGTGCTCATATTATGTGCAAGAGAAGAACAAGCATGCCATTGATTCCCCCAACAACTAACAGTACGGCCAGAAAGTGTTCAATATTCAACAATAACTTACAAAATCACAATCTTGCTTGATGTCATTTGGACGTAATTATAAGATTAGCAATCACAACATGAAATGGACATTATGCCAAAATGCTGTCTCATATGGTATAAAAAGAACTAATTGACATCACTATATCAAATGATTACCTATTAACTTTGAATTATATTGCAACAATTAATGACTAACAAACACTTCTTGATGTTATATTTTGTTTTTCATGTGGCATTGCAGACTGTTTCTCTATTTTTTTTTCGGTAGTGTTTAACACCTGCTTTTACTACATTTGACGCCACAGGCCGTGACACCAATGATACATAGAATGAAGATGGAGCACCAGTGGAATGAGACGACGGGGGAAGCCAGAGGAAACCTGTCCCAGCACTGCTTTGTCCACCACAAATTCCAAATGCAGTTGTCCGGGATTGAACCCGGGCCACTTTGGTGAGAAGCGAGCAGTCTAACCACTCAGCTACAGTACGACTGCGTTTATCTATGTCACTGTCTCTACTATCTCTGTATGGCATGTAAACCATCAGCATTGTCAATGTATAACAATAAATATTACCCTGCAGATGGGAGTTTTAAATTTTAGAAACCTTATGTTTAATAGCCTTGCTTTTTTGTACAGTTTTTCAGAAAATTTGCTGCTCTTTAAATCTGCCATTCTGGGCAATTGCCCAGTTTGCCAACTTGTATTCCCTGGACTTACCAGCTGCAAAAGTGTATTTGAAAATGCAAACCTATATCAAAGAATGTCTTAGAATTAGTTAATGCTACAAAGAATTTGATATAAATTTTGTACTTTAATGAGACCTACATTTTTTATGTAGTAAGACACTGCCTATCTCTTTGCCAATTATACAAAAGTTATTCAGAAAGAAGAGAACTTCACTGGCTACTTCGAGGAAATCAAAGGCACACATTTTGTCATTAAAATAATATTAGCATATCCTATTTTACTGTACACCATAACAATTATTTTGAGAAAATAAAAATAACAATTTATTATCTTCCTTTCATATAAGTTTGACAGTGTTGTTGTAATTAATTTAATTTAAAAGGTGAGTTAATTAATAACACTGAACAACACTTACAACATATTTTTCCGGGACACGTTTCGAAGGTTAACTTTCCTCCATTATCAACCGGACAATAACTGGGTTTCCATGGTGTTTCATGGTGCAGATGGTGCTGCTTCTTCTGGTGTTTCTTCTGGTGGCAGTTCAAATGTCTCTCTGAGGAATGTCGAAATTAAATACTCGGTTTCTATTTTTTAAAATAAAGATTTGTTCCCATGTGGACAGTTCTTGCTTTCCGGTTATGTGTTTGAGAAGTTTCGGTTCTAGCTTAATGTCATGATTTTTTGTCCAAAAGTGAAATGCAACCGCTGATTTTTCTAATTGTTTACTCTTAATGTTTCTAACGTGTTCCTTGGATCTAATTTCTAAATTTCTTTTGGTTTTTCCTATGTATATTTCATTACAATCACTGCATTCAATTTGGTATATGTCAGATTTTTTGTTAGGTGGAATAGCATCTTTGATGTTTGAAAGTAGTAGGTTTTTTATGGAGTAATGGTTTACTACTGCTAGCTGAATGTTGTATTCCTTGAACACTTTTTTAAATTTATCAAAGGCCCATGGGTGATATGTGAATTTTTTGAATATCATTTTTGTTTTTGCTGCTGTGAGAGTTGTAGTTTCTTTTAATAATTTTTTCTTTTCTGCTCGTGTTACCTTTTTATCTACTTCTCCAAAGAATTAGTAGATAAAAAGGTAAAAGATGCTGAATTTGAATACCTAACAAGTTTCATTTTACACATACTGTGTGTGCACATACATGTACTAAGAAGAATTTTTTTGAAAATTTATTTAATTATTCAAGAAGTATCAAAATGTAAATTTCCAGAGAAAACTCATTATCAAATATTTGGAGGAAATACAACACTTCCACTATATTCTCTCGTACATAAGAAGTAGAGAAAGTAAAAATATACATCTTATAACACAAAGATCATTTAATGAACTTCAGTGCACTATTACTGAGAAAACAACACCTGAATACACAATGCAGCTTCGGATAACTCTACTGCAACCAGCTCCATTAGGAAACAAGCAGACAGGAAAGGTCCTCAAAACATGTTTGCAGATTTTTAGTCTGATTCTACATTTCCAACCTTGCACTACACATGGCTTGTGCGAAAGAACAATGAATTACCATTTATTGATTTAATAGTCACTGAAACCACATAGCCCAGGACTATAAGTACCAATAACATTGTAAAATGCCATAGTGTTCTGTCATATCAAAATGAATTTGAGATCTCTTTGTGATTCACCAGGAAAAATACAAGTCAGTTAGGGAATTTAGTGTTGCATTGCCATGTTGGCAAGGTAGCTAAAGAACAATTATGTACCATGTACCCAACAGTTACAAAGAGCGATGTTTAATGTTTGAATTCATTATAGATTATACTTCATATACATTATGGAAGTGTTTATTAGTTGCTTGCATTCTATGCAAATTATCTATAAGCATATGCATACTAATATATATTCCAAAAATTAAGGTAACATTATAGAAGCACATATTAAATCAATAACAAATGATCATGAAACAAGAAAAAGAAGGGGAAAATTAAATTTTATATTGGAATGGGTTATTTAACATAGTAATGAGCTTAGGAAAAGGAAAGTGTATGAGAATTTGGTGAAAATAAGTGAATTAAAAGACAAAGACAGGTTTGTGTAAGGCTAATTAATTGTAGCTGAATAATAAATAGCACTTGTCAAATGTAGAGAACCTCAAAGGGCTGTCCAATGACAGAAGAGTCAGGGAGCTCAAGTTAATGCGCAGCCCAAGATGTATATGCTCTAATATTCAATGAGTATATTCATTCAAATCAATAATAATTTGATTATGGTATCTTAGGAGTATTAAGCAACTGTGTATCTAAGAAAACAATTATCAATAATTTATATATTTGCAATAAAAAAAAAAGCTGTAACCACTGATATATTAATTACATATGATTTGTGCTTTATCTGTAATATTTATTTTCACTTTTTGAAAGGAAAGATGACAAACCTCATTTTTGTGTTCCAAAAGTGTCATGTCTAGCTTCAGGGCCTCTCTAGGGAAGAGCCTTAGATCGGCAGGTTCCTTATCTGAAAATATTGAATTGGTAACAATTAAGCAAAATCAAGAGAAGTGTTATGAATGAACCAAAAACTTGTCCCATAAAAATTCTGAGTTTTGCTTTTCAATATCTGCATAAAAAGACTTTTAACTCAGAATTGCAAATCAAATGCCATTTTATGATTTTACATTATTAAAATTGTGATGGAAACAAACATGTTGCTATTTAAATAACAATATTCTTAAAATAGGTGGTTTTTCATATATTTTATCTTTCTTTGATGAAAAATCTTTGTCTTTCCTTGTTTAGTATGCAAACAATACAGGAAGAAATCTTACCAGGTTCATGTACTTATGGGAGCTGAAGGAACTGTTCATGCCTCAGTTCAACAAATCACAACTGTAACTAGCAAAGTGAATTTAGTAATGCAGGATTTGCACTCAAGTAATTCAATATTGCACCCTGATGTGAATGATTTTATATTGTTTCCTAGTAGTCTTTTCTGTTTCTCAGGAATTTAACAAATGTGATTGTTGTACTGTTATCCAATATTTCAAAATCAAGTTATTTACAGTTAGGACAGCTGAGGTGATAGCTGGAAGAACACACCCTATAGGACTATTGATCCATGCAAACCATAATTACTGAATTTTGAGTTGTTAGAGAGGTAGAACTGGAACTTAAAAATTCGATGCCATAGCTGGGATTTGAACCACAGATCAAATCCCAGCTGTGGCATTGAATTTTTAAGTTCCAATTCTACCTCTCAAACATTGCCCACACGACTTGTGTGTTTAAAAACACCAACAGTAAGTTTGTTGGCATAAATAAATAATAATTACCATTTGAGTTAGTTTACTGGAGCAAATCATAACAATGAACATGCTAAAAAAAGATTAAAAAGGATAACTGAAAAGCTGAACACGTGCAGTAGTCTGCAGTACAGTAAGACACTGTGCACCGGCTATTTGCATTCTGATATATCTTGAGTCCACAAATAAGAAATTATTACACAATATCATGTTGGTTTTGCAATCTACTGGCCAGGAATAGGTAGACTGTTAAGTCTGTTCTGCATCCACCATTCTCAGAATGTCAATAATGAGTTCATCATCAGAGGAGAATTATGCTGCTTCTTGTCATTATAGTTGACAACAATCAGGATGAACAAACTCTTCTGATTCAGCTGTTCATTTCAATACACTTCACCTCAAAAACTTTCAAACCCAACCCAAAAGCCTATTGAGTTTAAACACACAGAATAGGCTATGCTCTATGGAACACAAGCAAATGCTTAAGAGTTGACAATTAGTTTGCTTAGTTGTTATAGTTATTATTTTACAGGACAAGAGAGGAGCTGGTATGACTATATGCATTGTATTTAGCAATAAGCATTTTGCACAAATGGCATTTGTCTGAGAGAGGTTTGTAACTGAGTCAAGAAGCAGAAAAGAGTGGAGTTTATTTCTTAACAGACTTTCAAAATCCACCAACACAGCTTAATAAAAGAGTTATTAAATATTTTATCTCACTTCACTAACATGCAGAACATTTTCTGCATTACACACCTCGTTACTTCTTGTTACAGCATTCTTAGTAATGCAGTGGCCTAAGTCAATGCTAGGAGGAATGCAGCAGCCACAGTGGCCAAAGTTCATGCCAGGGATAGCGAAAAGTATATTCCAGTACCGCTCTTTGAAGAAAATTAAACCCAACTTTCAAAAATAAATTAATTAAAAGTACAATAAATTTTTTGGGGACAAACTATCCCCCACGTTAAATTCAAATCCACGGTATTTTGAGCTTCTACTGTACTAGATGCAACAAAAGTCAAACAGTAGTGTATCGATAATTCAGCTAGGGCAACAAACATTATCTTAAATGAACACTAGCTGCAGAAGTAGTATAAAATGCTTGCAAGATTTTTGGGTAAAGTAATTTCAGCTTCCGAAATCTGACATTTGTGACTTGCGCTAGGAAGCAAAACAATTCAGATATTGTTACAGAGCACAATTAGGAGAGAAATGAAGCACATGCACTGTTAAAAGACAACTTAATAAAGCAAGGATAAGGGAAATAGCAGAATGTGATTAAGTTTTTCCCAGCTCAAAATTCCTTATGGAGGCTTCCTTTGGAAAGGAAGAAAAGCTGGTGTACCCATGTACATTTATAGCATGTTCAAGAACCTCAAGCCTGAGAGGCCTCTGAGCATAAGCGGCAGGAGCCACATGTTGGAAGTTTGTAATCAGATAATAATAATTCATTATTTTACTGTCAAAATTTATCATATTTGTTGCAAATAACCATATTAATTTGTGCTAAATAAAAGCTGTTCTTTCAATAAAAATTAAAATTATTATTTAATAGTAATTGATTGCATATTAAGTTCACCAACTTCCAAGGGGGGTATGCAGCCTCCTTTGCCCCCTCTTTGGCTCACCCATGACTCTGAGTAAAATTAAGCATCCTATCACATCCATTATAGACTGGGACACTTAGCTGATTTTGTTGTCTAATCCCTTATGATCAAATTAAAAATTACTAAGCAGCTCTAAAAGAATGAACAATGTTTAAAACATATCTGTATTTAAGAGGTAGAACTGGAACTTAAAAATTCAATGGCACAACTGGGATTTGAACCACAGACCTTCCGCTTGCCGGGCGGACGCTCTAACCACTGAGCTATTGTGACAAACTGCCAGAATGGCATTAAATTCTCAAGCCAGTTCGTATTTCTCCTGGTAAACCACAAAGGCAGTCTCACATCAGAAACAATTACCCCAATGGTGACTTACTATTGTAAGTACTTTATATCCCAGGCTTAAATAACCTTCACATGATAATTATTATTTATTTATGCCAACAAACTTACTGTTGGTGTTTTTAAACACACAAGCCGTGTGTGGGCAAAGTTTAAGAGTTTGTTGGCATAAATAAATAATAAATATCTGTATTTGTTGAGGAGACATAAATTGGACTTTTAAACACTATGGTGCAGCACATTAAAAATTATTTTAATTTTACTTGAATCTACATTCTGCTAAATTTATCTTAGTACATTTTGGACTGATGTTGACATCCCACTTAGTGCCAGTTATAGTAGAAATAAGCAAAAAAATCTCTTGTGTTGTAGAAAAATTAAACAGGAGTGGGAGAAAGAAAGACTTTTAGAAATTTGTGACAAATTAGATACAGAAGCATGGGTTTGGTTTGAACTGAGATAGTAAAATTAAAGGGCATGAGAGGAGAAGTTGGACTGAATATATGTCCATTATGTGATAGCATTAAATTGATTTTCATTAGGTTGTAGTTTGTGAAGAGACCAAAATACGGGTGGTGGGGGTATTTTGTTTTAAGGTAATGGCAACAATTACTAAATGACACAATAAAAATAAGGATTATGAAAAGAAAGAAAATACTATAGATCAGAAAGTTAGGAGATAGTTACGACAAATCAAAACTTAGGCAAAAAATTGGAGTATCATTAGTAATTAAAGGACACCTTATCTATAAGTGTGTTTACAATATGTGAGTTGTAAATTACTAGATATATATGTAGGTGAATTATGCTTTAGTAGATATATCATTCGGGAGCCTGGCATACTGTGTATCAAGAACCATGGTACTGAATACATTTATAGTAGAAGCAACTAAATAGCAAATTATTGTATGTGTAAGCTCTTAATGACTAAATTTATGAATATACATGGCCATGTATCAGCAATATTGTATAAATTGAAAAGAAATAAATTCAAATCCAAAAAATGCCAATTATCATTACTGAACTTGCTAGTGCAGATCAGGTGCCTCGCTTTCAGTGGTTTGACAAACTTTTAGTTGGAAATTCCTTCTTATGTAATATCAAAGTTTGTGAATCTACTCTCATATTTTTTTATGAAGATCCTCTCCCATGTATACAATTCTGCAGATTCCTCAACACTTTAAAGTACACTGATTCTGTCTTACATATCATGATTTATCAATTTCTTCTGCAAATCAAAATTTAGAACAAAATGAATAGAAGTAAACTTTTCTCTTAAAGGAACAATACATTGAGATTCTAAGGCTTTCACGACCGGTATCAATATTAGAAACAATATATTCCAGGCTTATGGGCCGTGGTCTACAGGTTTCTTCTTCTTCCCAGAAGTTTTGTCTGCAACTACGGCAGATATCAGTGGCGGCGAGGTCAAAGTATCCTAGAGGAGATTTCAACAGCAACTGTACTGCTTTCTCCATGGGATGCGGTATTTATATCAGTGGCTGGAGGGGAGGTCTGTTGTGATTGGTCCGGATGGACAACGAGCTGGACCAATGTTGGTGGCGTGTTGTGATCTGCTGGCATCTGATTGGCTTGTGTGGGGTTCTTGATTTTTGCTTTTGCTAGTGGTTTGCCATAATCTGTTAAGTTTAAGGCCTTCTGCATCCCACGGAGAAAGCAGCACAGTTGTTGTTGAAATCTCCTCTAGGATACTTCGACCTCGCCGCCACTGATGATGTCTGCCGTAGTCAGAGACGAAACATCTGGGAAGAGGAAGAAACCCAGTAGACCATGGCCCATAAGCCTGGAATATATTGTTTCTAATATAGAAGAATACATTGTTAGCATTAATTTCAGAAAATAAGAATAGTATAAAATGAAGTCACGGATGCAGTTTCAGATTGAAGTAAGAAAGTTGGCAATGTGGAGCTGTCCTCAGAATGCACGGACTTCAATAGAAAAGTAATTAATTAGTGGAAAAGTAACTTGTCCTGTTTCTGAACATTTCGCCAGGCCTTCAACTTTTCATATAACTGTAGTTTATATCACTGATAACATTGGAGCAATTACTAAGCATAGAACCCTTGTCTCACAGTCGTAAATAATTGCCTTGATCGTGAGGCGTATTTATATATTGTAACCTCATTCACAATGCTGGGGCTTAAATGTCTTATTATTCAATACTGTACATTTGTAAACATGAATATGATTTCATGTTCTGAAAAACTCCTGTTGTTTAATAATGAAAGGTTATCAACAAATGGCTGGTTTTGTATAACCAACAGCTGACCTTGTGGCAATATGGACATATGTACCTACATGCTTCTTGCAGTCAGTTTTCACTCTGAAATTCCACCATGTGCAAGATATCCATGAAATTTTGTTTGGAGAACCTAAATATAACTTTAAATTATATGTTGTCATATTCCTGAAATGTATTCAACTATATCTAAAATTCTCCAGTCTTGGTAGAAATACACTTTAAGATTTCGTATTTTGTTAAAGCACTTCATATCGCAAGCATTAAAACAAGGAAACAGAAAGCTCTTAATTTTTTCACATTGGGTATGGTAGCTTGTCAAAATGGGAAACAGCATCACTGTTAAAAACACTTATAAAAAGTATTTTGTGACGAAAAAGGCTTTTCAGGACAACACAATCTTAAACAAAATATACTCAGACCCAATATAACCTCTTTGTCAGACAAGCTGTATAATGAAGGACAGAACAGAAATACTACACTTCCCAGCATAAAGCTACAATTCTACAAACAATCAACAATAATGCATACAGCAATAGTGTTTATTTACTTGTATCTGAGGATGCCATACTGTGAAACAATTAAGAGGAAACAATAATGGCAGCCATTCTCTACTTGTAGATTCGAGATTCAATCTTTAGTTATACTCGACTGAGTAGTGTTGTACATCAGTCATGCAACTCATTCCAGAGACAAACGAACACTTCAGCGCCAAAGAAGTCTTTCAGTGCTTTCTTGCAACTGAGCATAAAACTGTATAAATGGTGGAAGATCTGATAGTTAACAGTAGTGGAGGATAAGGATTTCAATTCACAAAACATATACTAGCCAATATATCAAAATCATGGAGTGTGAGTTTGACTCAAAGTCATGTATGTATTTGTGAAGGTTTTTAGTTGCTTTTATATATTCAGGTAGACAATCACTCACTTGTAGTTGTAGATAAACAGGAGTGCTTTCGTGGAGGTTACGTCCACATCCTCAGCCAGTAGCAACTGTTGTTTGAAGTCCGAGTTTGGTGCCTTGTACACTCTCCTTCGCTCTGGTGGTAGAACTTGCAAACACAATCAAATCTGGTGCAGAGGGAATTTCAAAATATCAGACATGACTGGAGTTTAAGTGAATAAAATATTTCTCCCAAAGGTCCAAATCTAATGCAGAAGTGGCTGGTTTTAGCAGTTTGATGTTGTTTCCAATGTTGTGATTCTCGTTCCAAAAATGTGACGATTGTGAGAAGTTCTACATAGGTAAAACAAAAAGGAACCTGAATATTAGACTAAAAGAACACAGGAGACACATTCTCAACAAACAGTGTGAGAAATCTGCAGTGGCACACCATGAAATCTGCGGTGGCACACCATTTTTGGTGTCATGGCATGTAATACGTCCTGTGATTGGTGATCAGAGGATGTGGTCGGTGAATTTATTTTGATAATTCTCCCGGTCAGGTCGGTGAGACCCGTAAACCAATGACAGGTGTGGTCCTCCAGACATTCTGGGGGTTGTGAGAGAGCGATGTGACCGCCAAAACATAAAAATATGGTGCTCTCTAAAAAGCAGTTACTATTACTGCTATTGCTCTCTTCAATATCATCAGTGAAAAATATTGGAGAGCAAGAGGATTAATGACTTCATTGTCAGAAATCCAGCATTAGCCAACAACAACACCATTTTTGGAACGAGAATCACAACATTGGAAACAACATCAAACTGCTAAAACCAGCCACTTCTGCATTAGATTTGGACCTTTGGGAGAAATATTTTATTCACTTAAACTCCAGTCATGTCTGCAATTTTGAAATTCCCTCTGCACCAGATTTGATTGTGTTTGCAAGTTCTACCACCACAGCAAAGGAGAGTGTACAAGGCACCAAACTCAGACTTCAAACAACAGTTGCTACTGGCTGAGGATGTGGACGTAACCTCCACGAAAGCGCTCCTGTTTATCTACAACTACAAGTGAGTGATTGTCTACCTGAATATATAAAAGCAACTAAAAACCTTCACAATGATCAGGACATCACTATATATAATGCTTATCCTTAATCTTAATTTATCATGTATGTACTTATTGTCTTTGCTCTCATAATTTTATTGCTTATGTGAAAGTATTGCAAATAAACTCACCTGATATTACCTCTCTGATGACTGCCTTGGCTTCCAGCTGCTCAGGAGTAGCACCAAACTGTAAATTAATAGCGGTACTCCTTAGAGTATCTTTGAGAATCACATCATATGAACCATTGTTCTGAGAAACAAACTTTGCTTTCAAAGTTCTTCCCTCTGTTGCACATATGAAGCACTCAATTTCACTTGCTGACCAAGAGAGAGCCTGAGGCTTTGCTGCCAACAAGCTGCATGGTATTCCTTGTGCAGGAAGATTAATGTGTTCACTTAAGATTTCCTTTATATCTGTCAGTGGCACATTTGCTTTGTCTCCATAATCATAGAAAAAAACTAAAGCATGGTCAGTAGTGACACTTTCTACAATGGCACGGTACCACATATTATCTAATGGATACCGAGCCACACAAACAGCACCATTTTTTAGTGACTGTGGCTTTATGCTTTCTGTTGATTTATATATGTCAGCCATGATGCTCATTAATGTGTATAATTCTGAAGAATCAGTAACCTAAATGAAGACAAAGATACAGTGTGAGTAGAAATGACTGAAGAGCAGATTTTAATCCCCTAAGAGCAAGAAACAACTATCAGCAGTAATGAAAGCTGTAACATAACAATGAAACCATGAAAAAATTTGAATATATAAATATCATGATTTGAAATAAAAGTAAAACAACTTTTACATGGTAAAATTAGCATCAGTCCTGGGTATTCATTATAATCCCAATACTATACTCTCCAAGGACCTGTAGCCTAAAATACAATAAGCAGGTAAGCAGAATAATGACATGAGAGGGGAAAACAATTTTGACATTTCTTTATGTGTATTCCAAAAGGCTCTTCCATTCCAATTAATAAAGTGGATTGGATGAAAATAGCATGTATTTGAGTAATACAAACAGCACATAAAGAACTATGTGCTATATCCTTTGCATGAAGAATGTGGTCCCTCCTCCTCAGTAAAATCTTCTCATATTCCTGACAAAATTAAAGTCCTCATCTTCTTCCTTTAAAAGTAGCTAAACCAAATAAATAACTGAGAACTATCAGGGCCCAAAGCACACCACTGTGAATTTAGAGGCATTAGTCTGTATGCATGCTCCACAAATTTTTTGACCTTGTGGTGAACTAGCTTTAACTGTGCTTTGGGATGACATTGTATAGATTGTCACAAGTCTATTAGTATGAACATTTTGTGAATCATCATCATCAACAACAACAATAACAACAACAACAATAATAACAATAATAATAATAATAATAATAATAACAATAATAACAATATAATCTTAAGTAATAGAGCAATTCTGCAAATATGTCATACTGAGTGTTAAAATTTGAAATTAATGTTTCACTTTTTTT
This sequence comes from Tenodera sinensis, assembly GCA_030765045.1. Lineage (NCBI taxonomy): Eukaryota > Metazoa > Arthropoda > Insecta > Mantodea > Mantidae > Tenodera > Tenodera sinensis. Next base: position 47,646,650 of record CM060970.1, read on the forward strand.
ACTGAGGAAAGATGATGCTAGATACTCCAAAGTATCTTATGAAGTGAAAAATAAATGTTTTTAACGTGAATATGGGTTCAAATTTCACTTCTTACCCATATATTTCCAAAACACTAAAAATAAGTGTGAATAACAGTGATTTTCATATTGTCACCGCGCCCGCCGCATCTAATTGCCGACAGCCGCAATTGTCACCCATCGCATTATTGTCGGCACTACCGCAAAGGAGCCGAAGGAAAGAGACAGAGAATGGCCGAATTGTTGGGGCGCTTGCCGAAAGAGAGAAAAGGATAGAGGCTACTGGAATCTTCTACTCTGTACTCCAGTGCAATAAGTGAACGTTCCTGAAGCTTCCAGAATAGTGCCTGGGAGATATAAATAGCGGAAAAGTGTGAGAAGATTCAGTCAGACGTATGTAAAGGTTGAGTAGTCGTGCCGACGGAGACGGACAGACGATGTGAAGCGTTGTGCCGACGGAGAAGAGTTAGTTCTTTGTGTTACGAGTTCGGAGCCGTGCTGTTGGAGAATCGGAAAAGACTTTCTTGCTGTTGCAACGAGTGTACAAGTTACTGTTTACGGAAATAAAAGTGTTTCTTTATCTCGACTACATCTGTCTTCTTTACTTTACACCCTAGCAAAGTCACACTGGTGTCAGAAGTGGGATTCGTCGAATTGCTTCTAGTTTCGTTACATCGTCGTTAGAAGTTACAACGTTAGAACCAAGATGGAGGGATATTCGGAAACCAGGATGATGGCAATGATGAAAGAATTATTCGCCGAAATGAAGACAGAAATGTCCAAGATGAAGACGGCAAACGACAACCTCGTTGCCGAAATAAAGAGGAGAAACAACCTCGCTGCCGAGCTGAAAGAGATGAAGACGGCAAACGACAACCTCGCTGCCAAAATGGAAACGTCAAACGACAACCTCGCTGCCAAAATGGAAACGAGAAACGACAACCTCGTTGCCGAGCTGAAAGAGATGAAGACGGCAAACGACAACCTCGCTGCCAAAATGGAAACGTCAAACAACAACCTCGCTGCCGAGCTGAAAGAGATGAAGACGGAGTTATCGGCGAAAATTGATGGCGAACTGATTGGCGTGACGGAAGACGTGGAAGAACTCGGCGAAAAGGTGGTAGACCTCTGCCAGCACGTGGACGTCGTGGAGGACGACGGGGATCGTCTTGGCGCCCTGGTAGTAAGAGTTGACGAGAGCGTCAAAGTACTGGATGCCAGGGGCAGACGGAATAGCGCGGAGCCGGGGAGGGAGCACCTAGTGGCCGAGGCGACAGTTGCGCCCGTTTCAGATGATGTGAGGGAAGACGTGAAACAACTCGGCGAACTAATTGGCGTGACGGAAGACGTGGAACAACTCGGCGAACTGATTGGCGTGACGGAAGACGTGGAACAACTCGGCGAACTGATTGGCGTGACGGAAGACGTGAAACAACTCGGCGAACTGATTGGCGTAACGGAAGACGTGGAACAACTCGGCGAACTGATTGGCATGACGGAAGACGTGGAACAACTCGGCGAATTGACTGGCGTGACGGAAGATTTGGAAGAACTCGGCGAAAAGGTGGAAGACCTCTGCCAGCATGTGGACGTCGTGGAGGACGACGGGGAACGTCTTGGCGCCCTGGTAGTAAGAGTTGACGAGAGCGTCAAAGTACTGGATGCCAGAGGCAGACGGAATAGCGCGGACCCGGGGAGGAAGCACCTAGTGGCCGAGGCGACAGTTGCGCCCGTTTCAGATAACGAAAGTGTACGTCTCGGGGAAGACAAAGGGGCAGTTCAGGGACGTCGTCGAGGATCCTCTGTAGGAGTGTGTCGGGTACGTAACCAACCAGGATATGACGTGGAGGACGATCAGCAGGGAAGCGCACAAGCAAACGAGCATCACGCGAGAACCGACTTGGCGTGTGACATGGGGGGACCGTCGGAGCCATTCAATCACCTGACGCATAGTGCCGTGAACGGAAGAATGGTGGACATCATCTTGGACGGCAGGATACAGGAGAGGCCGTGCCGAGCACGAGTGAACACGAGTGCAGCGGTGGACGCGACTCGCGCGGATGTGGTGGGGTTTGTTGCCGGACCCATCGGAAGCAAGGTGGCTGCGAAGGTGCGCCAGAGAGGTCGGCGGACATGGTACCCAGTGAGCCGTTTCCAAGTGCGCAGGATGGCCCGTCAACACACCAGGAAGAAGGGCAACTGGACGAGGGACCGTCAAGACCGGCGGTACTGTTGCAGAATTTCGAAGCAGGATGGCATACATCGTCCTACCCAGACCAAGGGACACTATCCAACAGCGACACCTAGGATCGTGCCTCCTGGAGAAGAGGTTCGATGGGATAGTCCGCTGGGGCGCAAGGGAGATGCCGCAGTGATAGTGCTGGTCGGGACGACCAACTCTGAGGAGGGAGCAGTGTCACCGCGCCCGCCGCATCTAATTGCCGACAGCCGCAATTGTCACCCATCGCATTATTGTCGGCACTACCGCAAAGGAGCCGAAGGAAAGAGACAGAGAATGGCCGAATTGTTGGGGCGCTTGCCGAAAGAGAGAAAAGGATAGAGGCTACTGGAATCTTCTACTCTGTACTCCAGTGCAATAAGTGAACGTTCCTGAAGCTTCCAGAATAGTGCCTGGGAGATATAAATAGCGGAAAAGTGTGAGAAGATTCAGTCAGACGTATGTAAAGGTTGAGTAGTCGTGCCGACGGAGACGGACAGACGATGTGAAGCGTTGTGCCGACGGAGAAGAGTTAGTTCTTTGTGTTACGAGTTCGGAGCCGTGCTGTTGGAGAATCGGAAAAGACTTTCTTGCTGTTGCAACGAGTGTACAAGTTACTGTTTACGGAAATAAAAGTGTTTCTTTATCTCGACTACATCTGTCTTCTTTACTTTACACCCACACCAAAAGTTACAATATCAATATTTCAGGAGCTATGTGCAACTGTTTTAATTTTTTTGTTCTGTACATCACACAATGACTCTTCGTCTTCGAAACGTGTATATAGCTAATAATTTTTGACATTTATAAATAATCCTTAGAGCCTCTTTAATTATTACTGTGTGTCAATGTCAGTTAGTCACTGTAAATAAGGATAAAGTCCTCTGGAGGGAAAAGTAATAGACTGAAATAAATATGCTTTTTGATTCTGCGTCATTACACTATAACAAATAAAAAAGTATCAGAAAGTTTTCCTCTATAGTCATTAGTTTTCCCACAAAACACGTGACTAATGAACAGTTAGTGCGGGCAACCCGTGGTCGTCATACATGTACAGTTGCTTCTGAGACTTCAGTCAGGATAGATGTATCAGTCTGTTTCTGACTCCATGGCTAAAACACCAGCCCAAAGACAATGTGAATACAAACAACGTCTGAAGGAGCAAGGCAGTTATGCACAATGGAAGGAAAAAATAAAAGTGACTATGAGGAAAGGAAGAGAAATACTGATACAAACAAAACAAGGAAGAGAACACCTCAAAGCTGAGTATAGAAGATATAGGCAAGCACAGTGGGCAAGACGGAAGATATGAGACCAAGAAGGGATTGATAAGGATACTCCACCAACATTAACCACTTTCAAAAGCAAACGGTATTTCAGAAAGTGCAGAAAACATGTTGAGGAAGCATTGCCGCAATCTCCACGTAAAAGAAAAGAAATGATTTGTAAAATAGCAGTTGAAGAGGGATTACATGTTGTAAAACCAAAGTATTCTGTCCCAGTGTCAGGAAAACAACTATCAGAGGAGCTTAAAAGTGCACTCATCAAGTTCTGTCAGGATGATTCAATATCTTACCAAGCTCCTGGAAGAGATGATTTTATTGAAATCCATGTTCAGGGAGAAACAAAAGAAGTTCGCATTAGGTATCTAGTGGTAACATTAAAAGAAGCACATGCACTCTTTCTACAAGACCGAGTAGAAATGTCTGTGGGGTTGACAAAATTCGCTGAATTACGCCCTGCTCACGTGCATCTTCAAAGTCAGATCCCACATAATGTGTGCACATGCATTATACATGAAAATACGAAGTTTCTTCTCAAAGAATTGTGTAAAAATCACATGCTCACTGAGACTGAATTTCGTAAGTTCATAGCACAAGTGGTTTATGATCAGAAATCGAGTGAATGTATGCAGGGAGGATGCTCCAAGTACCTGGGATTGCGTGGAGCAGACATTTCACATAAACTTGCTAATTCTCCATGCGAGTGGAACCTGTGGATGGAGTTCACGTAATGGAAGAATGGAAATAGAAGTTAAAAATGGGTCTGTAAAGAACTGACCAATTGCCTGCCACGTTTCCTAAATCATGTTTATGTAAAATGACAGCAATCCGAGGCCTTTAAGAAGGCTTGGGAAAATGTTGCAATTAGTAAAGCTGTGATACAGATCGACTTCTCTGAGAACTACACATGCAAGGAGCTGCCCTCTGGAACAATACACAGATCTCAATATTTACTGCTGTTGCCTGGTATAGGAAAGAAGATATTGGTGAAATTCAGAAACAATCTTTTGCTTTGGTGTCTGATTATGTATCGCATGACAAATATGCAGTTGATATTTGCCTACAGAATATATTTTCGGAAATATTGGATATTTTTCCGAATTTTGAACTTGTGAAAGTGTTTTCTGATGGAGCTGCTTGTCATTTTAAGCAGAAATACACATTGAGCCATGTGACATATCTTACCAAAGTATTTGGAATCCAAATTGAATGGCACTTCTTCGAATCCTATCAAGGAAAGGGGGCAGTAGATGCGATTGGAGGGCAAGTGAAGAGGATGGCATGGACAGCTGCGAAAGCAGGAAGCAGGGTTCAGAGTGCTGAAGAATTTGTTAATACTGTTAGAAAGAAAACCAAAATATGTGTTCTTGAAGTTTCTCTGCCTGAAATTGAAGAAGCAAAAGAATTTCTCGACAAAAGATTTGAACGTATTTCACCTATGCCATCCACTCAGCGGGTTCATTATGTGAAAGTATTAGGTTTAAATGTTGTGGGATATGCTTTTCTTTCATGTGCGGAAAGTGTCAACGATGCACAACTTTTGGAAATAAAAACAGTGTTGTGATATACACGTGTACTACGGGGCTACTGCATCTAGCATTCCTGCACTATAAGGAGTCCAATCCAGTACGTAGTGTGTTACAGGTATGTGCTGTGTGCTCTCATGTGTCATCTTTGTTGTGGTTTTGAGTCAGCTTTTTATACTTGCAATGACGTAACTGTGATAAGAAATGAGAGCTGTCAACATCTGTTTATTCTGTTTATGTTGCATGACTTTAGTACTTGTCCAAAGGATATGATTCTTCTCAAAATGATAAATGCAATTACACACCTTATGTATTACATGTGTGTAACGTATAATACGTATCACTATGATTTACCATATGTTATACCATGTAAAACAAAAAGAAGTATTACAATTTTCGCATGTCAGTCACAAACTCATTTCACTCACCTTATCAATGCACTTATCTCTGCTTTGCCTTACTTGCTCACTTTTTGTTCTTAATCCGTCTCCAAGTTACATATCACTGTCTACATTCACATCACTCTCCGCTATTCTAATATTAAAGTCTCCCATTATTATAAACTCCATAGACTCATGTTTCTCCCTTAAAATTTTTATGTCATTCTAAAGTAAGAACAAATTAGAAACTAAAAACTTCACTTATCTTAGTAATGTTGCAAGTTATAACAGGTAGAACTGGAACTTAAAAATTCAATGCCACAACTGGGATTTGAACCACAGACCTTCCGCTTGCCAGGCGGACGCTCTAACCACTGAGCTATTGTGACAAACTGCCAGAATGGCATTAAATTCTCAAGCCAGTTCGTATTTCTCCTGGTAAACCACAAAGCCAGTCTCACATCAGAGGCAATTACCCCAATGGTGACTTACTATTGCAAGTACTTTATATCCCAGGATTAAATAACCTTCACATGGTAATTATTATTTATTTATGCCAACAAACTTACTGTTGGTGTTTTTAAACACACAAGCCGTGTGTGGGCAAAGTTTAAGAGGTAGAACTGGAACTTAAAAATTCAATGCCACAACTGGTATTTGAACCGCAGACCTTCCGCTTGCCGGGCGGACGCTCTAACCACTGAGCTATTGTGACAAACTGCTAGAATGGCAGTTCTACCTCTTAAACTTTGCCCACACACGGCTTGTGTGTTTAAAAACACCAACAGTAAGTTTGTTGGCATAAATAAATAATAATTACCATGTGAAGGTTATTTAATCCTGAGATATAAAGTACTTGCAATAGTAAGTCACCATTGGGGTAATTGTCTCTGATGTGAGACTGCCTTTGTGGTTTACCAGGAGAAATACGAACTGGCTTGAGAATTTAATGCCATTCTGGCAGTTTGTCACAATAGCTCAGTGGTTAGAGCGTCCGCCCGGCAAGCGGAAGGTCTGTGGTTCAAATCCCAGTTGTGGCATTGAATTTTTAAGTTCCAGTTCTACCTCTTAAACTTTGCCCACATACGGCTTGTGTGTTTAAATACACCAACAGTAAGTTTGTTGGCATAAATAAATAATAATTGTAAGTTATTTTTTCCTAATTTGTTCTTACTTTAGAATCTTGTTACTTCACTGATAATAGCTTCAATTTCCTTAATTTTCTATGTCATGTTCTAAAGAATGCATCATGTCTGGGTTATGGTACTGTGAGGCTACCGGTGGATTATATACTATACCTAAACATATAATATTATCCTGAATCGGCCTATCTTCAATTACTACACAAAAAACATTTTTCCTTCTAGACCATGTATTTTCTATTACTTTCCGCAGGGACTTCCTAACTAAGAAACCCACGCCTCTGGATGCTCTACCCTTCCTTGCCACATTTTCTCCTTTTAATCCAGTATATATAAAGTCGTTTACCTCTACATTTTCTTCCCTTAGCCATGTTTCTACAACCCCCAAATCTACTTTTTCCAACAATTGTCTTAATTTTCCTGTGTATATCTTGTTTTTTAGACCCTCACAATTCCACAACCCAAACCTTCTCGAAGTACCCTTTCCCTCATTTGTTTACATTTTACTTGTTTACTTCATCTGGCCCAGGAACCTTACATATACATGGTATGTGTATTCCTTATATTCTTTTACACCGTCCAAAATTCCATTCTATTTCGCATAATTATTAATTAACTTGATGACTCATTAGGTGTTGATGCAATACTTTCTTCCTCTTCTGTTCGACAACTCTGTGACCATGCCCTCGCTCATCCTGCCAGGCCATGTGCTTGCTGTATCTCCTCCTTCCTTGGCGATATTATCTTCCTTCACGACTCTTCCCTCTCTCCTCTCCTTTGTGACGTGCTTGGTGATGTCACATCACCTCCCGGCCCATTCTCTGAGTCACTACTTCTTCATGTGCTGACTGTGATAACGCACTATACAGTATGTGACGTTTCCACTCTCGCTTGCTGCAAGTTGCCCTTTGGTCTTCCTGTCTTCATCGATGTATCCAATGTTCTGGTCGCCAGTGTATCTAGCTGATTCATGTCCTGCTGCCCCTGTCTGGTGTCCCTTATTCCACTTTCATTCTGCGTCACCATCTGCCCGTCAACCCATAGTCGTAGATTTCAGATATATGCTTCCTTCCTTTCCATTCTTGCCATTTTCATTTGTTGTAACAAAGTGTACCTGTCCCACTCTGGAGTTTGAAGAAAACATAGTGTGTTTACTGGTAGAGGAACCATCAACCAGCACCCATGCTATTTCATGTGTAATGGGCATCAACCACAAGTGTGAGAAACAGTTCTACCCCTTCCATCTACAACAGGTGCAAGCTTTAACTCCCGAGAAGTGTGATTTACGCTTGCAGTTTTGAAAACAAAGTTTAAGGCAACCACCGAAAGTGTTATTAGTGGTGTTGTTCACCAATGAAGCCACGTTTACCAGAGATGGGCCAGTTCTAAACTACAAGAATAGTCACATATGGGCATATGAAAACCTCCAAGCCACTGTTCAGAAGAACCAGCAACAGCAGTTTATGGTGAACATATGGGAGGGCATTGTTTCTGACCACGTCATTCGGCCATACCTTCTTCCTCTTCAAATGTGTGGCAACACCTATAAACCATTTTTGAAGGATGTACTGCCAGCTCTTTTAGAAGAAGTGCTGCTTGATGTTTGTGTTCAACTGCATTTCCAACGCGATGGAGCTCATGCGCATTATGCTATAAACATACAGGAGTATCTAAATTGAGTATTCTCCAACAGTTGGATTGGAAGAGGCAGTCCTACCGCACCCTGGCTACTATCTTCACCAGATCCTAATCCCATGGATTTCTTTTTCTGGGGTGATCTTCAGACTATGGTGTATTCATCATTAATTGATTCTGAAGGGATGCTGTTGCCTGCCTTATTGCAGCCAGTGATGAAATTCGCAGCACACCAGGAATGCTCAAAAGGGTTCACGAATTGTTTCTGCATCATTGTCGCTTATGCATTGATGTTAGAGGTCACCATAATGAGCAGCTCCTTTGAAATATGAGCCTAATCATAATCTATTTCCTTACCTTTGTTCTGTTTGTATCTACCTATTGTATTATAATGTTAATATAAATCAACTTATATTTATAATAATTCAGTCAATTGAGTCAGGAAGTATGATGTTTTCAGTGTATTTACTACTTAGGTCATAAAAGAATAAATAACAGTTAAATGAATTTGAAATAAAAAGCTTAAACATTGGTTAAATGAAAAATTACAACACAACATGAATGTTTCCTGCACTTCAAATTAAATTCAGCATATACTTAAGAAAGAATGAAAGCAAAAGGAACATAAAAAATATGCAGCTATGGTGGATTTCAATCCGAGCTTTTAATTCATGTGTACCTTCATCGTCCTGGCAAAGTATACATTATGCTAAATACCCAGGCTACGAAAGTTGTCCCCTGGTTCTCTCATTGTATGTTACAGCTATAGTGGACATGATCAGTGGTATGCATACACCCAAGCAGTTCTTGGGCCACAATTCTGTAATTTGTAATACTACACCATAAGTTACCTATCTCAAATTGATTGTCTATGAACCATCTACTACCAGTAAAATTTGTGAGGTATTATTCATTTACACTCTGTATATGAATGGAGAGGAAAGGAAAGAGAGGAATAGATCTAATTATAATCACTAGTACCTGGGCGACCAAGCTTCACTCAGCTTTTATTTTGCTTTTCTTTAATCATGTTTTTTTGGGAGAAGATACTTATTTAATTAAACTTGAAATGCAAAATGTTAACAAAATATACATTTTCATCCTAATTGTTGGAGCCATTTCCGTGATGAGACCTTTAATATCTGGCTTGTTTGTTGAAATTGGCCCATTCACATAGACATTATAGCCAAAATAAGGTTTTGATTAATTGTGACTGTTATGTGTAGATTAAGATAACTATGTCAACTTTCTTTAGGTTTTCTGAAAGCTCTTGATTAGGAGTTTAATATACTGGCTTGTTTGTTTAAGTTAGCCCATTAACAGAGAAATTATGGCCAAAATAAGTTTAGAGTAATTGTGACTGTTACGTGTAAAATCACATTTTTTCAGGAATTACAACCATATAGATAAACTTAATTAGTAAAACCCTGTCTGAATACAAAATTTGATTGAAATCATTAGAGTCGTTTCCAAGTTGTGGGGAATATATATATATATATATATACACAAGAACTGCTCATTTAAATATGTATCAAAGAGCAAGATAAGAATAGGATCCATTGTACACAAATAACCACGATGTTAAAGTGTTTAAGATCCAAAACAAGTTACATGTAGAGTAGTACACATATTATAAATTTTATGTAACTGTGACATATGAAAAGAATCAAAGTATCTATAAAGAATGAGTCAAGGTTCCACTGACCTTCTAATAAAAAATAATACAATCTTAAAATTTCCAGAACAGTGCGAGACACATAAAACTGATGAGAATGAAGCATATTAATAGATTGAAAGAATCAACACCAATGTTCTATTTGCTTACCTGCACATAAAAGTCTTGTGGACTAGTTGTAAATATGACTTCAACAGTCTTTATATCACCAACGTTGATACTCTGAGGTTTTATTGTCACAGAAGATATGGTGGTAAGGCCGGAGGAGGTGCTGGTATCATCTTTAGCCAGCATAAGAGATGCCGCTTCCTTTAACACAAATTTTGCAATTAATATAACCTCTCAAACATTTCATTTACTACTTTAAAACAAGTAAGAGAGAGCAATAACGAGCTTATAGATATGCCATTTAATAGGCACTAACGCTGTAAGCTACACTAAGTAGAACATTTTTTGCTTGTATGAAAATTGAATGTAGTGCTCCCGTTGGTATATGCTTATATACTAAAATGTTAACTTATGAAGAGAAATTGGTCATTTTTAAATCAATGAAAGTGAAACGTTTTAGAAGATCAGAATAAAAATGATGATCTGAGGTTCAACCGTAAAATGCTTCTAGAATATATTTAGGGATTTAAATTTTCATGTCAACTAACTTTTTTCCCCTGTTTTTATCAAGTCTGAGCCTAGCCTGAGGGCTGGTTTGAGTCCATGCAGATCTTCATTTACATATTTTATATAATTTTAAGTGTGCAAAACTGAATGAAAAAAAGGCCTAATGTTTAACTTGGATAACATTATTTACAATTTCATCTAAGCCACCTGATGAAATTCTGCAACACATGGATCACTTTACATATAAGGAACATACAATTCTATCAGGTGATACAACTACATTTTAAATGGATGATGCAGATGTAATCTGATATTCACTACTGATTAAAATTTTATCACATTATTTTTAGATAAAAACAAAACAATATAAACTGTGATATAAAATATGGCACTCAAGCATCTAGAATTAATGAACAAATTTATTATATTTATTGAATATGAGCCATATTTTAAATTTTACTTAACATTGTGGCACAAATTGGTACCATCCAGTTGTGCTCATTATAATGAATGTCATATGAGGTGTTCCACAAGCGAAGGATGCACCTGCTGTTGGTTGTTCATATTTATATTCATTTCCAGCTGGGTAAGATCATCTATATCACCAATGACACAAACTGGTCTACTTGCTCAAACTACAGAGAAAATAATACTTGCTTCGACAGTTGCAGAAATTGTACAGCTTGTAGTTCATTCATAGTGCTCATTAAACTGTGCAAGAGAAGGGCAAACATACCACTGCTTCCCTTACAACAGCTGATAGCAAGGCCAGAAGAGTCAAGGATTCAAACATAACTTACAAAATCACAATTTCACTTAATGCCATTCTAACATAATTATAAGATTAGCAATCACAATACGAAATGGAAATTATGCCAGAATAGTGTCCCATAAGGTATAAAAAGAACTAAGTTGCATCACTATATCAAATTATTTATTATCTTCGCAAATATATTGAGAAAATTGATGAATAACAAATACACTTCTTGGTAATTATTGTTTATTTATGCCCAAAAACATACTGTTGGTGTTTTTTTATTCAACACACAAGCCATATGTGGGCAATGTTTGAGAGGTAGAACTGGAACTGAAAAATTCAATGCCATAGCTGGAATTTGAACCACAGACCCTTCGCTTACCAGGTGGGTGCTCTAACCATTAACCCTTTCATGCCTGAATTATTTTGCTACTTATGCCGTTCTTCCTCTAATTTGAAACCGGTTTAGATTAGGCGGTCTGGGACACCTTCAGCCTGCTGGCTTGAATGGCCATGATCGTTAAGGCAACATGTAGTGCACTGGCCATGCACTCAAAGCCTGAGGTCGTGAGTTCGAGTCTCGGCAACCGCAGTCAAATGTGCCTGTGGTAAAGGACGGGGAGGGCCCACGTAAAATAATCGGTGTGATAGCGCGCGTGGATGATGACGGTGTATCATTTGACTGTGGTTGCATGGATTTTGCTTCTTTTCTTAAAAAAAAAAACATTTTTTTACAATTCAAAACGTCTCAAATATGTATTTTTAATATGTGACAGACAGTATAACAAGAATATAGCAGGAAAAAAAAGTTAAAACTAATACAAATAGGAAAAAAAGCCTATGTATCTTATAATGCACACCAGGCATGAAAGGGTTAAGATACTGTGACAACCTGCCACTTCTTGGTCTTAGAAGTTTTTGATTCCATGTGCTAACCTCTTCTTACCATTACAAATTGTTTCTATACATCAACATCTGTCATCATTATCTGTGTATGGCATGAGACCTAATCAGCATTGTCAATGTGTAACAATGAATATTACCATGCGGAAGGGAAATTTAAACTTTAAAAACTTGATGTTTAATACCATTGCTCTTTTGTTTACCATAAAGTTTGCCATTCTTTCAACCTGATCTCCCGGGCAGTTGCCCAATTTGCCGCCTTATAAGTACATCCCTGGACTTAACAGCTGCAAAAGTATAAGTATTTGAAAATGCAAACCCATAACAAAGACTATCCCAGAACTGGTTAATGCTACAAAGAACTACTTGAATACCAAGTTTTATTACACTGTGTGTGTGTGTGTTAAAGTATGTGTGTGGGTGTGTGTGCGTGTGTGTGCAGATGTATGTTCCAAAAATGGGTTTTTTTAAAAATTCATTAATGTAATTATTCAGGGAGTTTCAAATTGTGAACTTCCAGTGAAAGCTCATTATGAAATATTTGGATGGAATGCAAAATTTCCACTAACTGTTCTAGGTACATAAGTAGCAGAGAAAGTAAAAATATGCATCTTATAACACAAGGAGGATTTAATGAACTTCAGTTACCCATTACTGAAAAAACTACCTGACAATGCCATTTTAGATAAATTTACTACAACCAGCTCTCTATATGTGTATAAGGTTATTATATTGGTCTTAGATGAAAGATATGGATATTGTTTAGAAAAGCTTACGCAAGCACTTGGTCAGAATTTTGGCAAAGTCCCACTCGGCAGTGTGTACGAATGGTCACAAAAGTTGCTGTGTTAATGCAGCGCTGCCAACAGCAGAATGTCCCTAGGAGTTTGTTGCCAATAGTAAGTTTGAATGTTTTTGCGGGAGTCGGCAGTATGCTGCTGACCTTAGAAGCAACTAGTGCAACGGATCGCTTTATCAGTATATTAGATTTGGCGCCTCTGTGCTTTAATGAGGAGTCATGCATGCAATTCCTGTACGACGAGGGCCTGCTGAGGACTCGAATGCTATGCAGGGAATGTGATGTGCCCTAGGGCGAAGCCTACAGTCCCCCATCTGTGCCATCCCAGCGCATGGGGTTCCGTAAATGGATTTTTTCTCCACTCGAAAATTAAAAAATAAATAAATAAAAAAGAATGATAATTAATAAAAATAATATAAATATAATTAAATAATAATATAAATAAATATAATACTATTAAATATAATATTATATATAAATAATATATAATATAATGTAATATTAAATAATAATACAATAAAATAATATAATATGTTGTTTTCTAGTGCCTTGCATCTGGCAATGAAGCCATTAGCATTATATTATAATATAATATAAAATAAATAAAAAATAACGATAAATAATAAAAATAATATAAAGATGATATATAGAATATAAATCTAATAACATTAAAAATAATAATAATATAAAATAAATAAACAAAAAAAGAACGATAAATAGTAAACATAATAAAAATATAATAATATTAAATATAATAAATATAATATATAAATATATATAATATATATAATATAAATGTAATAATCATCATCATATGCGATAGCAGTATGTCTGTGGCGGCAACGACGCGAGTGAGTGCATTTGTGTTTAATGTGTTGGCAACGAAAACTAGTGTAGTGTAAAAAGCAATGTTGGCAGATGTGAAAATTGTCTGCTAGTCATGCAGTGAAATCTAGTGGGCGATTGTGAAACTACTGTCGGCGCATGCACAGTAAGTAAGTTCGGACTTAGGATCTGGCTGGCAAGTGGAAAGTGAGCTGTTCTAAACTTGAGCCAAAGATATAATATAGCCAGAAATAGTGACTATCATAATAACAATACAAGAAATCTAGGTAACTTCTATAAAATATCTACGACAAAGAAAGCAATTACAAAGGATCCTCTGACAATTGATAGAATACTGTATAATAAACCCCCTCCCCTCCAAATTAAAAAAGAATCAATTCAAAAGAGCACTGAAAAATATTTAATTGAAAGATGTTTATATAGAATAGGTGAACTGTGAAGAAGGTGTACAGGTCCTCAAAACATGTTTACAGTCTTTTAATCGGATTCTACCTTTTCAACCTTGTCCTACCACAGCTTGTGTGAGAGAACAATTAATTACCATTGACTGACTCAGTAGTAAGTGAAACAATGAAGCCCAGGACATTAAATACTTCTGATATTGTAAGTTGCTACTGGTTTATGTCCTATCAAAATGAATTTGAGATCTCTTCATGATTTACCAGGAAAAGTAAGAGTTAGTTGGGGAATTTAGTGTTGTGCTGACAAGGGTAGCTAAGGTGGTTAGAGCAACCCAAATTTTTTGGTGGATAGCGATGATGCAAAATTTGTTAATATACAATAAAAAGGTTTTAGAATCAATTCTATTGTGATTGTTGGCATAATTACTAATGCTTACTCTCGCCATTGAACCCAATTTTAATGCAACTCGCAAAATGAACATTTATTTAGGTATAAATGTGAAATTAACACTTCATTGCAATGTTTCTATGAAACTGACGTTAAAAGATTTATTTCAGGAATAAAACAAGATCTGTTTCACTTTTTGCAACATAGAAAGCCAGATGCGAGGTCAAGGTCAAGAGTTCAAGTTCTATGTGGCTGGAAGAAATGCAACCATCTTTACAATAAGCAGGAAATGTATGAGAGTGGCAGGGAAGCTAGTCTGAGAGATAACCAGTGGCGCATGTGAGTGATCAATGAATGTAGAGAATAATATACCTTCCATGCTACAGCACCACCACTGGAGCAAACTGCCGGAGACAACACTGCTGGTTTACTGCACTCTGCAAACACACATAGCTTAGACTCAAACGATAAGTTCATGCATATTATATGGAAGGCTGCAATAGACAGCAGGTGCATGAGTTTAATGCCAAAAATGATGGAAATTTAATGCTGAGTTTGCTTCATATATTGATGCACCATACAGCCAAGGCATGTAATTGTACAGTTATATTAAAACAAGTCCATTCTGACAGCAAGTCCATTTTGACACATGTGTGCTTAAAAAGAGTTTCCATGGCAATGAATGTCGTCCTCCATGGTCTAAGGCTAACATGCTAGCCTCTGGTTCCCCATGTCGCAGGTTCTAACCTGGCTTAGGGCAATGAACTTTTTATGGGCATAAAAATCCTTGGTATGACTTCCTTTGCAAGGGGAATAAAGCCGGTGGTCCCATGTCATAGATTTAAGACATGTAGAAGAATCTCTAAGTTGATAGACCAATGAGCAAAAGCCCACTTTCATGTCCAATGTACTTATAGAATG
The DNA here is from genome assembly GCA_030765045.1 of Tenodera sinensis. Lineage (NCBI taxonomy): Eukaryota > Metazoa > Arthropoda > Insecta > Mantodea > Mantidae > Tenodera > Tenodera sinensis. The sequence continues at coordinate 47,662,157 of CM060970.1, forward strand.
GAACACAGAACCACAATGTATGTACTTACATTTCAACTTCTAATGGTGATTATGAAGGAGCTCTTTCAGTGTACAATATTATGTCTGATAAAAGAACCAATATTACAGCAGGCAACTTACGATAGAAACCATACTTACTTGTTATTTCTAAGAACACGCTACATATAACATTTGAAATGTAAATTATAACAGTAATATTTGATATTTTGTTTCACTGCTTTTATCCCGCTTGAGTCCTCTTTTCATACAAACATTCACAATTTTTATTCACTATAAAATTATGTCCCTACCAATGACAACCGGAAGATCTGTGGTTCAAATCCCGGCTATGGTACTGAATGTTTCAATTCGTGTCTATGACTTGTGTGAAGTAGCAATTAAGTACCATGTTTATAGTAGTTACAACTGCCATTTTATGCTTCATTATACAGTGTGTACATAAAAACAGTCGTACTTTAAAGCAGTGCTATGTCACTTAAGATAATTATATTTAAATAAAATTGGTGACATTCGAAAAAAAGACTCGAATATTTTATACTTTTATACCTGTCAACAATAGACCAGATCACAGAAATCAAATATAGAAACTACCTAAATGTGTTTTCGCTGGTGGGTTCATTGTTGGATATTTAGCAAGCAAGTTACATGTGAGAGGCTGCTTTTAAAATTGTGTTGTTATTAAAGAAGGTTCAAGGAGTTATGGCAAACCCACAAGAATGCAGTTGGTCTGTCTTGAATATCATACTTGGAATATCATACCATGCAGTCTGCTGTAGGTTCAGCATGCTTTTTTGGAAGGTTTCAACATCAAGCTTCAACACATACATCAATTTTGAAATGGTATGATGATTTTGTGAATTGTGGCTGCATATTTCATTAACAGAAAGGCCATTCAGAGAGACCACCTGTCAATGCGGAAAATGTGGAAGAAATGCACAAGGCATTTGAACACAGTTCTAAGAAGATGTCGGTAAAGCTAGTCAGCAGTCAAACATGCCACATACTTCAAGCATCGATTGAAGCTTCTCCACTCTAACCTGTAATTACTGCATATTTTGAAACTTGATGACTCAGGAAAATGATTAGGCTTCTGTGGACATTTATTGGTACTAATGGAGGATCATGAGAGTCTGTCATGAATGGGAATATCACCTTGAGGTCTACAGTATTACTCGTGAGGACCACATTCAATGTCTGTGAGGGATAGTAAAACATATTAAATCATTATGCCAGAATGCTGAGGCATAAGGCATAAAATTATATGTGACATAACTAAATCAAATTATTTATTATCTTTACAAATATATTGAGAAGATTAATGATTATAATATGTTCATTTAAAATAAGCAGCTCAAGGTCATGCCTGGCAGCTCTGCACGTATCCCCTCTATACCACCTTCTGTGTGATTAACTGCCCTCCCTCCTTTCCTTAAAAAGGCATAATAAACTGAGATTAAATGTAGCTCTGTTTGGTAACTGTTTGTACCTCTGCTTATTTCTCTGGGTATATATTTTTACTAGCAGATTTGAAGGATGGTCGTGGAGCTTCAATGTCAGTAACTCCAGTTCTATTGGCTTCATTACATGTGCATTGCACAGATCTCAGTGATATCCCACGTGCAATCTTTTACTCATCCCTAAAAAATACACTTATCAGTTCTTCACAATTCTGAAGAGACTTGAGGAAATTAATTATTCATTTATACTGCTGTCTGATAACATGCTTATTTAAACTAATGGAACTCAGCTGAGTGATTTTGACACTGTTTTTATTGTCGTAGGCAAAATGTCACTGCTGTCTGCAATGACATGCAGTTCAAAGAAGGTGCTGGTAGAGTGGGGGTAATGCATGTACGTTGTTTAAGATGGGAATGCGATCTTAAGCTACCTATTCTAAATAAACATACTACTTTGTGCTTTTTTGTTACCTAGAAACCATTAACCATTTCTATGAATGACAATCAAGGAGCAAGTTCAGTGGGATTCAGCTTAGCATCAAATTTTCTTAAGCCATTGTCTTATCTGTGGGCCAATAGAAATTCCATTTTTTATCTTGGCTGCATTCATACTGCGAAACAGTTCTGTCAGGTATTTGAAACCTTCCCCTTTCCCCTGTTTTCAAAGATTTTCATGAGCCCCAGTTTGATATGCAAAGGCAGAAGATACACATTTAAAAGGTTCACCAATAGCTTGAGTTTTACATTCTGCTTCCCTAATTCAAATTCTTCTCCCTTGGGCCATTCTTTGACTATATAGTGTTGTTCAACAGCTCGACTATACTACAGGCACAGGAAAAAACAGGGTCTTGTGAATTCACTCTGTAATCACAGCAGAAGTCCAATAGCTGTTAAATCACCACAAATATGCCAGTTATGTTCCTTGTATTTAATGTCCTCTAGAATTATCAACACTTTCATGGTTTTTTTCACACCAACTGCAGGGGCCACAGCAACAGATGACAGTCCACTGCCATACTTCAAACACAGTCTTAAAACTAATTTTGGAAGTGAAACAGTATATACGGTTTGTCCTCAAAATATATTAAGTACATTATGAATTTGACTTATTTTCTGTTTGTAGTTAACTTTGTGTTACATTGTTCTTCAATAATTGTTGGGAGTATTCTTTATTTATCAGTCTCATATAATCATTAATTATCATATTTTGATTTAATGTATAAAATTTCAAAGTTTATTTTAAATATAATGCTAAAAATGTTAGGAAGTTGGATTGAGATTAGTTTCTTAGCATTTTTGGTATTAGGGAAATATACAGAAAATGACATTATAATGGGATGCTACTAAAATGTGCATATATGCAGATGGATATATACACATAACTAAAATAATACATTAGGATCCATTTTTGATTGATGCATTTTGATATGTGCACATTATAAGATAGTAAAAGTGAAAGAAATAAGTGAAATATTGATTAACCATAATACGTTCATCAAAGCGAAGTGAGCGATTAAATAAACGGACATAATATTGTGGCGAAGTGCAAAATGATGGAGAATGCATTTGGCAAAATATCACTAAATAATTCATATGTAACATTGTGACAATGTTAAGAAAGTGGATCTACTAACAAAAAGGACTTACTATTGTGATACGTATTTGAAATACTGTGAACTAGGTGCGAATAAAATAGCTCATAAAAACTTAATTCTGAGTCCAGAATTATTTCACCTTGTACCACAGCCCGAGATTGCAAAGAATCGAAAGCTCCTCAACCCACCATATTTAAAACCATACCAGAAGAATCCATAAATGCCAATCTTCAATATTGTATACAATGTCTAGTTTTGACATCAAGCCGATCACATCACAACAAACAGAGTGAATTGTCTTGCCTAAAATACGGCAATGCAACCTGAGTGCTATTTTAAAATAAGTTCTATAAACACAGCTGTACTTCACATAAGGTCAGCAGTTCTACTCAGATTAGCTTACACAACTATCTATGCATGAAGATACAGATGGCAAGATTGCATGCAGCAAAAAACATAAACAGTGATAACTTTTTTCCCTGATGTGATAGAAACATTCTGTTGTCAGCAATTCAATCAGTACATTATTTGTAATAAAATCCACTACTTCCCTTTCCAGTTCCTAAAACCTTGTTGAGTTGTGTAATTGTGACATGATATAAATTGATGTGTCTATAAAGAAGGAATCAAGGTTCTACTGAACTTCTAATCATGAATAACAAAATCTTCAAATTTCCAGAACTGAGTCAGACACATTATTGAAAGAATCAACATTATATTTAAGAGGTTGAATCAGAAACTGAAAAATTCAATGCCATAGCCGGGATTTGAACCATGGATCTTCCACTTATCGTGGGCATTGCCCACACATGGCTTGTGTGTTAAAAAACACCAGCAGTAAGCTTGTTGGCATAAATAAATAATAATTACCATCTAATAACATTATATTTGCCTACCTGAACATAGAAGTCTTGTGCGCTTGATGAAGATATGACTTCAGCAGCCTTAATATCACCAACGTTAATATTCAGAGGTTTTATTGTCACAGAAGATGTGGAAGTAGTAGTACTAGTGATTTCATTCCATTCCTCTATAGCCTGCTTAAGAGATTAACACAAATTTTGCAATTAATATAACCTCAATATGGTTCCTTCCTTTAAAAGAAATGTGAGAGAACATTAATACAGCCTACAGATATGTCATTTAATACACAGTAATACATTAAGCTACAATAAACAGAACTTTTTTGCTTGTAAGATTGAATGTAGTGCTTCCATTAAAATCTGCTTACATACAGAACTAGTTTAATTCATGAAGACAAATGCGTCATTTTTAAATTAATAAAAGAGTTTAGAAGATTGAAATAAAAATAATGAGTTGAGGTTCAACTGTACTTTTAAAACAGTATTTAAGGACCATGTAAATGTTTTTTCCCCCTTTTTATAAAGTCTGAGCCTAGCTGGACAGCTGATTTGAGTCTATCCAGACCTCCATTTCACATATTATCCTATATCACTTGAAGTGCACAAAATTGAATTATAAAAGACTTACATATTCAACTTAAGTTAATATTGAGAGGAAGAATCGGAACAGAAAAATTTGATGCCAGAGCTGGCATTTGAACCACAGACCTTCTGCTTTATGTGTGGCTGCTCTAACCATGAAGCTGCTGTTACAAACTGCCAGTATGACATTGGATTACCCAACAGATTCGTATTTTTCTCAGTAGACCACAAAGGAAATCTCACATCAGAGATAAATACCCCAAGGCTGACTTACAACCGTAAGTATCTTATGTACCGGGATTACATAACTTTTAGATGATAATTATTATTTATTTATGCCAACAAACTTACTGCTGGTGTTTAAACACACAGACCATGTGTGGGAAATATTTGAGAGGTAAAATTGGAACTGTCAATGCAGTGGCCCTTGAGGTATTCTCCACATCAAAGAAGGTAGCCACAACATACTGCTTCAGAAGAAAGGCATTTTGAACCAAAGTTTCCATGTGTGTCAAATTGTTGATGCTGAAGCAATGGCGATGAAAATCTAACTGAACATTGCTCAGCAGGTTATTCGTCACTAGCCAAGGCACTAAGTGAGTGTTGATCATCCATTCAAAGATCTTGCAAACGACTCTCATTACGCAAATAGGGCGGTAACTAGAGGGAAGTGTCCAGTCTTTTCCGGGCCAAGGTATAGGGATGACTATAACCTCTCACCAGGAAAACCTGCTGAAGCCAGTTATAAATGGTCAGCAGGAAGTAAAGACCTGCAGGTGGAAGATGAAGCAACATTTGTCGGTGGATGTCATCAGGACAGAGTTACATTGATTAACGGTGATTAACAGAATGCAAACATCGGATTTCACAGCAAATAATTTTCTCAAATTACTTCTGTGTTTAGTGTTATTTGAAATGGGGATTTCCACTAATAATATCTAAAGGGAATGAGGAAAAGGAAATCTTCCCTCTTAACACTTTCTGCTAATGTTATATTATTCCAATATTTAGTTTGCACTTCTGTTCCATTGTTTCAGTTTTAGATCGCACTTCCATTCCATTACCCGGATCCCTCTCTGATTCGTAGTTGTCAATCTTTTTGCCCAGTGGTGTATTTCATGTCAAGTTGGCATGGTTTAGTGACATTGCACATCAAGAAGCTACTATTAGGATACATTAGATAAACAATGCTGTAAATAATACGGATAATATGAAGTATGCTGAAAGTAAAAGTAAACATAACAATCTAGTAATTTTGCACCAGAATATATGCGGACTAAGACACAAAACACTTGAACTGATTAGTTCCCTTGATAACATTGGTGAGAAACCAAACATACTCTGCCTTAGTGAACATCACTTAAATAAACATGAAATTGGTCAACTCAGGGTTGAAGGTTATCAGTTAGGGGCATATTTTTGCAGGGAAATGCTTCACAAAGGAGGCACATGTATATATGTAAAAAACCAAGTAGCCTACAGCATGATGGATATTAGTAATTTCTGTGTAGAGCAAACCTTTGAGGCTTGCTGCATAAAACTTGAAGGGCAATTAGGAGACATTTACATAGTCTGTATATATAGAGCACCATCTAGCAATGTCAAAGAGTTCATTAGGAAACTAGAGTGTACTTTAAATTATCTATATAAACCAAATCTTTAACTCATCATATGTGGAGATGTAAATATAGATTTTCTAACAGAATCTGCAAATAAAACAGATTTAATGTCGCTATTCATGACATACAATTTATACCATACAGTGAATTGTCCAACTAGAGTTCATAATGAATCTAGTACAGTCATAGATAATATCTTTATAGGCAATGATAGGTTAAACTCTTCAACAACTTTTCCATTTATAAATGCACTATCAGACCACGATGCCCAAGTTTTATGTATAAACAATATTTATGACCCAGAATCAAAATGTCGGAAAAGAGTAAGGGAAGTGAATGATGAAAACAAGTAAATTTAATTCATTGTTAGAACTAGAGGAGTGGACCACCATATACAGCAAAAGTGATATTAATGCTGCATTCAATTTGTTCCTAGGCATATATATATAAATAAACCATTTTAATGCATGCTTTCCTATAAAATATGTTAGCTCATCCATACAAAAACAGCCATGGATGACACAGGGCATTAAAATCTCTAGCAAAAAAAAAAAGAAATCTATACTTACTGTGCAGAAATAGTAGTAATAACGAGCTAAAATTATACTATAAAAACTATTGCAAAATTCTTAGCAGAGTTGTTAAAACTGCCAAGGCAAACTACTATAATTCAAAGATAAAGGGATCACAAAATAAAATTAAAACCATATGGAACATAAACATGAAACAAATAGGGTAAACAGTAATGACAACCCCACAGCTCCTGTAGTAAACAATAACAAAATCAACGACACAACTGAAATTGCAGACAGCTTTAATAACTACTTCATAAACATAACCACAAATTTGAATTTAAACAATGCAAACAAGGGAAATGCAATTAAAATGTTAAACAATGCTTTTGCTGGAAGAACATTCACTGGTTTCAACCCCATTCCCACCACATCTGGTGAGATACTGGCTACTATAAAATCAATGAAACTGAAAGACAGTGCAGGTTATGATGAAATATCAAGCAGAATAATTAAAAGCACTGCTAAAGCGATTACCATCCCCCTAACTCATTTATGTAATCTATCACTAGAATATGGAATATTTCCTGATCGGCTAAAATTCTCAATTGTAAAACCTTTATATAAAAAAGGAGAAAAGACCAAAATAGATAATTATCGACCAATATCTCTACTACCCACATTCTCAAAAATTTTTGAACGAATTATGTATAACCGGCTACAGTAGTACCTAGAATCAAATAATATTCTAGTCCCGGAACAATTCGGATTTAGAAAGGAAATATCAATTGATAATGCTATCTATAAATTCAATAATGGGTTATTAGAATCATTAAATCAAAGAAAACATGTAAACTGGGTATTCTGCGATTTATCTAAGGCTTTCGATTGTGTAGACCACCAAATCCTGCTAGACAAATTAAAATATTATGGGATTCAGAGAACTCCATTAAGATGGCTTCACTCATACTTAACAAACAGGGAACAAAAAGTGAAAATATCGAAACCTAATTCAAATATACCTGATTATTCAAGGAGTAAAGTTATAAAACAAGGAGTTCCCCAAGGTTCTATTTTAGGACCATTACTTTTCTTAGTTTTTATAAATGATCTTGTCCTTTTATCATTCTGTTGGCAGAGACACAACAAATTATGATGGAGAAATAGAGGCTATATACATTGCTCTCCAACAATTATTAAATCTTCCCTTAAATAAATTTAACAAGGCAGTAATTCTTTCAGATTCTAAAGCTGCAATTCAGGGAATATGTTCAAATACTACAAAGAAGTCAACAAAAATTAGAGAATGCTAAAAAATGTTAACACAACTCCAAAAAGTTAATAAGACTGTTCATCTCCAATGGATTCCAGCACACTGTGGAGTCATGGGGAATGAAGCTGCAGACTCACTTGCAAAGAAAGGCACAACAATAAAACAAAAGTCTAAATTCAATTTCTCATATTCCTGAATAAAACGCTTGATCATTAAAAAATTTTCTCATTCATACCTACAAGAAATAGAAACAAATGCCTAAGATAAAAAATGGATTACACTACTTTCCGACCCAGATATAATCCCCCAGAGACCAAGCAAAACAGCGGTTGCAGCCTTCCGACTACTGACAAATCAAGACTGCTTAGCAAGTCATCTACAGAATAGGTATCTCAGCTTCACCAATATGTGTCCTGTGTAACGACGAAGACCACTTGAAGACCTGTGAAGCATTAAGATCAGAAGAAACTACAGTCCAAAAGTATTGGAAAGCACGAATGCTAATGGCTTAATTGCTAGATGCAAGGCACTAGAAAACAACAACATAAATGATCTTGCACCAAGCTTAAACAAGTTGGCACAAGTATTTCTATTTGCTGATGATACAACACTATTAATTTTGCATAAAAGTTTAGATGGACTTAAAGAAACCTCGCATCACATAACAACATTAATGCAATCTTGGTTCAATGCAAATGGTTTGCAACTAAATGTTAATAAAATAAATATTGAAAAACTTACTACCATCAATGCCGCACAGCATAACTTTGAATAGAAATACATGGTAACTCTGTTCAAGATTCAAATGCTTCTAAATTTTTAGGTATACAAATTGACAAGCACCTAAATTGGAAAACCCACATAGATGAAATTGTCCCTAAACTGAGCTCCGCATACTATGCATTACGACTTCTGTCCTCCTTCAGTGATGCTCATACATTAAAATTAGCCTACTTTGCGTACTTCCACTCGGTAATGAAATATGGTATACTCTTTTGGGGAGGTTCAACAAATTCAAAGAGAATTTTCATCTTACAAAAGAAGGCCCTCAGAATTATATCACACTCTCATCCAATAACATCGTGTAGAAGCATTTTAAAAAACTTAGAAATATTAACCCTTACCGGAGAATACATATTGTCACTGCGCTCGCCGCATCTAATTGCCGGCAACAGCAGTGTCACCCATCGCATTATTGTCGGCGCTACCGCAAAGGAGTCGAAGGAAAGAGACAGAGAATGGCCGCATTGTTGGGCGCTTGCCGAAAGAGAGAAAAGGATAGACACTTCGAGAATCTTCTCTGCTTTGTATCTCGCCGCAATAAGTGAACGTTCCTGAAGCTTCCAGAATACTGCCTGGGAGATATAAATAGCGGTAAAGTGTGAGAAGAGTCAGTCAGTAGTATGTGAAGGTTGAGTAGTCGTGCCGACGGAGACGGACAGACGATGTGGAGAGTTGTGCCGACGGAGAAGAGTTAGTTCTTTGTGTTACGAGTTCGAAGCCGTGCTGTTGGAGAATCGGAAAAGACTTTCTTGTTGTTGCAACGAGTGTACAAAGTTACTGTTTACGGAAATAAAAGTGTTTCTTTATCTCGACTACATCTGTCTACTTTACTTCACAACCAAACCACAAAAGTTACAATATATTCACTGATGAACTTCTACATAAAAAATAAAAACTACTTCACCACTAATTCTGACATCCACAATATCAATACAAGATCTAGATCTGAACTTCATATACCATCAACTAACCTCACATGTGTCCAAAAAGGAGTGCATTACCAATGTATAAAAATATTTAATATGCTACCTAATGAATTAAGGACCTGTAATGATAAGGTATTCAAAACTAAGCTGAAGGAATATCTTCTTAAGCATTCATGCTATACTATAAATGAATTTAACAACATCTAATGTAACCATTAGATCATTTTATGTTTATAATATTGATCCTGTTTATTGTAAATATTGTATAACATATTGACATGTTCCACATCCTGTTGCCAAGGCAAATTGTAGGATCTATGGAATGCAAATAAATGTATGTATGTATTACTATGCATACTAATATATTCCAAAAATTAAGGTGATTGAACTTATTCTAGGATGGGCAATGAAAGAGGGAAAACAATGACAGAAATGAAGAGAATAGTATGGAACCGAGATGAATGGAGGAGATGGATAAAGGCTGGTATTCCACGCTTAACAGCAACGAAGGAGTTAGGGAAAGAAGGACTTATTATAGAAGTATACATTAAATGAATAATTCGATTATGATATATCTAAGAAAACAATTCTCAATTATTTATATCTTTGCAATAAAAAAAGCTGTATCCACTGATTTATTAATTACATCTAATTGGTGCTCTGTCTGTAATATTCATTTTCACTTCTTGAAAGGAAAGAAAACAAACCTCATTTTTCTCTTCCAGAAATGTGATGTCTGCCTTCAGGATCTCTCCAGAGAGGAGGCTTAAATCAGCAGGTTCTTCAACTGAAAATATTGAATCATTGTTTGTCGGTAATAATGAAGCAAAATCAAGAGATATTTTATGAATGAACCAAAAAATGTATACTATCAAAATTCTGAATACTGCTTTTCAGTATGTGCACAAAAAAAGCATTTTTAATTCAATATGGCACATAAAATGGTATTTTATGATTTTGCACTTTTAAAATTGTGATGGAAACAGATTCGTTACAATTTAAATAACGATATTTCTAAAATAGGTGATTATTCACATATTTAATCTTTACTTTCCTGACAAACCTTTGTAAGTTCAGCTGAGCAGGTGCAGTGCAGTAAGATAAGATACTGTGTATGACTATTTGCACTCTGATATATCTGTGAGCCCACAAACAACAGATTATCACACAATATTCATGATGGTTTGGATATCTAATGGCCAGGATAGGTGGACTGTTCAGTCGGTTCTACGCCCATCATTCTCAGAATGTCAACAATGAGTTCACAATCAGAGGAGAATTATGTTGCTTCTTGTCACTTCAATTGATAAGCTTGGTTTAGACCCAAGATGATAAAATTAAGGAGCATGAGAGGAGAATTTTGACTGAATTTATGACCATTATGTGCTGAAATTAAAAATTATATCCACAATGTTATAGATTGTGAGGAGACTCAAATGTGGAGTAAACAATTTGTTACAAAGAAATGGCAATAATTACCAAGTGACAATAAAACTAGGAATTAGCAAAAGAAAGAAAATAATAGAAATCAGGAAGTTAGCAGAATTATTATGAAAAATTATAGACAAACAGAGGCAAAAAATGCAGTATTAAATCAGTAGTTAAAGGATACTTATCTATACGTGGGTTGCCGATATGTGAATTATAAATTACTACATATTTCTGTAGGTGAATCACAATTTAGTAGATATATTGGTAGTGAGCCTGGCATACAGTGTATCAAGAACTATAGTGTTTTAACACATTTATGCCAGAGGCAACTCAATAGTAGAGTGTTGTATATATAAACAGCTCTTGAAGAGTAAATTTATGAATAGGCTTATATGTTGTTGTTGTTATTAGCTAATGCTGGATTTCTGACAATGAAGTCATTAATCCTCTTGCTCTCCAACATTTTTCATGAATAGGCTTATATATGGCCATGTATAAACAATAATAGATTTTATTGTCATTAGGCCTGTTACAGCAATAGACAACGTCAGTGTAGTTTACATGTTATATATAACAAATAGATTCTAGTAAAATTATATATACATACATATTTACAAATATCAGTTATAAAAATAATGCTACCGATATTCACTATGACCTACTATATATTACTTTTAGTACAATCAGTTGTCTTATAGAGCCAAGTATGGAGCGTATATGGATATATCCATTTGTTGAATGGCAATGTACATTTCAAAGATAAGTTACAATAACAGTGGTATTTACAGCTGAGTTGAATTTTCAAAATATTCTTGTAGAGAGTAGCACGGATTGTTTAATAATCTGTCATAAAGTCTACGTTCAAATCTATTATACGTCAGTTGAGTTACCTCATTTGATAGTGCGTTATACATTTTTATACCTAATGCTTCAAAGCTATTTTGTGATTTTGACAGTCTATTATAAGCTGTATCAATTTGGTTTGTATTTCTTGTGTTATAGTTATGGATATCCTGTCTATAGTGAAAATCAGATATATTCTTTTTTATATAAATGAGGACTGTATAGATATACAAGTTCACTACTGTCATTATTCTTAGTTGTACAAATAGTGGCTTACAATGTGCCAATTTATCTGCATCCGATATTATTCGAATGGTCTTCTTTTGCAATAGTAGGATATTAGTGATATATTTACTATTAACCCAAAGTATAATACTGTATATAATATTGTATAAATTGAAGAGAAATTCATTCTGATGCAGAAACTCATTTGACGACAGTGGTAGTATATGCAGATCGTCACTTGACTTTGGCAGTCGTATTTGTATAAGACAATATATACATATAAATAAAGAGAAATAAGAGAAACATAGGTTTTGAGAGTTGGGGTTTAGCAGTTTTATTTAAAAAACATAGCATATCATCATTATTTGGCGTGAGGGAAGCCAGTCTGCAAGAGACTCTCGACATGTTAGCAGAAGACAATGGATGTAGAAAGGATCATCTGTTTAAATCTTGTAATATATCAGTGATAACAAGTCTAATTTCGTTTAGTAACCATAAAGCGTTATTAATGTAATTCAATGAAAAACTGAACCAGTTAACAGCGAAGCAACAAAATCTAAAATTAAAAGCTTAGAGACTAAAAGCTTCACTTATCTTAGTAATGCTGTAAGTTGTTTAAAATTCCATTAAAATGCTCCCTCATTCTGGTTTCCAAATGACATTTAGTTTTACCAATGTAAATCCTGTCACAATCTAAACAGTTAAATTCATAAATGCCAGATTTTTTATAATTTGGCACTTTATTCTTCTTAGAAAAATGTAGTAAATTTTGTATATTAAATTTATTTTGAAGGACCAAAGTTATTCCGTGTTCCTTAAAAATTTTTGTAAATTTGTTATTAGTCTATGGTAAGTAAACTTTTTAAAAGCACAATCCTCTTTTATTTTCTTTAGGTTAGGAACTTCTTAAATAGCTTTTCATATTCAAATTTTTATATACAAAATCTGTATTAAAACCATTAATTACTGCTGTGTTAATAATGTATTTATATTCTGTGTTAAATTCTACCTTATTAAGGGGTATATTTATTAACCTAAAAATTAAACTGCTGAAAACAGCAAATTTGTGTGAAAAAGGATTAAAACTTTCATTTTTTATGCAATTATCATATGAGAAGATTTTCTATAAATGCCAAAATTTAATTGCTTTTTATTTTTAAATCTATGAACGTAAGGCAGTCACTGTTTTCTGTTTCCAAGGTGAATTTTATGGCTTTTTCTTGCAAATAGAGTTTTAAAACATCATTTATTTGTTTCTCAGGGACAACAGTAAAAATATCATTCACATGTCTGTATCATATTTTAAAAATTAGAGGGAATGCTTTAGTAATTTTTATTTGAAAAAAGCTCCTGAAAAGATTAGCAAGAAATGGTGAAAGTGGACTGCCCATTGCCAAGCCAGAAGTTTGTTGAAAGAAATTACCATTAAAATTGAAAAAGTTTTGATCCAAACAAAGATTTGTAAGTTTCAAAAAATTGTCTATTAGGTCTACATGTAATTGTAAAGAATTTAACAATTTTTTCAAAACTATCAAAAGCTTTACTAAAATGCTCCTTCATTCTGGTTTCCAAATGACGTTTAGTTTTACCAATGCAAATCCTGTCACAATCCAAACAGTTAAATTGGTAAATGCCAGATTTTTTTATAATTTGGAATTTTATCCTTTTTAAAAAATGTAAACTTTGTATATTCAATTTATTTTGAGAGACCAAAGCTATTCTGTGTTCTTTAAAAATGTTTGTAAATATTTTATTAGCCCAAGGATGGTAAGTAAACAAAATACAACCATCTTTTATTTTCTTTAGGGTAGAAACTTCTTTAATAGCTTTTTGGTATTTAAATTTTTCTACCTTTTTATATATAAAATTTACTAAAATGCTCTTTCATTCTGGTTACCAAATGACATTTAGTTTTACCAATGTACATCCTGAATTTTAAAGAACTTATAACATTACTGCGATATGTGAAGCTTTTAGTATCTAAGTTTGTTTTTATTTCAGATTTTATTAATGTATCTATGGTTAACAGTGAAGTGATAAGTACAATGATAGAAAGTGAACATTTCATAATCTTTGAGGTTGGCACATCTCATCTGGAGTGGCAAACAAGTTCAGACATTAAACTTGATTGAAATTCAATAATTATTCAGTCATTCTCCAATACACTTGCGCATACCCTGAGAAAAGGATCCTTGCTCCAAGCTCCAATGTTTGGCTAGCCAGGTAATTACAATTAAGAGTACTGGAACTACAACCAGTGATGCAACCTCACCGAACCCTACAAAGTAACAAGAAATGTTACCTGCTGGATTTAGCAATTGTTAAGTCTATGCTGGTAACAATAAGGAGATCATCTTGCGAGAGGACGTCAAAGCGGAGGTAATCTATGGTTTGTTGAGGACAAACTATCTCTTCTACATGGGACTTCAAGACAATGTAGGTTACCGAACAGGTAACATTCATTGATCATTACAATTCAAATAATACCACTTATCTTCACTTCACTTGCTGGTGGCAATTAAGGTTGCCTCTTTCAGTGGTTTGAAAACTTCAAGTTGGGAATTTCTATTCCACTCATGCAATATCAAAGATTGTGAGTCTATTCTTATATTTCTTTGTGAAGATAGTCTCCCATGTATACAATTCTGCAGATACCTCAACACTTTAAAGTAAGCTGATTCTGCCTTTAATATCCTGATTTATCAATTTCCTTGTACTTTATGTTTCTGAAGAACTCACAACTTACAGTTGACAGAATCCAAGGATAAGGGATGTACTTATTTCTTGTCTTTACTCTCATAATTTTATTGCTTATGTAAAACTACTGCAAATACACTCACCTGATATTATCTCTCTGGTAGCTGCCTTGGCTTCCAGCTGCTCAGGTGTAGCTCCAAATTGTAAATTAATAATGGTAGAGCTTGTAGTATCTTTAAGAATCACATCAAATGTGTGATTGTTCTGAAAAACAAACTTTGCTTCCAAAGTTTTTTCCTCTGTTGCACTTATGAAGCACTCAATTTCACTTGCTGACCAAGAGAGAGCCTGAGGCTTTGCTGCCAACAAGCTGCATGGTATTGCTTGTGCTGGAAGATTAATGTGTTCACTTAAGATTTCCTTTATATCTGTCAGTGGCACATTTCCTTTGTTTCCAAAATCACAAAAGAAAACTACAGCTTTGTCAGTTTTAATGCTTTCCACAACAGCACGGTACCACATATTATCTAATGGATACCGAGCTATACAAATACTGCCATTTTTCAGTAATTGAGGCTTTATGCTTTCTGCTGACTTGTACACTGTGGCTAAGGTATCCATTAATGTGAATAATTCCGAAGAATCAATAACCTAAACAAAGGCAAAAGATACATTGTGAGTAAAAATGACTGAACAGCAAATTTTAGTACCCTAAAAGGAAGAAACAACCATTAGCTGTAATGAAAGCAGTAACATAACAATGGAACCACCACAAAAAAATCTGAATATATGTTGTTGTTGTTTTCTAGTGCCTTGCATCTGGAAATGAAGCCATTAGCATTCGTGCTTTCCAATACTTTAAAATATAATATAAATATAAATATCATGATTTGAAATAAAAATAAAATCTTTTTTACAAGGTCAGTATAATCCCATTAATATACTCTCACAGGGTCAGGGGACCACAAATCTCTATAAGTAATTGTCCTGAAACACACTTTATATAGTCCTCAGCAAATGATAGGCCATATGACAACAGCAGAGCCTTGTAAAAAAGAAGGGGAAAAAAAAAAAAAAAAAAAGAAAAAAAAGAAAAGAAAAAGAAAATCACGCTCCCTGCCAGTTAATTCTCTCAAAGAAAGGGGGAAAATTGTATTCATGTATGTATGGGTGTCAATTGTTGACAAAATATCCTCCAGGAAATTGCCAGCATTTCTCAATGTGAACTATAGCAAATTATAGTTTCGTAAAGGGGTGTCACAAATGTATGTATGAATAACGGTGGCCAGTTTCAGCATCTTCTTTCATAAAGTTGGTCAGTAAAGCATTTAAAAGTAGTTTAAAAATGACATAGTTAAAAGCTGATATTGCAGCAAGAACAAACTTTATTATCTAATGATAATTATTTCGAGAAATTAAAAGAGCCTGCCGTCTTGCCAGGCCCAAAACCTGCCTCACAAAGAACAGACAAATCCGAGCACAAAGGCATAGTTTTCCTTCCATACTTCCAAAATGTCACTGATCATATCCAACACATACTGCAGCGACACAGTGTCAAGACTGTCTTCAAGCCCAAAAAGCAGCTCAACAATCTACTATGCTCAGCTAAAGATCCTCGGGAGCCCTTGTCATCAGCCAGTGTAGGTATATCGTATTCCATGCTCTTGCGGTTCAGTTTACATTGGAAGTACATAGTGCAGCATCACCACCACGCACCGAACACAAAAGAAGCTGCCGCCTGGATCAAACAGATAAGTCCACGGTTGTCCAACACGCCATTGAAGCAGAGGACGAACACATAATTAAGTTCCAGGACAAGAGTATTCTGTCATCCATAGTACACTACCATGCCCGGCTACAATGCAAAGCTACTAAATTTATAAACATCCCTACAACTTAAATAAGAAAACAGAAGCTTTAAAACTCAACAACTGGTATCCTGTCAATAAAGGCAGCTCAAACAGTGAACACTTCAGATGTCCCACAAACTTCTCTGAGGAGACTATGATCACGCCACTGAAGATGTCCACTATAGTTGTAGACAAAAAATCTAGAAACTCCAACAGACCACAGCATAACAGGCCAGAAATAACTTCTAGTTATATTGACTCTGGCCGTGAAAGCCTACCCTCTCTCAGTACATTATTTGTAATAAAATCCACTATTTACCTTTCCAGTTCCCAAAACCTTGTTGAGTTTTGTATTTGTGTCTTGTGGAAATAAATCACTGTATGAAGCAAGGTTCTGTTGAACTTCTAATCATAAATAACCAAATATTCAAATTTTTGGAACTGAGACACATTGCTGAAAGAATCAACAACAATGTTATATTTGCTTACCTGTACATAGAAGGCTTGTGGGTTATTTACAAATACGACTTCAACAGCCTTAATATCACCAACATTGATACTCAGAGGCTTTGTTGTAACAGAAGATGTGGAGGTGGTAGTAATAGCAGCATCATTCCATTCCTCTTCAGCCTGCTTAAGAGACAACAATTACTTCAACACAAATTTTGCAATTAATATAACCACAACAAACGATGGTTCTTTTCCTTAAAACAAATATGAGAGAGCACTAATGCAGCCTATAGGTGCCATTTAATAAACACTAATGCAGTAAGCTAAATTAAGCAGAACGTTTATGCTTGTGTGAAAACTGAATGTAGTGCTTACATACTAGAAATAGTATAATTTATGGAGACAAATTAGTCATTTTTAAATAAATGAAAATAAAACAGTTTACAAGATCAAAATATAAATTATGAATTGAGGTTCAACTGTAATGTACCTTTAAAAAGATATTTAGAATCTAAACTTCCATGTTAACCACCATTTTCCCCTCTTTTTATCAACTCTGAGCCTAGCCCGAAGGCTAGTTTGAGCCCATGCAGACATCATTTTGACATATCTTATATCACTTTAAATATACAAAATTGAATGAAAAATACTAACATATTCAACTCGGTTAACATTATTTACAATTTACTCTAAGTCACTTGCTGAAATTCTGCAGCAGTATGGATCACTTTACATAAGGAACATACAGTTCTATCAGAAGTACAACTGCATTTTAAATACATAAAACAGATTTAATGTGATATTCACTGCCGATTAAAATGTTATCACAGCATGATTTGATAAAAATGAACAACAAATAAACCTTGACATAAAAACTGGTACTTAAGCATTTGGAATACTCATTGAGGGGGAAAATAAAAATATTTATTGAATATGGGTCACATTTTTACTTTCTCTACTGGTAAGTAGGGGAAGTGTTGTATTCCAACAAAAAGTTCAATGTCGAGATTTCACCGGAAATATATGTTTTGAGATCCCTGAATCCAAAAAAAAAAAAGCATTTTTAGAAAAAGGTCTGTGTGTATGTGTCTGTGGACAGTATAACTCAAAAATGAAAAGTTGGTTAAAAACCAAAGCTGGTATTTAAGTTTAATGTCTTTCTAGGATGCGACACAAAGATTTTGAAGAAAATATACCCACCCTAAACTACCCTTTACATGGAACATTTTTCGAAAATTTTGATTTTCTTGAAAATGGCTCTAACGATTTTGACTAAAATGTAATATCTTTGAGATATTTTGATGACAAATGAAATGTTTATCTTGAATTTTCTGGCTCTAGCCCCTGTAGTTGTATTTACTCTGGACGACTTTTGCATAACTGGTAAACCGTTAGAGATAGACCAAATCATACTCTACAAAAAATGTAGATCTTGCTAAAATACACAATTTATGTCTTAATAAATTTTCTTGTAGGGTGAACCATAATGGAGATATTCCCTGTTATGTGTGTGAGTTTCAGAAAACTTTAAAACTTTCGTGAAACGGAAGATCGTTGTTCATTTTTTTATATTTTAAGTGCGCAAAGAGAACAAAATCTCAAAGCTTTAAAAGATTTGACTATCGCAAAAAGCCTATTGTATTCTAATATTCCCCTTGCACCTACAAGGAAATAAGCAATAAGGTAATTTGTTGTTGTTAGCTAATGCTAGATTTCTGACAATGAAGTCATTAATCCTCTTGCTCTCCAATATTTTTCACTGATGACAGTAACCGCTTTTTAGAGAGCACCACATTTTTATGTTCTGGTGGTCACATCGCCCTCTCACAACCCCCAGAATGTCTGGAGGACCACACCTGTCGTTGGTTTACGGGTCTCACCAACCTGACCGGGAGAATTATCAAAATAAATTCACCAACCATATCCTCTGATTACCAATCAGAGGATGTATTACATGCCATGACAGGTCAGCATGTTAGGGGTTAAGATTTTATACAGAAATTAGAGAAATGGAGAGGTTGGAAAAATAAAGACTCCCTAGCCCTCGGGAACCCTAATAGCATCGGGGTTGGAAGAGAACAAGAGATGACCAAGGTAAGGTCAGATAGAAAAGTTACAGTGAGGAGCAAAACACCAGTAAGTGGAAGTAATGTTCTGCTCAGCTTGGGTACCTTGTGGTCGCTATTCACATATCCCCTAGACAGAGACCCCTGAGTATAGGCATGTCAATATGATTACAGTTTGAATGTTATATTTTCAATATAACTTCATATATTTTATATTTTAATGTTCCCCTAACCCCTAACATGCTGACCTGTCATGGCATGTAATATGCCCTCTGATTGGTAATCCGAGGATATGGTCAGTGAATTTATTTTGATAATTCTCCCGGTCAGGTCGGTGAGACCCGTAAACCAACGACAGGTGTGGTCCTCCAGACATTCTGGGGGTTGTGAGAGAGCGATGTGACCGCCAAAACATAAAAATATGGTGCTCTCTAAAAAGCGGTTACATTTACTGCTAAGTCTCTTCAATATTTCCATCAGTGAAAAAATATTGGAGAGCAAGAGGATTAATGACTTCATTGTCAGAAATCCAGCATTAGCTAACAACATATTTTAATGTTCTACCGAACTTGATTAATTCAGATGTTACATTATCTGGACCTACCACTTTATTAGACTTTAATTTGTTGATTATATAATTGACCACTGAACATAGACATGAGCACTTCTTGGCCGTTAAGATCAGTTACTTCTTCAATATTAGCTATATTAACATTTTCTAACAGTGATGGTTTTAATAATTCTGTAAAAAATTCTTTCCATCTGGCTAAAACTCGATCAATTTGAGTGACTAGGTTTCCATCTGCATCTCTACATACAGAAGGGATAAAAGATTGAAACTTGTTAAATCCTTTAACTTTGCTGAAAAGTTTTGTTTCACTTTCCTTGTAATTATTTTCTACATTGATTATTTTGTCATTCAACCATTTTTTCTTTTTCTAACTACATATCCGATTTGGTATCTTTCTTTTTTCTTTATATGTTTCTTGGTTAGCTGTTGTGTTAGCTTGTTGCATTTTACTACGTGCCTTATTTTTTTTCTTGTATGGCCTGTTTGCAATCTCCATCCCACCATTCGTTTGTCATTCTCTCTTGTTCTTGGATTACTTCAGTAGCTGAATTTAAAATTATTTATTTAATATTTTCTCATTCTTTATATATTGAATTACTCTCAGGTTTATCTATTAATTTATCATGCATACTTATTGCCTCCATCATGGTTTACAAATCCCATTCCACACATCAGTGTGGTAAATGACAGTCCAGTTACCTTTTATGTCATTTTATTTCCCTAAAACTGAATCACAATTCACAACTAGTGGCCTTGCAACTCCTAGCTGTTCTGTTCTATTGTAACCTCGACACAAAATACTGCTCAACTGTCTGCAACTCGCTGATAGTTCTACTCACTCTTGATTTACTATTTAAAAACTGGCTCAACACAAACTTTTCTGTCTGCCGAGGCAATTCACTTATAGCCAAGAAATAGGTACTGCCAATTTTTCTGGAAATTGATATTTTGCAGAGCTTCTTGTAAAAGTCTGGCACTAGAAACCATGAGTTGTCTGGAAACAGGCTTAGATTTTAGCCAACATTGTCATGGGTTATCAAACAATGTAGTGGTGTGAGGTGGCTGACTGAGCCTGCTTTGATGTGTGACTGGCATCACAATACTGGAGTTAGAATTACAACATGTCCTTTGTCAGATTTAGCAACTTTCTTATAAATAAAGCTCTCAAAATTACAATATAGCAAAATTTCCCTTTTTTTAAAGTGCTTAACTCATTAAATTAACAAAAAATGGCTGTTAAAGTGTTAAAAATTAAGTGTTAATGGAAAAGTACATTGGTAATAACTACTGACTGAAAAAAGATTTTGAAAAACTTTCTATCTGTATCTTTATTTCATTCATTGTTCAAATGTTTATCTTAACTAACAAGAAAGAAGATATAGGAATAAGAGTTTGTAAGACTGGTTAGTACAAGAGTAGAGAAAGTCATGTGAGTACAACACATCAGATTTTTAGAAAAAGGTCTTTCTGTGTGTCTGTGGACAGCATAACTCATGCATAACAGCATGAATTTTCATGTAGGGTGAACCATTTCGGAGATCTTTCTTGTTATGTGAGTGAGTTTCGGAAAACTTTAAAACTTTTGTGAAATGGAACATCGTTGTTCATTTTGTTATATTTTAAGAGTGCAAAGAGAACGGAATCTCAAAGCTTTAAAAGATTTGACTATCACACAAAGCCTACTGTATTCTAATATTCCCCTTGCACCTACAAGGAAATAAGCAATAAGATAATTTGTACAAACGTTTATCTTAACAAGAAAGAAGATATAGAAATAAGAGTTTGTAAGAATGGTTAGTATAAGAGTAGAGAAAGTCATGCGAGTGCAACACATCATATTTTATGTTAAGTGTGCAAAGAGAACAGGATCTCAAAGCTTTAAAAGATTTGACTATTGCACAAAGCCTACTGTATTCTAGCATTCCCCTTGAACCTACAAGGAAATCAGCAGTGAGATAATTTGTAGAAATGTTTATCTTAATTAACAAGAAGAAGATATAGGAATAATAGTGTGTAAGAATGGTTAGTACAAGAGTAGAGAAAGTCATGCGAGGGCAACACATCCAATTTTTAATTTTACTCAATGTTTGGGTCAAATTGGTGCTGTCCTGTTGATTGTGCTCATTATGACAAAGGTGTCATATGATGTGTTCCATAAGAGAAGGTCGATCTGGGTGGCTCAGTTGGTTAGACGCTGGCCTACTGTTCCCAAGGTCGCGGGTTCAAACCCGGCCCAGGCCGATGGTTTTTAAGTGTGCTTAAAAACGACAGCTCCATGTCAGTAGATTTACTGGCATGTAAAATAACTCCTGCGGGACAAAATTCCGGCACACCGGCGACGCTGATGTGATCCTGGCAATTGACAGCGTCGTTAAACAACAAAATAATTTAATTTAATTCACAAGAGAAGGGTGCACTTCCCATTGGTTATTTAAATTTATATTCATTTCTAGTTGGTTATGATTATCTCCTTTATCACATATACAAGTTGGTCTGCTTGCTCATACTACAGAGTAAATAATACTTCTTTGACAGCCACAGAAACTGTATGGCTTCAAGTTGATTCATTGTGTGCAGATTACTGTGCAAGAGAGGACAAACATGCCACTGATTCCCTGCACAACAGCTTATGGTGAGACCAGAAACTATTCAAGATTCAAACATTTTGAACATATTTATAAGATTAGCAATCACAGTATCAAACGGACACTATGCCAAAATGATGACACATAAGGTATAAAAAGAATTAAGTGACATTACTATATCAAATTATTTATTAACTTTGCAAATATATTGAGAAAATTAATTAACAACAAACACACTTCTTGTTGTTACAAGATTTTTTTTCCACGTACTAATCTCCTCTCTTCTTTCTTTACCTGATTACCCTCTCCTTATGTAGGACTTCCACCCCCTAGGACTTACAAGCCAGTGCCTAGGGTCAGACGCCTGTCAGGGAGCAGAGGAACCTCTGAAGTGAAGACCTGGAAGCAGGTGGTCAGCCAAGCACCAGGTATGATAGTGAGGAGGAGCATGATATGAAATGCAGACGAAATGGATGATCGGAAAGATGATAATGGAACAATTGGTGGAATGAATGGTAAGGGAAACAGGAGAACCTGGAGAAAGTCTGCCCAGACACTGCTTTGTCCACCACAAATACCACATGCGGGTCCCTAGGATTGCCTGGGTGGTAGGCGAGCGGTCTAACCACTCAGCCACGGCACTGCCATTATACTTTCAGACTCAAGGAAGGATAAGGAATAATCTTGGTTGGAGAAAAATTCCTACCCCACCATTGCAAATTGTTTCTCTAGATCACTGTCACCACTACATGTGTATGGCATGAAACTACTCAGCATTTTCCATGTTTAACAATGAATATTACCCTGCTGATGGACAATTTAAGTTTTAGAAACTTGATAGGTCGAATCAGAACTGAAAAATTGAATGCCACTGCCAGGATTTGAACCACAGACCCTGCACTTACCAGGCAGATGCTCTAACGATTAAGCTACTTTGAATAGCCGTCAGAACGACACTGAATTCTCCAACCAATTCGTATTTCTCCCAGTAAACCTTACTGTTTGTGTTTTTAAACACACAAGCCATGTGTGGGTAATGTTTGAGTGCTAGAATTGGAACTGAAAAACCCAATGCCACAGCCGGGATTTGAATCACAGACCTTTGGCTTACCAGGCAGGTACTCTAACATTACTGGCAGAAATACGAATTGGTTGGAGAATTCAGTGTCATTGTGGCAGGTTGTCACAGTAACTTAATGGTTAGAGCACCTGCGGAGGGGCTGTGGTTCAAATATCGGCTGTGGCATTGGGTTTTTCAGTTCCGATTCTACCTCTCAAACAGTGCCCATATGTGTTTAAAAACACCAACAGTAAGTTTGTTGGCATAAATAAATAATTAGAAACTTGATATTTAATGCCACTGCTTTTTTGTAGAGTTTTTTAGAAATTTTGACCTCCTTTAAACTTGCCATCCTGGGCAGTTGCCCAGTTTGACACCTTGGAAGTATGGCATTAAACTTACAACCTACAAAAGTATAGGTATTTGAAAATGCAAACCAATGACAAAGGTATCTTAGTACTGGTTAATGCTACGAAGAACTTGATATGAATTCCTTGCTTTAATGAGATCTACAGTTTTATGTAGTAAGACATTCTCTACCTCTTAGATTTTACTAATTGCATAAAAGGTATTCAGAAAGAAGAAGGCTTCACTAGCTGTAGTGTGGTGTGTGTGTGTGTGTGTGTGTGTGTGTGTATGTGTGCATGTGTGTGTGTGTGTGTGTGCTGCATGCGTGTGTGTGAATATGCAGATTCTAAAAATGGGTTTCTTTTAAATTCATTTATTTATTTAGCTATTCAGGGAATTTCAAAATGTGAATTTCCAGAAAAATCTCACAATAAAATATTTGAATGGAATGTGAAACTTCCTCTACCTGTTTGAGCTGCATAAGTAGCAGAGAAAGTAAAAATATACATCCTATAACACAAGGAGCATTTAATGAACTTCTGTTTACCATTGCTGAGAAAACAACACCTGACAATACACAATGCCACTTTAGATAACTACTACAACCAGCTCCAGTAGAAAACAAGAAGAGAGGTACTCAAATATGTTTATAGTCTTTTAGCCTGATTCTACCTTTCCAAAAAAACAAAAAAGGAAAGAAAAGAAATTAAAAAGAAAACTTCTGAAATAATAGATAGGATTATACCTCATCGTAAACCTGTTATGACTTCTTGTCCTACCACATCTTGTGTGACTTAATAGTTGATAAAACAACGAAGTCCAGGACATTAAGTACTAATGACGTAAGTTGCCATTGGGTTATGAATTTGAGATCTCTTGTGATTTACCAGGAAAACTAACAGTTGTGGTGTGGAGTTCACATGTTCCCAATGTAGCCAAGTTGGCTAGAGAAACCAATGGCAACAGGAAGATCAATGGTCCAGATCCTGGCTGTAGTATTAAATGTTTCAGTTCCTCTACATGACTTGTGTGAAGGAACAATTAAGTACCGTGTTTACAGCAACCACAAAAAGTAATATTTTGTGTTTGAATGCATTATACAGTGTGTCCATAAAAACACTGTCATACTTTAAACTGGTATTACATCACTTTGGATAATCATATTTAAATAAAACGGGCAACATTCAAAAGAACTCAAATATTTTATACTTTTGTGCCTGTCAACAATGGACATCAGAGGAATTGCGGGAATCAAAGATAGAAACCTAATAATTGTATTCATGTTTGTGATTGTCTATATCGGTTCATTGTTGGATATTTAGCAGGCAGATTACATGTGAGTCTCTACTTTTAAAATTGTGTTGCTATTAAAGAAGGTTCAAGGAGTTATGGCAAACCCATAAGAACACAATTGGTCAATTGGTGTGTTTCGGAATATAATTGCATGCAGGGTCTGCTGCAGATTCAGCAAGCTTTTTCAAGTAGATTTCAAAATCAAACTCCAACACATGTCAATTTTGAAGTGGTACTGTGATTTTGTGGATCATGGCTGCATATGTCATCAAAGGAAAGGCCATTAAGGGGGATGATCTGTTAATGCGAGAATTGTGGAAAAAGTGCATGAGACATTTATTCGTAGTCCTAAGAAGTATGTCTGTAGAGTTAGCAGTTAAACATGCTACCGTATCTAATGTTCTGCATCAATTGAAGCTTCACCCTTCCAACCTGCAATTAATTACTGCAGAAGTGAAACCTGATGACCCTGCAACATGATTAGACTTTGTGAACATTCATTGGTGCTAATGGAGGATAGTGAAAATCTGTCACGAATGGGAATATCACCTAAATACCCACAGCAATGCTTGTGGCTGCCACATTCAATGTCTGTGGGGTATAGCAAAAAATATTTAATAATAATAATAATAATAATAATAATAATAATAATAATAATAATAATAATAATAATAATAATAATAATAATAATAATAATAATAATAATAATAATAATAATAATAATAATAATAATAATAATAATAATAATAATAATAATAATAATAATAATAATAATAATAATAATAATAATAATAATAATAATAATAATAATAATAATAATAATAATAACAACAATAACAATAATAACAATAACAATAGTAATAGTAATAATAATAATAATAATAATAATAATAATAATAATAATAATAATAATAATAATAATAATAACAACAACAACAACATTAAAAATATTTTTAGTTTTCTTTCAAATCTCAGCAATTTCATTTCAATACAATTGTCCAAAGTGACTTAATACCAGTTTGAAGTATGACAGTATTTTTAGACACCCTGTATATGATATTCCACATAAATTAAGGAATAGTGTTTACAAGCATATGTATACTAAATATTCCAAACATCAAGGAATTGAACTAATTCTAAAAGCATATATTAAATCAATAACAATTTGATTATGATATATCTAAGGAGGCACTTATCAATTATTTACAAATTTGTAATAAAAAGGGCTGTATCCACTAATTTATTAATTACATATGATTTGTGCTGTATCTGTAATATTCATTTTCATTTTTCCAAAGCAAATAAAACAAACCTCATTTTTTTCCTCCACAAAGGTGATGTCTGCCTTCAGGGTCTCCCCAGGGAGCAGGCTTAGATCAGCAGGTTCCTGATCTGAAAATATGGAATTATTCTTTGTTGGTAACAATTAAGGAAAATCAAGAGAAATTTTATGAATGAACCAAAAATGTATCCCATCAAAATTCTGAGTATTGCTATCCAACTTAAGCACAAAAAGAATTTTTCATTTGGAATTATGCATAAAATGGTATTTTATGATTTTATACTTTTCACATTGTGATGGAAATGGATATGTTACAATTTAAATAATATTCCTAAAATAAGTGGTTTTTCAGATATTTAATCTTTATTTTGCTGAAAAACCTTTGTCTTTCCTCGTTTAGTATGCAGACAACATAGGAATCAATCTTAGCAGAATTATGTGCTTATGTGAGCTCAAGGACCTGTTCATCCCTCAGCTCTACAAATCACAACTGTACCTAGCAAAGCAAATTTAGTATAGGAGGATTTGCACTCATATAAGTCAAGATTGCACCCTGATGTGAATGCTTTTATATTATTTCCTCGTAGCCTCTGTTTTTCAGGAATTGACAAATATGAGTGTAGTACTTTCATCACAGGATGTGAAAGCTGTCACAGGATCTCCAATTCTTTGTTTGTCACACAAGTCAGATATTTCCAACTCAACATCTTTAAACTTATGATGCACAGTACCCACATTGACACAATCACATAAACAGCTTGCATTCTCTGATGAATCTCCTCTGGAGCGACACCTTCATCTACCAAGAATTCTATGACTGCACATTGCTTAAATCACATTGACAGACTGTCTGCGCAGCGCTCCATACTTTGCACTTTAACAACATAAATATTCAATGCTAAGGCTTCCCACCAACCTAAACTGTAGAGAAAAGTCTTTTTAACAAGTCAGTACCTGCCACATACCAGTGCTGCAATCTGTTGAGGAGTTACGAAGTTGGAGGCATTACTTTTCATTCAACCCTTGTATAAAATCAACAAATTAACAAATCAAACATTGTACAGTTATTAAGTTTGGGGATACGACATTTAATTATGCCACAACACTTTAAAGTAAACTGATTCTATCTTTAAATATTTGACATAGAAGCAATGTTGACAGTGAAGTTTCATTCATGTTGAAATAAGAAGAGTCACACTAATTTTTACAATTACTTCACTCACTTGTTTATTAAAAACTGGAACGTTTTCGAGAGATGTCTCATTTAACATTAAATTTAAACAAACAGACAAATCTGCTGTATCACACCATTTTTGGTCAGAAAACCACAACATCGGTCAAGCCATAAATTTGTTAAAACCAGTTTCTTCACCACTTGAACTCTCCATCTGGGAAAAAATATACATCACCAAAAACGCAGACAACATTATAAATTTTGACATCCCGCCAACAAACCATCTGATGGAGCTTTGCCTCTCTACCGATAGACGGCAGCAAGATGCAACCCTAGTAGATGTAGGATCCAACTTCAAACCTCAGTCACCATCTGCAGAAGATGAGAGAGACATCTCTCGAAAACGTTCCAGTTTTTAATAAACAAGTGAGTGAAGTAATTGTAAAAATTAGTGTGACTCTTCTTATTTCAACCTGATTCTATCTTTTACATTATGTTTCTCTCATCAAGTTTTAAACCACAGCCGATTTATCAACTGCTTTGTTCGTTATGTTTCTGAAGAGCTCTTTCAATTGTAATTGAAAGCACTTCTACTAATAATTTCCTAAACTGAATTTCAAATATACCTGAATCACAAAGGTGTCTAAATGGGAGAGAATCTGTTAGTTGACAGTAGCTGAGGATAAGAACTTCAATAAGGACAAAACTTGTACTACTGTGCTTTTCAAATGGGAAGGAGTTTGTCCTTGAGCATCTCCAGACCAGTAACCAATTGGAGTCCTGCTGTGTTGCCATATTGCTTTCCCCTTAAGTGGGGCTTGACGCGTGCCAAGAAATATGAAGAGTGGGGGTAATGAGCTTGCAACGCTGTGCATGTAAACGTATCTCATTGGCTGCAGATCAGAGCTCTTCCCATTTGAAAAGCATTTATAGGTGATCACCAAAATCATGCAGTGTGGAATTGATTGAAAATCATGTGTTTATTTATTGTTTTTACTATATAATTTTAATTCTTCTGCAAAGGTGTTGCAAATGAACTTAGCTGACATCTTACCTGCTGCTTCCAAGATCTTGGCTAGACCTGCTTCTATCAGTTCAGTGGCAACATTCATTCCATTGTGAACTAATCTAACTTCAAACTTCCCCTTTATAAATCTATAGAATGTGCACTGGAATTCCCCATTCATGAAATATTCCATGGTGTCACTTTGCGACCACTCCTTATTTGCCTGCTTCACTCCTTGTAATGTACAAAGAATAGCTTGTTTGGGAAGATTCATAAACCTCTCCTCCATGTCCCAAACACAACTTTTCAAAATCTTTTCACAATTTCCGTAATCAATAAACTGTACAGTCAATGATTCTGGATCATCAATGTCTTTTACTTCTGCACGATACAAAACACTATCTGCTCTAGATTTGGCTATTACTGGCAGACCTACTCGTAGTGGACGGGCTGTTGGAGGTTTTGAGTAATAAGCTTCTTGGATAGAGATATGCATTTCATTCATGACTACTTGAAACTTTTTTAACTGACAGTAGAACTGTTCAGGATCAATGAACCATGAGACTGAAACTTGTTCAACAGCATCTAGTGAGAATGACTGACATGAAAATCTTTGGTTTAGTTCTATAATGTGCTGTGTTTGTGCAGGCGCACTAAATTTTCTGATAGCTGCCTTAGCTTCCAACTCCTCAGGAGTAGCTCCAAACTGTAAATTAATATCTCTATTGTTTACAATATCCTTAAGAATCAGATCAAATCTACCATTGTTCTGAGAAACAAACTTTGCTTCCAAACTTCTTCCCTGTGTTGTATCTGTGAAGCAGTCAATTTCACTTGCTGACCATGACAGATCCTTGGGCTTTGCTGCCAACAAGCTGCATGGTATTGCTTGTGCTGGAAGATTAATGTGTTCACTTAAGATTTCCTTCATATCTGTGAGTGGCACACTCTCTTTGTTTCCATAATCACAAAAGTAAACCAAAGCACTAACACTTTGCACAACAGCACGGTACCACATTTTATCTTCTGCATACCGAGCCATGCAAACACTACCATTTTTCGGATATTGTGGCATTATGCTTCCTTCCGTTTCGTAGGTGGTGGCCATTGTCTCCATTAATGTGAATAATTCTGAAGAATCAATAACCTAAACAAAGATAAAAGATAATTGTGAGTAGAAATGACTGAATAGCAAATAATAGTACCCTAAAAGGAACTAATATATTCAAAGCCATAACATAACAATGAAACTATGAACAAATCAGATGTGTTTTGCTATCCCAAAAATTTAGCTTTATTAATTCAGCTTTATCTGTGTTATCCATTTCTTTAACAATTTCAAAGGAGGATTTAATATCACTTTTCACTCCACTGGATTTGACATTCACCTGACTGGATCTACTGGACATGACATTCGTAGTTATAAACTTAGTTAGGACGTAGGTTAAACATTAGTTTAGATTAATAATTGTATAAATTGCGCAGGCTAGGGGGCTTTTTTTTTTTTTCACTCCAACTAATTTTCCTCTACTTATCTGTTTATTTTTGGGTAGTAAGTGTAGTAAAAAATCCAGTAAAATGTTGTTAGCTAATACTGGATTTCTGACAATGAAGTCATTAATCCTCTTGCTCTCCAATATTTTTCACTGAGGGATGGGGAAAAAAATCCAGTAAAATTGAAGTATTTAAGTTGATCATTTGTTAGATTTGCTTCCTGTATGACAAATATATCTATGTTATAGTCAAATACAATTTTATTCAGTTCTATTCTTTTTGTTTGGGTGAGACCACCTTCGTTCCATTGTAGAATTCTGATGTTAGATCTTCCATTAATATGTTTTGGTTCTCGAGTAGTCCCTACCCAGAGATCCGAATGGGGAACTATTTTAACTCCAGAACATTTTACCCCTCGAGTCGTATTTCATAAATATTGAAGAGACTTAGCAGTAATAGTAACCGCTTTTTAGAGAGCACCACATTTTTATGTTTTGGCGGTTTCATCGCTCTCTCACAACCCCCAGAATGTCTGGAGGACCACACCTGTCGTTGGTTTACAGGTCTCACCGACCTTACTG
This sequence comes from Tenodera sinensis, assembly GCA_030765045.1. Taxonomy (NCBI): domain Eukaryota; kingdom Metazoa; phylum Arthropoda; class Insecta; order Mantodea; family Mantidae; genus Tenodera; species Tenodera sinensis. Next base: position 47,692,723 of record CM060970.1, read on the forward strand.
GGAGAGTTATCAAAGTAAATTCACCGACCATATCCTCTGATTACCAATCAGAGGACGTATTACATGCCACGACAGGTCAGCGTGTTAGGGGTTAAAGTTTATAGAGAAATTAGAGAAATGGAGAGGTTGGAAAAATAAAGACTTCCTAGTCCTCGGGAACCCTAATAGCATCAGGGTTGGAAGAGAACAAGAGATGACCAAGGTAAGGTCAGATAGAAAAGCTACAGTGAGGAGCAAAACACCAGTAAGTGGAAGTAATGTTCTGCACAGCTTGGGTACCTTGTGGTCCCATTCACATATCCCCTAGACGGAGACCCCTGAGTACAAAAGTCTGTATTCTAAGAGGTTATGCAATGATCACTTGGTGATCTTCTAAGGCTATGCGTTTCAACTTTGTTCCCAAATATTAATAGACCTCATAAACGTAAGCAGTACCAAAGAAGTCACTAATGAGCAGATGTTTACTGCATAAGATTTGAAAGTGCTGTTGTAAATCAAACGCAATGTACATATAACCAATCTGCCACTGCAAAACAATGCACAGCTGTGAGTTACAGAGTGGCAAAGTCCACATATGGTGGAAGGAGGTAAACCTAATCTCCCTCTGTCGCAAACATTGGACATTGCTGGCTAGTAAAGAAGGTAAAATTGATCAATTTACATATCAAGTGTAGTTAGAGCTGTCTCTCACTTTCCCTTTTCCTCTCTCTCACATGCACGTGTGCACACACATAGTTCTGTTTTTCTTTGTATATTAAAAAATGTTATAGCTTTATATGTGCAGTGGTTTGTTCATAGTTTCATGTATATGGAACGATACACAACAACAATCACTTAAAAAAATATTGAACACATTTTTCATAAGGTGTAATTTACATTTCTATTGTTAATATTAAGAATATAGTAAGAATGTTGTTAAATGTTGTTGATGGCATTTACTGTAGCTGAAGCTGTTGATGGCGTATGATCTTGAATTTGTCCCCAAGAACTGTGGAAGACAGGATAGCTGTGTCTGAATACTGTATAATGTGCTTCCCTGGCACTAGGAATGTGTGTTCTGTGACTGCAGACTTTCCTGTTTGCTCCAAACGGTAACATCTCATGTTCTGTAATGCGTGTGTTTACTGTACATTGTTTGATGCCTATATAGGCAGAGCAACACAAGTGTGGAACTCTGTAAACACCCACAGAAGAGAGTGGTTATTTTGGATCTTTTGCTGAATGTAGCATGTTCTGCATTTGTTGTGTGAGTTTGTAGATAGTGTGGATGTTGTGCTTTTTTTAAAATTTATTTTAACTATTATTTTTTTTCCTTTAAAGGCTGGGTACAAATGTGATAAGTGATAGAAGAAAATAGTTAGGAAAGCAATCTTCCAGTAAAGAAAAGATGGGTGCTTAATAGCAGTTTCCATGATCAGTTATGTAGTTCATATTTTTACTTTCTCTACTGGTAAGGGAAGTATTGTATTCCATCCAAAAATTCATGTCAAGATTTCACCAGAAATATATGTTTTGAGACCCCCTGAATCTCTCCCCCCCCCCCCCCAAAAAAAAGTATTTTTAGAAAAAGGTCTGTTTGTATGTGGACAGCATAACTCAAAAAAGAAAAGTTGGTTAAAAACCAAAGTTGGTATTTAATTGTAATGTCTTTCAAGGATGCGACATGAAGATTTTGAAGAAAATAGCCCCACCTTTAACTACCCTTTACATGGAAGATTTTTCGAAAAATTTGATTTTCTTGAAAATGGCTCTAACGATTTGGATTAAAATGTCATATATTTGAGATATTTTTATGAAAAATGAAATGTATATCTTGAATTTTCTGGTTATAGCCCCTGTAGTCGTATTTATTCTGGACGACTTTTGCATAACTGGCAAACCGTTAGAGATAGACCAAATCATAATATACAAAAAATGTAGATCTTGCTAAAGTTCACAATTTATGTCTCAATAAATTTTCTTGTAAGGTGAACCATTTTTGAGATATTCCTTGTTATGTGTGTGAGTTTCGGAAAACTTGTATCTTTTGTGAAATGGATCATCGTTCATTTTTGTATATGTTAAGTGTACAAAGACAACAGAATCTCAAAGCTTTAAAACATTTGACTATCGCACAAAGCCTACTGTATTCTAACATTCCCCTTGCACCTACAAGGAAATAAGCAATAAGATAATTTGTACAAATGTTTATCTTAACTAACACGAAGAAGATATGGGAAAAAGAGTTTGTAAGAATGGTTAGTACAAGAGTAGGGAAAGTCATGTGAGTGCAACACATCAGATTTTTTGTTAGTAATTTTTTCTTTCATTGTTGAAGTGCAGTACATCCTGCTTTGCAGGGAAAGCATTCAATTGCTAAAATACAAAGAATTCTCACTTTACTAATAATTGATTCTCGGGTGATTAGCCACATCAGATTTATGAAACTCAAGCTTTCAACCATTTAATTCTCCATGGTCTTCATCAAGAACAAATGCCAGGTTAAAAATATGCTGTTATATATACACAAACTAGGTGAGCATCAGGAACAATTGCCAGGGCAAAATTCATGCTGGTATATATACACAAACAAGGTGGACGGAGTAAGGTAGGTCTTGGTCAATGAGAGTGGAGAGATCAGTGATTGGCCGCTTGTTTAAGGATTTTTTTACACTGTCAGTCAGTCGTTCTGATCTACTTGAATTGTCTATGATGGTATGTTTGATGGCTGGTGCCCAAGCCATGCTTAGTTTGCGTCCAGAGTTTCTGTTAAAATTTGATGGATGTAATTTGATTTCTATGGATTCCTTGATAAGTTGATCAAAATATTTGTCGGAGTGATCAAGAACTTTAGTGTCATCAAACTTTTTTCTATGTACATTATCAAAACTGTGTTGTGCCAGAGCTGATTTTTCAGGTTGTAGTAGTCCGATGCTTCATTTATGCTCCCCGTGTCATTCCTCAATGGTCCGTCTGGTTTGGCCGACGTGTACTTTAATCAAGAAATAAGATGTATCCTCTTAACTTAATGGTTTCAGTATAAATGTGCTTTATGGAACTTACATGCTTTTATGCACAATAGTGTCATAGATTTAATTTACACCTTTATTAAAATGCACCTTAAAAATTATGTCCTGTTCCCTGGGGTTTTCTCAGATTTGTTAGTAATTTCCATTGTACGTTTGCAGTATTGCTTTTTGGTGTAATCTCCCCTGCAGTTTAGAGTTTAGCCATATTGAATTCTCGGAAATGCCACTAAGCTGCTTCCCCGATACCCCTGTACCACAGAGGATGACTCCCTATACCGAAGACAAATAAGTAGGAATGAGGAGAAACAGAAAGAGAGGAATAGAACTAAATAGTAATACTATAAGCATCAAAGAACAACATAAGGATGGGATTCACTATACACAAATAACCATACTGTTAAATGTTTAAGTTCCAAAACAAGAAATTCCATGTAGAATGGTACACATTATATTGTAAATTTTAGGTAACTGTGATACAAGAAACAAATCAATTTATCAGCACCAATGCTACAAGGGTAATTCAAATATAAACAGTAATTGTTGCATATCATGGGGGAAGCAGTTCAGAGCGGGGCAGTGGAGTGCGGGTGTTGAAGGTTGATGTGTTAGGGAGGGGGAACTAGCTTTGTTAACTGCTTCGCTAGGTTCTGGCATCAGTACAGCCATGAGTGAGCAAGAGGTTCCTTCGTCTGTTGTGCAATGCATTATTATCAAGTTTTTAACCAATGAAGGGGTTAAACCTTCGGAAATTTTAACTCGTTTAAGGGCACAGTTTGGGGACACTACACTGTCACAGAATCGAGAGTTTACTTGGGCCAGACAATTTAAGGGTGTCCGAGAATTTGTAGAAAATGAAAGTCATGCTCGACGCCCAAGGTCAAATCTCATAAATGACAACATCTGTGCCGTTCGAGAGCTTATTGAAGGTGATCGCCGCTCCACTGTTGAAGGAATCGCATCAGAAGTTGGTTGATTTTCTTCATGATCAACATACAGTGACTGCAGCTTACTATTGCCAATTGTTAAGGTCTGTAAAAGCTGCCTACTGAAGCAAAAGACATCATATGCCCATCAGAGATGTCATCCTTCTCCAAAACAATGCAATGCCTCACACCGCCAATTTGACAATGGACACAATGGTGGCCATGCACTGGGAAACCCTTGAACACCCTCCCTATAGTCCAGACTTGTCTCCCCCCCAGACTATTTTTTGTTTGCACCCATGAAAGAATCGCTTGGAGGGAAACATTTCGAAAGCGACGACGTCGATGAGCATGTGCACAATTGGTTGGCGGTGTGCCATCAAACTTTTTTTCAAGAAGGAATGTTCAAGCTTCTGAAACGTTGGCAAAAATGTGTACAGTATGAAGGAAGCTACATAGAGAAATGTTGATGTAGTCACTTGTGTATATATTTAATCAATAAATATTTTTAACAAAATAACCATTTATATTTGAATCACCCTCGTATATTTGCCTACCTGCACATAGAAGTCTTGTGGGTTTGTTGAATATATGACTTCAACAGTCTTTATATCACCAATGTTGACACTTGGAGGTTTTATTTTCACAGAAGATGTGGTGGTGGTGGCAGTGGTAGTGGTGGTGGCGGTGGTGGTGGTGGTGGTGGTAGTGGTAGTGGTAGTAGTAGTACTAGTGGTATCATTCCAATCCTCTTCAGCTGCTGTACGAGATGCCAATTCCTTTAAAACAAATTTTTCAATTAATATAATCTCAACAGGTGATGGTACTTTTCCTAAAAACAAATATCACAGAGCATTAATACAAGCTACAGACATGCCATTTAATAAATTTTGATGCAGTAAGATTGATCCCACTCTCCAGGACTACCACCACTCATGACACTTGTGTGGAGGTGGAACAGGAGGTGGGGGTCATAGCAAACAGGCAGTAGTCCTTGGCCCAGATAGGGATGTTGTAGGATTAACTTTATATGCTGTAAGATATACTGTATTACCCTAAGTGTACACAATTGAATGAAAAAAATATTTATATGTTAAACACCATTAACATTTACAACCTGCTCTGTGCCGGGTTTAAGGGCCCATTGACAACTTTATCATTAGGGTGCTCTGTGCCTCCTGCTGAAATTTATAACAGCTCAGTTTACATAAACAACACACAGTTCTACCAGAAGATACAACTACAATTTAGATGCATCAAATAGCTTTAATGCAATATTCACTAAACTAAAACTAACCTAAACCCCTAGCACAACAGCCCAGGAAGGGCCAAGGTTTGCCGCTGTGCCCCCCACCTCTGACCTCTGCCCACTACAGGCATCACTGGTGGGGTGCAGTACTGGAGGGTGGGGCGTGGTGAGCGCCCTGAGCCCTCCCTGCCAGTTATGCGGCTTTCGCAACCTGGGGCCACTACTTCTCCATCAAGTAGCTCCTCAACTGGACCCCCAGGACCTAACGAGGCTGAGTACATCCCGTACCAGACCTCCCAGTGGGGAAAGTGTCCCCATGCTGGTACTGGGAATCGAACCCGGGTCCTCCACCAGAGGCAAGTGCAATATTTACTACTAATTAAAATTTTATCAGAGTATGATTTGGTAAAAACAAAAAACCATGTAAACTGTGACATAAAATGCTATTAAGTATCTGGAATACTAATTAATAAAGGAGAAAATTATAATATTTATTGAATATGAGTCACATTTTTAATTTTACTTAACATTGTGGCACAAATTGGTGGCATCCACTTGTGCTCTTTATAACAAATGTGTAATATGAGATGTTCCACAAGAGAAGGGTGCACCTACCATTGGCTGTTTATATTTATATTACATTTTCAGTTAGCTAAGATCATCTTTTAATTCACACGACACTCAGCTACTTGCTCTTACTGGAGAAAAAATAAAATCTAAAAGCAGACTGCAAACTGACAGATGAAAACCTAATGCTCTGTTGTACATCAGTACTTGTGAATTAATGTTAGATGTATGCAGAACTATAATGCTCCAGAGGAAGTAAATAAGTTAATGAAAACTGAATGTTAAAGCCCTCTCAATCTATATATATGTGTGTGTGTGTGTGTGTGTGTGTGTGTGTGTGTGTGTGTGCGCGCGTGTGTGTATTACGCATATATAAAATCAAAAATGTGTTAGAGAAGTTCCTTTACACCAGCAGTGCAACTTCAAACACCTCCTTCAAACCATCCATCATGTGCATGCTGGGTTACGTTCCTTGACATCACCATTTGTTCAATCAAAATGACCAATTTGCTGATTCTTGTAATCCATGATCAACATTTAAAGTATTATTATCCCTATCTTCCCTTCATAGAAGTTTGAAAACAGTGTTGTTATAATCAATTTAATTTAAAATGTGAGTCAATAACACTAAACAACACTTACATTAATTTTCAAGTTCTTTGAGCTGTTACCAGAAGAAACATCAGAAGGAGCATCGCCATCCACACCATGAAATACCATGGAAACCCAGTTATTGTTTGGTTGATAATGGAGGAAAGTTAACCTCCGAAACGCATTCCGGAAAATGATAATGTAAGTGTTGTTTAGTGTTATTAATTGACTCACCTTTTAAATTAAATTATTATCCCTGTTTACAGAGAAGGATTATTTTAAGGAACTGACTTTGGTGGGTTCACCCGTATCCAATTTATGGACAAGAAAACTTCCACCACCAAGTTATTTAAATAAATGTTTGGCAGGTTCACTCTTCTCTTGCAAAACATCTCATACAGAATGATTAAAGTACATGTACTGAGGCATCTGACAAAGATAGTCCTGATATTGATTGTTAAATAAGGGCAGCATACATAAATGCGCGATCAGCTTTTCAACCCCTTCCACATGCTATGCCTGTGTATTGCCACTTCTTGACGAGTGACAATGTTTTGTTAGCTTTCGCACTGGCGCGATATTATAAAGTTAAAGCATAAAATTGGTGAACTGTCAATTGTGTGACACTTAATTTTAGACTTCTAAGCTTCTGCTGAAATTCCTATGTTGTTGTCCCCATCGGCATCATCATTGTAAAGAAGAGGATAAAAGCAACCTATGTCCTAATAACACATAATTTGTAGGACATCTTGATATGCTTGTCAAGATACCATCATTGTCACTATCATCACCATCACCATCATCATCATATGTGTAATGCTTAATGCACTCAGGCCAGAAATTTAAGCCAATGTGAATTTAGTACAGGCCCTCTTTTGGATTGTGTTTAAAACTGTAAAATTTAAGAAAAATGCAGACATAGCTATCCATCATAAATTGAGCCAGAAAAGTTTAATCTGTGTCTACATCTCATCCTGCACTCAGCTGCGGAATGACAATCTACCAATAGATCAGCAACAGTGCCCGTTTTGCATGTGGCATAGCTGGAACATAATGTCATGAAAGTAACTGTCAAGATTCACAAGTTACGTTAATTCAACTCTGCTTGATACCAGTTTACTCACAATGCATTCAATTCAAGTGCATCAACTTTTCATTTTCTCACAGCTCAAAACTTTCATGGTGACCCTCAATGACAAACTTAAAAAGCAAAACTAAACTTTGAACTTACCCCAAACTGGTGAGTTTTCTGATCACATTTATTATAATTATCTGGAAAAAAAAAAGAAAGAAAACATTGTACAATTTGCACTCTTACTGCAAAAATAAATGTGCATAACTTCTTTAAATCATGCAAAAATAGAAGTAGGATTAATTTCAGCTGAACCTGATTTATGCGTATATAAAGGGGAAGCAGGAAGATTACTTGTAACTAAGAATTACTTAGAAATTAGATTTTGATAATGAATCATATATTTAAAAAAAAAAAAAGAAACACAGGACCTATAAACAATGATAAATACGAAGAAAACATTATATTGAACTTGGTCCTGCTTTAAGGAAACCAATTAATTTGGCTTGTTTCACTTTTCCAGCATTAAATGTACACACATCATTTAGCAAACTTATTAGTGAAGTTAAAGCTTTTTCACTACACTTTTCATACGGATGTAACATCAACACACATTTATTGCACTTAATGCTTCACTCACTTTAGGTATTTCAAGATTTGAGACAATCCATACTAGATTTCCGGAACATGAATGGCTCCATATTTATACTGATGGATCACTGATATCAAACCAAGATGGAGCAGGGGCTGGAGTCACGTGTCACCTGTTTTCCTATTACAAATCGTTAAGTTATGGAACTAAAACTTTGACAGAGAAATTAAAGCAATTCAAATGGCCCTACAAAATCTTTTGTATAGAATCTCATATTTTCATCAAGTAGGGCAATTATAGCAATTACTTCCAAGTTGTCACCAAAAAGCCAAAGAGCTATAGAATGTTCGAAAATCCTTACCCATCTGACAGCACTTCAATAGCACCTAGTTTTCCAATAGATACCAGCTCACTGTGGATTGAGTGGTAATGACAAAACTGATTTTCTTGCAAAAAGGGGTACCAGTAGTGTACAGAAATCTATAGTTAATCTACCATTTTATGGAGCTAAAAAATTAGTCAATTCTGAATTCAAACAAATTATTGCAAAATATTACTACGAAAAATCAAAAAGTAAAAGATGTGAACTACCAAACATTCAAACATTAATTCCTGGGTATCCTCGAAAAAAAGCAGTTTGCAACCTTCAGGTTCATTACGGGACATGATATTCTGGCAAAACATTTGAACAGAATTGGGATATATTCTTCACCACCCTGTCCTCTATGTGATCTGCAAGAGGAGATGGACCAAGACCACCTTCAAATATGCCTAGCCACTTCTAGCATCCCATCCATCAGTGAAAAATATAGGAGAGCAAGAGGATTAATGGCTTCATTGTCAGAAATCCAGCATTAGCCAACAAGATTTGAGTTGTCATCTCCATTATTGTCAGTGTCGCTTGAAGCTGGTTTGCTTTCCTGATTACCACCACACATCAGCAATAATCAGCTGTAGTTCCCCATACATCGTCACACTGAAAGCTGCTGACTACCAGCTAATGTCTTTGTCTTTTGTTTCTGGGACTGAAAGACTCCTGCTCAGCTTGTGTCTTTGTCAACAGAAATAAGGAAAATATGCCTCCAGTTTCTTTTAACATACTGTATGCCATATGATCATTATAATTACATGAAACTCAGTTGTATTTCACTGAACTTTAATACTTATATCAGCAAGTTATGTATAAGTCCACCACATTTAAATAAGATTCTATTAACACTTTTTTAAATTATATTTTGCCAGAATCTACAAAAATTTATGTACAGGTTTAACTGTAATACCAAATTCCTGCTGCTGCAGCAAAATACAGTGTAAGAAACATTTAGTTACTTACTGTTCCTGTTACTCCAGGGTTTTCTCCCACCTCTTGAATTGTCACAGCCATCATTGTTAGGGTTCTTCCATCTGTGATTTGTATCCCTGCCTCCCAAGGAGTCTTTGTTGTTAAACTTCTTTTGTCTGTCATCTCTTTCTTTACCTTCTCTTCCTTTATCACGGTCATCCCTCCAGTTACCATTTCTAGTTCTCCAGGTTAGAACCTCTTTCTGAGGCCTCCTAAAGGTCCTATTATCACCATCATAACTGCAATTAAAATTATCAAGACTTAACCCTTTCATGCCTGGTGTGTATTATAAGATACATAGGCTTTTTTTTTCCTATTTGTACTAGTTTTAACTTTTTTTTCTTTCTGCTATATTCTTGTTATACTGTCTGTCACCAATTAAAAATACATATTTGAGACGTTTTGGATTGTAAAATATTATTTTTTTTTTACAATTTATATTGTAGTGTTTTTTTTATATATATATAAGAAAAGAAGCAAAATCCATGAAACCGCAGTCAAATGATACCCCGTCATCATCCACACGTGCCATCACACCGATTATTTTACGTGGCCCCCCCCCCGTCCTTTACCACAGGCACATTTGACTGCGGTTGCCGAGACTCGAACTCATGACCTCAGGCTTTGAGTGCATGGCCAGTGCACTACATGTTGCCTCAACAATCATGGATATTCAAGCCAGCAGGCTGAAGGTGTCCCAGACCACCTAATCTAAACCGGTTTCGAATAAGAGGAAGAACGGCATAAGTAGCAAAATAATTCCGGCATGAAAGGGTTAAAATCACAAAACTAAATTTTTGAATTAAAGAAAGCAAATGCATTTTACAATTAAAGCTGTTATTTGTTACTGTACCAAATGCTGGAAGCTTACAGAATGAGCATATCTTAACTATACATTAATAATACTTTCTATGTGCATACCAGAATAATTTGTACTAACTCATGCAGAAGAAATGCTGAATAATATACCAAAAGCTTTATACCTTGCCACGTTTGCTTAAATCCTAAGAAAATTAATAATAATAATAATAATAATAATAATAATAATAATAATAATAATAATAATAATAATAATAATGATGATGATGATCATAACAACAACAACAACAATAATAATAATAATAATAATAATAATAATAATAATAATAATAATAATAATAATAATAAATATAATAATAATAATAATAATAATAATAATAATAATAATAATAATAATAATAATAAGAACAACAACAACAATAATAATAATAGTATATAAGAACAATAAACAATGTCATAATGGCAATAAAAAGCACTTAAGGCAATGCATCGATGAAATGTTTGCGAAAATTGCCAATCAGTTTGATTTTTACTTTTTCCATTTTTTAATATGCGTATACTTTCTATTTTCATGACACACTTGTTTTCTCAATATTGGGCATTTTTAAGGCACAGTTGGGCATTTAAAGGTCCCAGTGCAGGTGAACATTTGGCGCTAAACTTTGTTGCTACAGCTTTCATATGCAATTTTCGTTTTCACTGGCTTTGATTTTAGTCTCTTGCAGAGAAGTTTGCTTCAGAGAGGTTGAGTTGGCTGTGCTGAAATAAATTTGATATATCGAGCTGAAATGCTGCAAATCTGACACATATTTTGCATGTAAACAGAGAAGTGCAGTCAATGTTCTTCAATTTTGTAGTCTTGCCAGGTTATTTTAGTGTTCAGTTATACATTAGGCATTGTTTTGACATCCCCCAAAAGCATATCACCAGAGCTCCTTGAACCACCACCAGAGGAGGCCTCAGAGGAAACATCACCATCCACACAAGGGAGAACCAGTCAATGTTCAGTTGATAATGGATAAAAGTCAGCCTCTGAGACATGTTCCGGTAAATTATAAGTGTAGTGTTGCATTATCAATCGACTCACCTTTTTGGTTTAAATTTATTATTACCACACTGTTTTCAAACTTCCAAGAAAGAAGATTGTTTACGTATTTAATAGATTTTAAGTTACTCATCAACTTTCAATAAAGCAGTAATAAGCAGATATTTTATGAGTTTGGTGTACAAATTAGCAAAAATGCATAGTGTAAAGGCTAGCTAAGAACAGTATGTGAACAATGGTACAGCAAAAGAAAAGTTTTCATATTAAGAAATGACCAAGCTAACTTAAAATTCTCAAAACCTGCTTTTGAGGCCAAGAAAAAAGCAGCAGACAATCCCACATATAGTGCTGGGAAACTTTAAGTTGATTGGATTTAGGTAAAGTACAAAAATACTCGTATATTGTTAAACTTCAAATCCATTTTCAGTTTTTTCCCCAGCATTTTTCACTATTCGAACTGCTCCTTGGACCCTTGTTTAAAACTTATTACTATTATTATTTGTTTATGCCAACAAACTTACTGTTGGTGTTTTTAAACACACAAGCCGTGTGTGAGACTGCCTTTGTGGTTTACCAGGAGAAATACGAACTGGTTTGAGAATTTAATGCCATTCTGGCAGTTTGTCACAATAGCTCAGTGGTAGAGCATCCGTCCGGTAAGAGGAAGGTCTGTGGTTAAAATCCCAGTTGTGGCATTGAATTTTTAAGTTCCAGTTCTACCTCTCTTATTACTATTAGCTTGAAATTTTCAGTATTGGGAGAATGATCATTCTACGTCACATGATGTCACTCTTGCATATTTCATAAGAGGCACATCACTAATACTTACACTCTCAATGTCTACTTGATGGCCTTTTAGAACTTGGGTAACTTGTCTCATAATTTGGAATCCTGTATTTTTTTCAAACACCGATTTGAACTTGTTTTTAAAGTTTGCATTTTTAAGCCTTAGAGTGAGTTGATTTTCGTTTCTATATTAACGATTTCTTTAACACTTTCTATTCAAGAGATTAGTTGTTGCTTCTACTTTTTTAATGGAATTGCACAAGAAACTCAAATCAGCAGCAATATACGCCACCTCATTTCTTAAATAACTGTTACTTAGCAGATTTTGAACAATTTCTATAGATGAAGCATCATCTTTGTCCAGTTCATCCACAACCGATTTAAAGCTATCAAAATGTTCTACATAGTGCACCACTGCTGAAAGCCAAGTGCCCCAGTGAGTACCAATTGGTGTCGGTGGTAATGGAACATTGGGATTTTTGTTTCTAAAGAGATCAACTCTCTTAGGGGCTTTAACAAACACCTTTTCATTGGATACCAATTTATCCACATTGGGATACAGTAACCCAACAGTTTCGCACACCCTCTGTAGTGCATGAACAATGCAAGTCTCATGTATCATTTTCGAATAGCTGACGCTAAGTACTTCTGCAGCTTTCTTCATGTAAGATGCTGTGTCGGTCAGGAAAATAAGCACTTTATCGTACTTGGTACCATTTGGCCATAATTTGTGCATACTTTCATTGAAGAGCCTAGCAATATTAATGTGATTTGCTGCTGACAGTTCTTTGCAAGCTAGTAAAAACATAAGATTAGAAACTGTTTCATCGTTTTTAAGAACCCCGATCACTACATTTCCTACTTTTCTTCCTGTTGAGTCTTACGTTTCATCAATACACACCCAGATTTTCTCATTTAATCCCTATATAGACTATCTGTGTAACAGAGTAAGTACAGAGTTATATCTATTGAGGAGTCTCTCAAAATATTTGGATACTGCTTCATTAAAAATAACATATTTTGGTATAATATATCCTTATCTTCAATATGGTATTGAAGTATGGAGAAGCACCAGTGTACGTAATTTAAACAGACTCTTGGTATTACAAAAGAAATGTATAAGAGTAGTGTATGGATTAGGGTATAAAACTTCATGTCGCAATACTTTTATAGAAAATGAGCTATTTACTGTTCTTTCATTATATCTATATAAGGTTATACTGTACATTATTAAAAAGAATTTGCATACAACACATTGTAACAAACAACATTATGGCTATAACACACATGGCAAGAATATACATCAGAGCAACATAAATAAGAGCACAACTGAACACAACCCACTTCTGAGTGGTGCCAAGCTATATAATAGATTACCAAGTACCTTAAAAGATAAGCACGGAGAAAATTTCAAAAGGGAGCTAAAAAAGTATCATAAAAAATGTTTATATAGACTAGATGAATTGTAAATAATTGTAAATGTATTTTTCCTTGAAACTTACTGTATTATATTGAAACTTGTAATATTTTAACTTGGAGGATCAAGTTCGTGTACTTTACAAGAAAAGCTTTAACTTCTGTATTGTTCACTTTATGTGAAGGAATATCTGCCGAAACAAAAGTTAGACATAAATCTGAATACAATTCATGACTTGGAAGGTTCAAAATATGAGCTGGAAGGTTCAAAATATGAGCTGGAAGGTCCTACTTCACTTAAAAGCACCTGCTTCATAGAAGAACGTGAAGCTGCCAAGATATGTTTGTTGCCGGATAAATGCTGCGTTACTTGGGAATATAGATTGGCTGTTATAGACTTTCCACAAGGCTGACAATAGGAATTTCTCCCTCTGTGTTGAATGTATTTCAGAATTATTTAACGTACTGCTGCAACCGAAAACTTACACTACCTTTTACCTTTGGCATTTTGGTAACGACACACAAATCAGAGCACAAATATTTAGCATCGCCTGGCACTTCTGAACTGAACTAACAAGAATAACTCAAGCATGTAATCGTGTTGGGTTCAAATACATGGTGCAATACTCTAACATCTGAAACTTCTTTCTTGTGAGTTACGTGTATATCTTATATATTTAAACGAGAAATTCTTGTATGTATAAATATATTCCGCCCAACTTAAAAAAGACTCTAACGATTTTTATCAAATTTTGTATGAAGACAGGGTTTTGCTTCTTAAGTTTATCTATATAGACATCATTCCTGAAAAAATGTGGCTTTATGCATCAGTCACAATTACTCTAAAGCTTATTTTGGCCATAATTTCTCTGTTAATGGGCCAATTTCAACAAACAGGCCAGGATATTAAAGGTCTCATCAAGAGCTTTCGGAAAGTCTAAAGAAAGTTGGCTTAGCTATCTTAGTTTACGTGTAACAGTCACAATTTTATATATTTAAACGAGCAGTTCTTGTATATATAGACATATATAAAAATATGTTCTGCACAACTTGGAAATGGCTCTTAACGATTTTGATCAAATTTTGTATTTAGACAGGGTTTTGCTTATGAAGTTTATCTATATAGGTGTCATTTCTGAAAAAACGTGATTTTATGTGTAACAGTCACAATTACTCCAAACCTTATCTGGCCATAATTTCTCTGTTAATGGGCTAATTTAAACAAACAAGTCAGGATATTAAAGGTCTCATCACGGAAACAGCTTCAACAATTAGGATGAAAATTTATATTTAGTTAATATTTTGTTTTTCAAGTTTTCACCCAGGTACTAACGTGAACATCACCGAAACCATTACATCCATAATCATATTTGTACCACACATTGTAGCTTACTTTGGTTAGAATATATGTGAGAATCAAGTTTGTAGGTGCAATGCAAGGTACGTGACATCCTGTAAGTTAATATGCAGAAAAAATGATTTTGGTATGCTTATGTTCACTTAGGTGCACTTATTTAAAGAATACTCTCTTCTAATTACTTTAGCCTTATGGTGGACCTGGAAAACAGTATTTCTGATGAAATTAATAGATTAGGTTTTCAATATTCTATCATAGTGCAGTTTGCTGTTGATATATAATTTTAAATTTGTAAGGCATATTATATTTTATAATTTTATGTAAGATATGGCAAAACTGCTCCACTCATTTTAAAGTTTGTGATGTCTTAGCAGCTCACAAAATTTGAGCTTCCCAGATGCAATGGTTTGCAGAAAATTATATCTACCTACATGAATATGTCACGGAAAACTGAAAAATAGCTAAAAAACCAGAAAAAGGCTTGAAAGGTTAGGCATGCTCTTTAAATGCTTTTAACAGCTGCAACATTTATAACCCTCTTACAAATCAGTAGACACAGAAAAGAATGGGGATTTAACAGCGACAAGAAAAACATTGATGCTTTTTGTTCTCAGAAACACAATATGCCTTTAACATAAATATACATAAATGTATGTTTGTCTTCTATGTGTTCCTAAATCACTTGATCGATGACCATGAAATTCGTCACCTATATGTATTTTTCTGGAGATTTCTATGCTACCCATTTTACTATGCAACGTATAATATAGAACGTATAGAATGATTTTATTTATTTTATTTACTTTTGTTCATTATAGTCTTTTAAGAGTTAAACTTTCTTTAAGTGTATTAAGTAATAGTTTTTTAAATGTCTCCAAAGAAACTCAAGGCTATTAGGCAGGTACAACCTAACTCTGAGTTGCAGGGATAAATCATTAAACCATGGGCAATGCTGGGTATGTATTCCAGCTAGTGTTTATATTGTAGCGAGCTGTTCTAATCTAAGTAATGTTGTTTTTGCCACACACAATAAGAGGAGAAACAAAGCTCGGTATAGCAGGTGCATTGGTAAAATGCATAAAACATGTAATTGTGCAAAATATTTAATTACATATTCTTATTCTAAAATTATCCATTTTTATTTTCTCTACTGGTAAGTAGGGGAAGTATTGTATTCCACCCAAAAATTTGATGTCAAGATTTCACCGGAAATATGTTTTGAGACCCCCTGAATAAAAAGAAAGCATTTTTAGAAAAAGGTCTGTGTGTGTGTGTGTCAATCTGTGGACAGCATAACTCAAAAACGAAAAGTCGGTTAAAAACCAAAGTTAGTATTTAAGTTTAATGTCTTTCAAGGACATGAAGATTTTGAAGAAAATAGTCCCACCCTAAACTACCCTTTACAAGGAAAATTTTTCGAAAATTTTGATTTTCTTGAAAATGGCTCTAGCGATTTTGGTTAAAATGTCATATGTTTGAGATATTTTTATGACAAATGGACTGTATATTTTGAATTTTCTGGCTATAGCCCCTGTAGTCGTGTTTACCCTGGACGACTTTTGCATAACTGGTAAACCGTTACAGAAAGGCCAAATCATAGTATACAAAAAATGTAGATCTTGTTAAAATACACAATTTATGTTCAAATAAATTTTCTTGTAGGGTGAACTATTTGAGAGATATTCCTTGTTATGTGTGTGAGTTTCAGAAAACTTAAAACTTTCGTGAAATGGAACAATATTCATTTTTTTTTATATGTTAAGCATGCAAAGAGAACAGGATCTCAAAGCTTTAAAAGATATGACTGTTGCTCAAAGCCTATGGTATTCTAATATTCCCCTTGCACCTACAAGGAAATTAGCAATAAGATAATTTGTACAACTGTTTATCTTAACACGAAGAAGATATAGGAATAAGATATTCTCTCAAGCTTCCACGGCCATCGTTTAAAATATCTTGGCAAGATGGTCGAAACGTCGGCATTTTATAATTTGACGCGGCAACAACCGGATAGCCAAGATATTATATAGGAATAAGAGTTTGTAAGAATGGTTAGTACAAGAGTAGAGAAAGGCATGTGAATGTAACACATAAGAGTTTTATGTAATATGTTGTTGTTAGCTAATGCTAGATTTCTGACAATGAAGTCATTAATCCTCTTGCTCTCCAATATTTTTCACTGATGATATTGAAGAGAGCAATAGCAGTAATAGTAACCGCTTATTAGAGAGCACCATATTTTTATGTTTTGGCGGTCACATCGCTCTCTCACAACCCCCAGAATGTCTGGAGGACCACACCTGTCGGTTTACGGGTCTCACCAACCTGACCGGGAGAATTATCAAAATAAATTCACCGACCATATCCTCTGGTCACCAATCAGAGGACGTATTACATGCCATGACAGGTCAGCATCTTAGGGGTTAAGATTTTATACAGAAATTAGAGAAATGGAGAGGTTGGAAAAATAAAGACTCCCTAGCCCTTGGGAACCCTAATAGCATCGGGGTCGGAAGAGAACAAGAGATGACCAAGGTAAGGTCAGATAGAAAAGTTACAGTGAGGAGCAAAACACCAGTAAGTGGAAGTAATGTTCTGCTCAGCTTGGGTACCTTGTGGTCGCTATTCACATATCCCCTAGATGGAGGCCCCTGAGTCAATGTCAAATGTAAAAACTTAGGAATATTCTTGGTGTTGTGTTGTGTAGTAACTAAATATATTAAAATTATAAAGGCCTGCTGTGTCATGCCAAAACAAAAGACAAAAACATACAGAAAAGAAGACTGTAAAGAAAAAAGGGTATTGTACAAAGTAAAAAGATTGTATCAAAGGAATAGTGAGAAGTGTTGTATTGTAATATAAAACTTTGTATTTGTGATAGTGGCAGCATATTCAATATTCATGCTTAGTTTCACATTGGTAACTGCAAGCAGAAAAAATATGTATTTACCTAAAAATCTGTTCCCATGCTGAAAAAATTGAAAATACAATAATTGTACACAAAACAATTTCTCTCTTAAACTAATTAAATCCAAGCAATGGCACATGCACATTATTTAACTGTATAGGACATATCTATAAGTAAATACCTTGGTCCTCTATTGAATGTTTCTTTCTTTACTGCACATGATTGATAATTTGAATTGAGTGTTGAAGCTGTCTCTTGTAGGGTTTCATCTTCCTCCCACTCTAAAACAAAAATGACAAAATGATGAAAATAAGTTATGTATTTTCAAATCTGCAACATTAGAACAGGTTCACATCTATAATCTTTTACATAATGCAGTATTTTCTTTATCTCGCATCATTTCTGCCATCAATATGTCAACAAAGACAAGGATCGCTGGAATGACTTGAAAGTATGTCCATAGAAGAGATGTCTAGTCTGAAATTCTACTGTGACAGAAAAACTTCTTGCACTAGTGTATTAGTCTGATGACGTAAACATGTGAGAAAACATACATATTTTAATGCACAAAGGTCACCTCATGAAATTTGATTTGCCATCTCTTTTTTCTTTTGTAGTGTTTAAAACCCACTTTTACTACTACAGCACTGCAGGTGATGACACTGATGATACATGGAATGAAGATGGAGCACCAGTGAAATGAGATGGTGGGAGGAACCGAACCCGGAGGAAACCCGCCCCAGCACCGCTTCATCCATTTGCCACCTCTGAACAACCTTAAAAAGTTCCTTGTTCCACTACCAGATGCCATAATTACAGATAACCTATAGTCAATAACACTAGGAACCAGTTGTATGCCATAACATTTGTCGATGGGGACAAATCCTCCACAGACCACTTGCCTACCACCTAAGCGGCCCAGGTTCATTCCCAGGGACCCGCACGTGGTATTCATGGTGGATGAAGCAGCGACTGGGCTGGTTTTCTCCGGGTTCTCCGGTTTGCCCCGCCACTCATACCACCAATTGCTCCATTATCACCTTTCTAATCATCCATTTCGCCTGCATTTCATATCATCATCCTCTTCCTCACTATCATACCTGATGCTTGGCTGACCACCTGCTTCCAGGTGTTCACTCTGTCTGGTCCAGAGGTCCCTCTGCTCCCCAACAGGCATCTGACCTTAGGCACTGACTTGTAAGTCCTACATAAAGGGAGGGTAATCAGGGAAAGAAAGAAGATAAATCCTCCTCGAAACAAGTTCAGGTACTTTTTACTTTCTCTACTGGTAAGTAGAAGGAAGTATTGTATTCCAACAAAAAACCCTATGTCAAGATTTCACCAGAAATATATGTTTTGAGACCCCTCTGAATAAAAAAAAAGCATTTTTAGAAAGAGGTCTGTGTGTCTGTGTGTGTGTGTGTGTGTGTGTGTGTGTCATTCAGTGTGTCTGTCAGTTTGTGGACAGCGTAACTCAAAAACAAAAAGTCAGAAACCAAAGTTGGTATTTAAGTTTAATGTCTTTCAAGGTCGCAACATGAAGATTTTGAAGAAAATAGCCCTACCCTAAATTACCCTTTACATGGAAAATTTTTCAAAAATTTTATTTTCTTGAAAATGGCTCTAACGATTTTGATTAAAATGTCATATGTTTAAGATATTTGTATGACAAATGAAATGTATATTTTGAATTTTCTGGCTATAGCCTGTGTAGTCCTGCTTACTATGGATGACTTTTGAATAACTCATAAACCGTAAGAGATAGACAAAATCTTACTATACAAAAAATGTAGGTCTCACTAAAACACACTTTATGTCTAAATAAATTTTTTTGTAGAGTGAATCATTTCGGAGATATTCCTTGTTGTTTTACTCAGTTTTGGAAAACGTAAAACTTTCTTGAAATGGAACATCATTGTTCATTTTTTTATATGTTAAACGTGCAAAGAGTACGGTATTCAAAGCTTTCAAATATTTGACAATCGCCCAAAGCCTCCTGTATTCTAATATTCCCATTGCACCTACAACGAAATAAATAATACGACAATTTGTACAAATGTTTATCTCAACTAACACAAAGAACATATTGGAATAAGAGCTTGTAAGAATAGTTAGTACAAGAGTAGAGAAAGTCATGTGAGTGCAACACATCAGATTATTTACTTAGTGATGTTATAGTGTTTCAAATCCCAATTCATCTTTATAAATGGTAATGAATGTTAGATATGTAAGTAGTACAAATAAGTAGATTCATTCACTCAAATATCTTCTTCTTCTACATGGTTTAGGCTATGCAGCCCGTTCCGGCGAAGTCATTAGTGGAGTCCATCTTCTGTGAGGTCGGCCAACATCTCATGCTCCTCTTGGATTATATAAAAAGGTCCTTTTAGGTATCCTTTCTTCACTCATCCTCATTAAATGTTCTGTCCATTTCTTGTTATTTGTTTTGATTTTGTCTTCCAGTTTATAAATATTTAGTTCTTCTCTTATTGACTCATTTCTTATTCTATCTGTTCTTGTGCACCCTTTTACGTTCTGCAGAAATAACATTTCTGCTGCCTGTATTCTACTACTATCCTTTGCTTTTGTTATCCAACTTTCACTTCCATATAACAAAGAAGGAACAGCTAATGTTTTATACAATTTAAGTTTAGAGTCTTTTCTTGTTTTCCGACCTAAAGTTCTTTTAATGGTTCCACATATAGCCTGGAATTTGTATATTTTGTTTTCTATGTCTTTATCTTCTTTGTACGTAATATCGCACCCCAAATACTTAAAGTGTGTTACTTGCTCCACTATTTTATTTTCCAAAACAATTTTAGTTTTTATTCCATATTTACCTATGAATGCCATTGTTTTTTATTTATTTACTGATATTTTGCAGTTATATCTCTTGGCCACCACTTGGAACTTATAAGCTAACATTTGTAGATCTCTTTCAGATTCAGCCATTAGTAACACATCATCTGCCAATAACAGGGCATTTATTCTACCCTTATTGTCAATTAATATTCCTTCCCTATTAAAATGCTTTTTCCATTCAATTAGAATGTCGTCAATATAAATATTAAATAAAATAGGTGATAAAGCACACCCTTGTCTCACTCCTTGGTTTATTTTAAAAAACGTTGTACTGTTTCTAGTTAGCAAGGGGTCTATACACACATTTGTCTCATAGTATAAGCTCTTAATAGTTTCTATTATTTGATTAGGGATACCTTTGTTTTCCAGGGTATTCCATAGTAGTTCTCTATTTATTCTATCAAAGGCGTTTTCTAAATCTATAAATAATAGACTCAATAATTCACTCAAATATCCCCATTGTATTTATATTTTAAAGGGAATAAAATTGTTGACCATTCTCTTGCACTTTTATTTCTATGTTACAAACTTCTGTAAGAGAACAATTTCAAACAAGGAAAGATGATTGCAAACAAAATTTTGAAATAAAGGGAAAATACAAGTAAGAAGATAAATCTTACTGAGGACAAAAATAAGCTATGATAATCTGCTGCAAAAGATTTTGAAGCAAAAGGCTTTTGCACACAAATTGCTTGCAGAGAATATTTCATCTTCCGTAGGCCGAGTTTCATCATCGGTATCAATCATGTCACTGGGCAAGTTTTTTTTTTTTTTTTCAGTTTTCCCCTATCCTGAGAAGACAAATGTCGGGTAACTTAAACCTCCATGGACTTCGGGCTCATATGAGAATAATTTTACCCGTTTCGTTCATTCACTGTCCGATATGACACCATGTTTGGAGGACATTAATTAAAAAAAAAAAAGAGAGAAAAAAAACTTCATAAGGATTTGTGCAGCAACTGGTCATACACAGGTGTGAAAATTGTTAGACTCAAATACATTTCTTATGGTAAAATGGGTACGAGATCTGAACTCAAAAATAGTTGACAACTGTTTCTTCTCTTTACCTGATCATGCTAACCTTATGTAGGACCTACACCCCCTAGGACCTAGGACTTACAAACCAGTGCCCGGTTAGACGCCTGTTGGGGGGCACAGGAACCTATGGACCGGATCTGGAAGCGGGTGATCAGCCAAGCACCACGTATGACAGTGAGAAAGAGAATGATATGAAATGCAGGCAAAATCAATGACTGGAAAGGTGATAATAAACCAATTGGTAGAATGACTGGCAAGGAAAACTGGAGAAAACCCCCTGGCGCCACTTCATCCACTATGAATACCACATACGGGTCCCTGGGACGAAACCCAGGCTGCCTAGGTGGTAGGCAAATGCCATATATATATATTTCACAAACAAAAATTGTGACATCTGCCTGACATTGCAGGTGACCATAAAGATCCACAATACAAAGATATATGACAAAGTCAAATTTTAAGAAAAAAAAAATTATTAAAATTTAGATGCAAAATATCTACAGAAACATTAAATGATTATAACAAGAAGATAACAGTTAACACATGGAATATAAGTGAATATTTAAAATATATAAAGAGTCTTTTAGGACATGTAAACATATATTTACAATTTCGAACCATTGCACACCCAGTGCTTTGAGGCAGGTACTTGTGAATTTAAAACATGTTCCGCAGGCACCAAAGAGTAGTCCTTTTACCTCCCATGCATTTTCAGGTACGTTATATCTCTCACTAAGGTGAGGAATGCATGGTTGGTAGATGGCTTCCTTTTCCTCGTTCACCTGTGTCGCCTGCTGTAAATGTTGCTCCATTCTTACTGTTGGATCAAGAATGAGACCCTTTCCTGCATCCCTCTTGATGGCTATGATATCTCCTCTTCGATGGCTACCATCCTCAGACAGGCAATAGACCTCTTCATAGACCTCCCAATTGGCTCTACGAAGGGCTGTAGAAATGGATGAACACACACGGTGGTGACGAGTGTTGCATCCACCGTTTATCACTAGTACCTGGCGACCGAGTTTCGCTCGGCATTTTTCGCCTGTTTTTGTCAAATCCTTTTTTTTTCCCTGTTTTTTCTTTATGGGAGAAGATACTATGATAAACCTGAAAAGCAAAATGTTAACTAATTACTATTTTTGTCGCAATTGTTAAGTCATCTCCGAGATACAAGAGATATAGAAATACATACAAATATTTCATAAACACCATCATATCAGCTCAAAAACATCTACTGCTGAACGCAGGCCTGCCCCATAGATATCCACCTAGTTTGAGGTTTTCGTTGAGCTTTTTGTTCCATTGTGGAGTTCAGTTCTTTGGTGTTGCGACTGACTCTAGGGCGTTAACATGTTGGCCAAGGTCCTTCATATTTCCGTCGAGTTCCTCCTAGCTCGTTAGTATTCTCCGATAGATCTATCTTCATATTGGACATTCCCGCCTTCAAGTTTTCCGTTTTGGAGTTTACATTTCCAATTCGGCTTTCATATTTGCTTCCTCTGCCGCATCCCGTAATTAATTTGATTCCCCATCTTGGCTAACATTTGTTTCATCAAATGTTCCATATCATGCTTTTCGTCGTTCTCCTGACACCAATTGTGATTACTTTACTTTTTTAAATGAATTCTTTATTTTTTATTAAAACACCGGAGCGACACTAAGCAAAAGCACTGTTGAAGAATAAAGACTACAGGAAGAAAAGCTGGTTGATAAAGTCATGTGAACCTACTGTGCATTTCTGTTTCAATCATATAGAAAACTGTATGAAGTGTTCGCAATTAAGGAGCGTCTTTTCAAAAGTCGATAGATGCAAAATTTTACTAAATTGAGTTATATATAGTATCAGCATAATTTTCACCTTCTGCATCATTCTGTGAAATCAGATTTTGCAAATTTCGATTCTTTTCCTGTGTAGCAGCGAGGGAATATCAGCAGTTTTTTCAAAACTCGATAGATGCACTTGCTCAGTTAAAACAAAGGTCGATAGGTGCAATTTTATGATTTTATAAACCAAAGTGTAGCAACCTCAATTCTATGAAACGCATGTTGGCATTGACTGCCATCTCACTGTTGCAATTCTTGGAATTCTCAATCATTTCTGCAAGCTTTGTACACTGCTGCATCGTTGGCAATAACTGCGAACTCAGGTTGTGCGCTTGGATTTCACATTCATGCTGCAAGCTTTTTGTTCCATTTATAACCCGCCTTTAACTGCAGAGGTCTTATCGGTGACCTTGCCTACTGGCAATAGTGTTACTCGTTTAACAGTGGGTTTTTCGATCTTTGGGGTTTTTTATACTTTGAATTCACACACACATTGACACTGTTATTCATACTTCCAGACTCAGGGAAGGATGAAGAATAATCTTGACTGGAGAAAAATGCCTACCCCCCTGCTGGGAATCGAACCGGGACCCCTTGCACAGCAGGCAGGTGCTTCTACAAGCTTTGTTATACTTACATGGCATTTTTATTCTTAGTTGAGACACTGTACTGTACTATGCACAATGGACAGGAGCTCAGATTGTGAAAATGTACCAGTCGTAGAATGTGCAGGAGGTAGGAATTGCAAAAACAAGGAAAGGAAATCAAAATAAAAGTCAAGGAAAGCTCATACTCCTGCAATTACATGTTCAGACAGTCTCGAGTACACTCCACGAAATCCTAAAACTAAAGCTTCCAAGGAATCACAGGGGTGTCAAAAGTTAGATTATCTCTCCTGGCTAGAAAATTTCACTTATCTGGGAATGCTCCAAAGGAAACCAGAGGAGGTGACAGAACAGGAATATTACATAAGGGCATTACTGCTGCTATAAAGCAAGACATTAAGAAGTACAGATGTACAGAAAGTCACTGTAGAAGAGTAAAATCAATTAGAAGATATTTACCTCCTGAACTTAATATCAGAAAAATGTGTGCAAACTTTTGGAACGAAAGAAGATTAAGAAACCTATCAGACTGGTCATTGTCAAAATATAAAAATATATTTTACAACTTATTCAATCTTTCATTCCGTACACCACACACTGATACATGCTCAAAGTGCATAAAGGAACTGATGAAGATTAAGACAGAGGCAGATGTGGAAAAGAGAAACAAACTAAGAACCATGTACAGACTGCACAAGCACTAATAAAGGTGAAAGCTTACTTATTCATATTGTTTGAAATTTGTGTGTATTCAATATGTTTGTTATATAAATAAAACAAAATATATTGTTATTGTGAATGTAGCAGTACTTAGTTTCTAAGTTTATACCTAATAAAATAATCCTTATAAACATTAATGTGTTGGTTGTATAGTACATTATGTATTATAAAGAGGTGAAAATAAATAAACAAATAATAAATTCATAAATACAAAACAACAAAAACAATAAATGACAAAAATAACGAAATTTCATGTCTTAATTTCTCGCTCACGCAGAAAAGTTAATTACCATCTATCGACTTTTGAAAAACTCTGCATTTGAAACTCCAAATTTGCACCTGTTAAACTATGCTATTTGTTTCTTTTCACATTCAATGAGACAGTATCAGGAAGGAGAATTGAATGATTAATATATTTGCTGTGCTAACCAATTAGTATTGCCAATAAATAGAAAAAACTGTTTTTCTCAGAAATGCATTTTGTGCATCTATCGAGTTTAGAAAAAATGCTCCTCAATTGTTTGTGGAAGCAGGAGTAGTGAAAGAAATGTGATTGTGTTTTACTAAAAAAAAAATGAGTAGAAAAACTGTGTGAATATTATACGTTGCACTTATACTTCAAATGTACGGAAAAATGTATGGGCTGTTTGTAGAAGAGGGAGTAGTATGTCAGGTAAAAGAAAAGGGAGTAGAGAAAACCATGTGAACGTAATATGTTGCGTGGTAAAATGCATTGCATAAAAACTTTCGCCATGAAAACACTTAGATATGTCAATTTTCATGGCGATCGTAGAGTTTACTCACTCTTCAACATACAATATGCAGAGGCGTTGGTATGTATGAAGTTGATAAACGATGTGAACTGTTACCTAAAACAAACGTGAGTAGAGAAAATAGTATGAACGCAATACGTTGTATTTCTTTTCAAACATAAAGCAAATTGTATGAATTGTACGTTGAAGGGCGAGTAATGAAAGAAGACTGATTGTGTCTCTCAAAGAAGAATTAGTAGCGGAAATCGTGTGAATGTAATACGTTGCATTTATATTTCATCATAGAAAATTATATGAATTGTATGTTGAAGAACAAACAGAGGATACATGAATGTGCTACGTAAAAAAAGTGAGCAGAAAACCATTTGAAAGTAATATATTGTGTAGTAAAATTGTTACTATAAAAACTTTCTCCATGAAAAAAATACATATACGTGCGAATTTTGCGGTGATCGATTAAACGGTTTTAGAGATTAACAGTTACAAATACATCCAATTTGTATATATGATAGGAATTGTTTGTAGAAGAGTGAGTAAAGAAAGAGATGCGAATGTGTTACCTAAAACACATGATATGAATGTATTACCTAAAAGTGAGATGAGAAAACAGTGTGAATGTAATAGCATTTCTATTTCAAACATACAAAACATGGTATGACTTATTTTAAAAGTGGGGGTAAAAATGATTTTTGGTGTAAAATCATGTTTTCTATGGAAAATTGTTTATAGAAGAGTGAATAGAGAAAGAGACGTGAATGTGTTACCTACAAGTGCTTATGTAGAGAAACCACTGTGAATGTAATATGCAGCATGTCTATTTCAAGCATACAGAAAATTGTATGACATTTGTAGAAGAGTGAGTAGAGAAAGAGATGTGAATCTGTTACCTAAAAGTGCGAGGAGAAAGTGTGCATGTAATAGCATTTCTATTTCAAACATACTGAACATGGTATGACTTATTTTAAAACTGGGGATAAAAATGTTTTGTTTTTTTGTGTAAAATCACGTTTTTTTATGGAAAATTGTTTATAGAAGAGTGTGTAGAGAAAGAGATGTGAATGTGTTACCTAAAAGTCAGTATAGAAAACACTGTGAATATAATATGCATGCATACAAAAATTTAACAGATCTTTAGAGCCGTTTTTGAAATACCGGAATATACCTATATACAAGAATTGCACTGTAGAAGGGGGAATAAAAAATGTTTTTTTTTTTAAATCACATTTTTTTGGGAATTACATCTATATAGATGAACTTAGAAAGCAAAACTCTATCTGAATACAAAATTTGACCGAAATCGTTAGAGCCATTTCCAAGTTGCACGGAATATATATACAAGAATTGCTTGTTTAAATATATAAGATACATATTTATTTTCCTACAATAACAGCTCCAAATGATGGTTTTTTTCAAGACTGAAAACCCTACAAAAGGAAAAGATATCCATGACGAACAAACATCATATATAATTTAATTTTCATATATAGTCTGGATTATTTACAGATAATGCTGATCATTTCTGATTGTGGTCATCAAAAATATACTTTAATGTGCTTATTTTACAGACAAAACATTAGTGTCTATGTTTCTATGTACCTAGGACTATAAGTTAAAATCTGACAGTGTCTATAGTTTTATTTTACTTTTTAATATACACACCAACCTCTGATTTGTTGAAAATGTTGTAAGGCTTTTATTATACTAATCTGTCAACAACGATAATAATGATGATGATGATGATGATGATGATGATGATGATGATGATGATGATGATGATGATAATAATAATAATAATAATAATAATAATAATAATAATAATAATAATAATAATAATAATAATAATAATAATAATAATAATAATAATAATAATAATAATAATAATAATAATAATAATAATAATAATAACAACAACAACATTAATAATTCATGTATAATTAAATCACTTGGCTTTTATAGCACGTAGGTCACTGGATGGTTGCTCATAAGCACATACATGTCATAATTTGAATACATATTTCAAATACATTACAGTATTTACAATACAAAATGCACATTTTTCCAATTTTGTACAAGTTTAAATAAACAGCAGTACAAGAAATTATCACAGTATCTGGCTTTTGCAGTCCGAATGTCTTGCTAAATATTAAAACTGCATCTGGTTTAATCATTGTGCATGTCTCAAATTAATGCGTAGAGTATACAGTAATTTGATTTGCGTAAAATACCCACACACACAAAAACATACATACCAATATGCACTAAATGTAATATATGATGAATATTACAATATTAATTAAGATACTGTCAGATTTGTCATTTATGTATTCCTTTACACAGTGAAATGATTTCTTACATAGGTACTCTTTAAGGGAAACCTTAAAAGTCTTGATATTGCTAATTTTTTCCCTTAGTTTACTGGGGAGATTTTTGATTGTTTCACAATATACTCCTTTCCGGAAGCAACAAAGATTTGAAATGGGACAGTGAATATTTCCTTTCATGGGCATCACGAAGGCAGGGCAAGGGGGAGCTGCGGCCCACCCTTGGAAATTAATGGACTTTATGTGCAATCACTATTAGACTACTGTTTTAATTTTAATGTAAAGACAAATTTTTATTTTGCACAAATTAATATGGTTAAACGCAACAAATACTGTAACTTTTGACAACAAAATAATGAATTAATATGGTTTGATTGCAAACTTGCAACATGCCCCCCCCCCCCTTTCTCCCAGAAAAAAAGTCTCCCAACGCTCATGTTTCCTTTCTGTCTAGTGTTAATGCTATGAATTTCCATGTTTGTTACAAAGTTCTGTCAGTTAAATGTGTAGAATTCTAAAATGGATAATACATAAACACAAGGTAAAGTGAGTACTATACGTCTATCACCAAGGCACCCTGGGTTTCGACCTGCATGTGGTATTCATGGGCGAAGCAGCATCAGGGCATGTTTTCTCTGGGTTCTCCTCTGCTATTCATTCCAACTGCTCCATTACCACCTTTCCAATCTTCCATTTTGCCTGCATTTCCTATAATCATCTTCCTCGCTCTCATACCTGGTGCTTCGCTGATCATCCACTGGCACCCACTTCCTCAGGCCCATTGGTTCATCTGCCCCCCAATAGGCATCTGACCCTAGGCACAGACTTGTAACTCTCTACGTATGTAAGTCCTCCATACGGAGAGGGTAAACAGAAATGGAAGAAGAGGGTATGCCCAATCTTTGAAATAGTTCTTTGCATGACTGTCTACTATAAGCATTACAGATTATTCGTATAGCCTTCTTTTGTAAACAGAATATGCTTTTACTAGCAACTGAATTAGCTACCCCAGAATATTATCCCATATTCAATAATGGAGTTAAAGTAGGCAAAGTACACTAATTTAAGGGTATCCTATAGAGTGAAACTTAGCTAGTGCTCAGAGAGCATAACATGCTGAGCTAAGTTTAGTTGTGATGTAGTTAATACATGGCTTCAAATCCAAATGCTTGCCTACTGGAAGACCTAGAAATTCAACTCCTAGTTGTTCGAAGAATATATTGTTAATTTCTATTTCTATGCATGTCTACGGTGAGCAATTAGTTACAAATTTAATTACTCAAGGTTCACTGAAATTTTGTTAGCTCTGAACGAATTTGGTATACAATTAAGAACATAGTTAATTTCACTACACAACTTACCTTGGCAACAACTCATTTACTTCCCTCCCAAAATGGCACTAGTTTCTGCTATATAGTTGAGATCACTTAAAAGGGAGGTTCGATGGCTCATATTCTTAAACCACTAGGTACTCATTAACTCAAAATAATTTTCACTTACCCAAGATTCGCTAATGTATTTTTCACTAAACTGTGTTTGACCCATATACGCGATCCTTACTATATTTTCTTTACTGATAGGGATCTGAGCAACAGAAGCATAGCTTTGATTACATTTTTCAGTAGTTAACCTAGAATTAGACAGCTTCCAGTTTAATAAAGGTATAAAACAAGGAGATAGATTGTCCACTAAATTATTCAGTAATAGAGGAATTAGTAAGTCCCTGCACTTCACTTCCATTAGCTAGCTTCCTTGCTAGCTCTAATCTGTAAATAAATTATTATAAGTTACTGTGGGTGCTCTATGTAGTTTGTCCAGATTGTCGTGACACTGCCTCACTCCTGAAGTATAGATGCACAATAGAAGAGGCGTGCCTACTTGCATAATAGGAGAGGTGGGGATCACTGAATCACTCGCTTGCTCCCCACCACTCTTCTCCTTAATTTCTCCTTTCTCGTGCATGTCAAGTGTCAGGACGTTCTGGACAAAAATGTACTACTATAACATATGTTTTACTACCAAATTCTATTCTTACTGAACTACATTCAAATTCGTTTTCCTTACAAAACAACACGTTTAGGCTGGTGAACTTTATCATGGTTTGGCACTCCTCCACAATTTAATCTACTTCTACAAAAGCCAGTGCACAAAGTATACTCACAAAATATTTGAAAGCTTAAAACATGTTTAAGGAAAAGTTTGCTCTTAATCAAATTATTAATTTTGATTTTCAGTGATTCAATGCTACTTTTAATATATTTCAGTGCGCAAGAGGGTATAGAGTTAAATAGTAGTATATAGAGCACCCACAGGAAACTTACAATGATTTATAAACAGATTAGAGCTTACAAGGAGGGGAAGTGAAAGTGAAGTGCACGAATCATTAAATTCCTCGGCTCAACTTTAGATTATGTCCCAGAGCATTTTCCATACAAAATCTAAGTACAAAGGTACTTGCTGCACATGCGCCAACTTCCGAGTGGGACTTACACAAAATTCTCACGGGACATAATCTGAAGTTTATCCAATTCCTCTATTGCCCATTATTCATACTGCCTTTGCATCAGGTAGAGGTAGATCAGAGAGGCACCAACTTTAACAAGATGAGTCACATATATGCTTATGTGGATAATATTGCTATTATAGCTAGATCTAAAAATAAAACAATAAAAATGTATGAGAAATTAAAGAAAAATGCAGAAAGAGTAGGATTGAAAGTTAATGTGCAGAAAACAAAATACATGATTATACAGAAGGGAAAAGGAAACAACAGGATTTGGAAATTGGTTGGAAAGTACTTCAAGGAAGAGAAAAATTTTATCTGGGAAATATAATACAGAATGGGGCCAGAATGAGTGCTACAATCAAAGGCCAGACACAAGCAGGAAATAAAGCATACTTTGCAAACCTAACATTGTTAAAAGGTAAAATACTAACTAGGAAAGATAAAATCCTAATACATAAAACACTGATAAACACTGTCACATACAGGGTAAAAACTTGCACACTGACAATGTCTGACCGAGACACATTAAGAAAATTTGAACGCAAGATAAATTAATAAGGATACATGGTCCTGTAGTAGAACAGGGTGTGTGGGGAATATGTTATAATGAAATTAATCAAGATATAAAAGGAGAAGACAGTATGTTTTATAAAAGCATTAAGGCTACAATGGATGGGTCATATAGAACGAATGGAGATGAATAGAATACCTTTCAGAGTATTTAAAGCAAGTTTGTATTCCACAAGGAGAAAAAAGGAAGACCCGGAATGAGATGGATGGGTAGAAGATTTGAAGATTATGAAGCTGAAAGGATGGAGAGAAAAGATTAAAGAGGAAAGCATGGAGACGTGGAGCTCAAGGCTCACATGGGGCTGTATTGCTGGGTAGTAAGTAAATAACCTAGAACTAGAAACATTTGTATTACCGTCCATTGTTTGACTCCGTTGTAAGCAGCCGTGGATGGGAAAGGCTTATATGTTCCACAATTCAATATCTTCAGTCTGTAAGCCTATGTACAAGTAATGCAAACTATTGTCACTTGCAAAGTCACAGTCATCTTTAAGCAGCCTGGATGGGAAAGGCTTATATCCTCTACAATTCAATTCAGTTTCTTCGGTTTGTAAACCTATGTACACGTATAATGCGAACTATTGTCACTTGCAAAACCACAGTGCTCTACGGAGCACTTATAAAATCTAAGCGTGGGTGACGCTAACTTGGCCTCCTATATCTTCTCACACATTGTTAACACTTCGGGAGCGCGTAGCGGTATACAATAAGGAAGGAAAATGCTTTTGTCCTGTTTAATTTAATCCAAAGTCTTCAATCTGTAAATGTAGGCACAAGAATGGCGTAAACTGCTGTCACCTGAGAAAGCACAACTTAGTTCTGCGGAGCACGTATGAAAACAGCTTGGGTAACGCTAATGATGGCCTCCTGTGACGTTCACAAACTCGCTAACATTGTTAACCATGCGTAGGGCGCGTGACCATTTACAGTACTGCCAATATAGTTTTATTGTAAGTTCTAGCACCAAGAATGTCCTAGACATGTTTCAGGCGCCGAATGTATGTATTTATTATTTAATTATTGTCACATTACCATATCCATAATAACCGTTATGACTGATCGGTGATGTGGACAACTACACCAAGCGACACTGCGTACCGCTTTTATCCGGCCATGTGGCTTAATCACTACCTACTGAATGGTTCCAACAAACGAAGCTTTATTTAGCACAAACACTTTAGGTGAGTGATTATTTAGTTATGGAGATTACTTTGGTGTTACTATTTTACTAATTGTGCTCCGAATTCACACAAAGGGATTAACGCCAGAAATTTGCCATTTTTCTTTGTACTGCACATGACGTAACATTCAAGTTAATAACACTATTTGCGGACGACACTAATTTGTTAATAGAGCACAGCAATGAAATTTTGTCACGCACTAAACCAGACTATTATCTTGAATACAGATAAAAGTCTATCTTAAATTTCATAACGCTGGCGATGTAAATAAAAATAACAGCCCTGAAATTATATAGTAATCGTATATATAAAAGTGAAACAAACTTTCTAGACATATGGCTGCAGAGTAACTTAAAATGGAAAACTCGTATACATCTACTATCTAAATTAAGCAGTAATATTTATGCTTTAAGAATATTAAGTCAAAAGGTCAGTAATCATGTACTTTTAACTGCCTATTGTGCTTATACACACCATAATGAAACGCGGAATAATATTTTGGGGAAATTCACCTGAAGTTAATGTGTTTATTAAACAGAAACAAGCAACCCAGTTTATATGAGATAAAAAAAAGATAAAAGTCTTGCAAGCCATTATTGGTATGGCATGTGCTTATATATTGGAGGCAGCATTGTTTGTAAAAAAAGAATAGATAGAAATTCCAGAACAATAAAAATGTTAATACCATAGTTATACGCACAACGCTTGAAAAAGCAAGGATATGAATTTAATCTCAACTAGAACCGCTATGCGTAAGAACGGAGTGCTTCATTCCAGCATAACGGTCAAAGACAAGATTCTTTGGTGATAATTATTTGACGAATTCTCGTTAACAATTTAAGTTAGTGGTGTTTGGGGTTGAATATTATACTAAAAATTCCCATTAATTTCGCACAAATTTTCGAGTAAAATTAACAC
The DNA here is from genome assembly GCA_030765045.1 of Tenodera sinensis. NCBI lineage: Eukaryota > Metazoa > Arthropoda > Insecta > Mantodea > Mantidae > Tenodera > Tenodera sinensis. The sequence continues at coordinate 47,725,716 of CM060970.1, forward strand.
ACATAGACCTTACTGAAATTAAAATTAACAGATAAGTAATGTTACTGTAACATTATTGTTCAAAATTTCTCCAAATTAAAACATTCTACTCGTATTATTATCATGGCATATGTAATGCATCAGATATCAAGGCCATTGCCCAACACTAAATTGCAACATACAAGTTGTGACAGTCACCTTCCATAGTTGTATGTTAGTTACTCTTTAAATTGACGGAATGAGGAATCGTTCCCTTTCTATTACATACCGCATGCCCTCACCACATGGTTGTGTTGTGACAGTATTTCTGGCGCGAATGGCGGAAGGTTACATTATAACTGTGCACTGGCCACCTGCGCAGATCAACCTTAGAGTGAATACAGAATACAAATCTCTCGCTGTCAGCACTTAATACTGGTAACCAAAGACATTGAAGGGATTTTTCACAGAAAAGGTGGTAACATACACCTTTTGCTTTTAATCTGCAGCACGCACACATCAGAATCTATCCGGTCACCAGTCTGAAAACAAAAACTTCTAACGTCACAACAATATGCCGCTCTGTTTATTGCGGCGGCGGATTTGATAACACGGAAATGTGACCTTGTGAGATAACCTTTTGTTGTAGCCTCACCGATTGCATTGTCGGGCAGCTTTCTTTGTCTCTGCCAATATTTATTTTGTAGCATTATAACAAATTGATATCAAAAGAAGCTAGGTTATTAAATTCGTAGGAATTAGATGTGAACATTTTCATTGTAATTAAAACCAAAACTTAAACACCAGCGACAATGAGTCGATGAATTAAAAAAACACTTATTTTACTTAGCAAAATTAAAAAAAAATAGATATTTCTCATTTATGGCTAAAAACGCAATATTCTCAAAAATGTGATCGTAAAAAATTGCGGCGGCGGATTTGATAACACGGAAATGTGACCTTGTGAGATAACCTTTTGTTGTAGCCTCACCGATTGCATTGTCGGGAGCTTTCTTTGTCTCTGCCAATATTTATTTTGTAGCATTATAACAAATTGATATCAAAAGAAGCCTGGTTATTAAATTCGTAGGAATTAGATGTGAACATTTTCATTGTAATTAAAACCAAAACTTAAACACCAGCGACAATGAGTCGATGAATTAAAAAAAAAACACTTATTTTACTTAGCAAAATTTAAAAAAAAATAGATATTTCTCATTTATGGCTAAAAACGCAATATTCTCAAAAATGTGATCGTAAAAAATTGCGGCGGATTTGATAACACGGAAATGTGACCTTGTGAGATAACCTTTTGTTGTAGCCTCACCGATTGCATTGTCGGGCAGCTTTCTTTGTCTCTGCCAATATTTATTTTGTAGCATTATAACAAATTGATATCAAAAGAAGCCTGGTTATTAAATTCGTAGGAATTAGATGTGAACATTTTCATTGTAATTAAAACCAAAACTTAAACACCAGCGGCAATGAGTCGATGAATTAAAAAAAAAAAAACACTTATTTTACTTAGCAAAATTAAAAAAAAAAATTGATATTTCTCATTTATGGCTAAAAACGCAATATTCTCAAAAATGTGAAACATTCGTAAAAATAGGGAAAAAAAGAACCACATATATCATTTCTAAACTACATGCATGCAAATCAATTTATTCTGTAATTGAACAACTTTCTCATTTATCGTTGAAAACAAAAACTCTCGCCGCTGATAATGGTCTGTAATTCGCTTCCAAATGGCATTAAATCTATAGATAACTATAAAGTTTTCAAAAACAGAACAAAGACTCGCGAAGGGGGGGCAAGGGGGGGGGCCGCGGCCCCTCCCTGGAAGTTGGTCAACTTAATGTGCAATCAATTACTGACTATTAAACTACTATTTTAAAAGATCACTTTCTATTTAACACAAATTAACATGGTTATATGCAACGAATATTATAAATTTTGACAATAAAATAGTGAATTGATATTACCTGATTGCAAATTTCAAACATGTGGACCCCCCTGGAAAAATGTCTGCCGACGCTCATGCAAAGACTCCCGCAAGAAAGATATTGCAGAACATTCCAGCGAATCTGCACAATCGTGCGAGATCGGAACGAAGTGAAAAAATTATCTACTGACGATTGTGATCTTTTACTTTCTCTAATATCACGGCAGTGCATATTGTAGTTAGTAGGGGAAATATTGTATTTGACCCGAAAATTTCAATATCGAGATTTCACAGGAAATATGTTTTGAGGCATACTGAATAAAAAAAACTGTTAGTAAAGTGTGTGTGTGTGTGTGTGTGTGTGTGTGTGTGTGTGTGTGTGTGTGTGTGTGTGTAGGGGGGATGTACGCGCGTGCGTTTCTACAGTATAACTAAAAAACGAAAGGTCAGTTAAAAACCAAGGTTGGTATTTAAGCTTAATATCCTTCAAGGAAGCGACACGAAGATTTTCAAGAAAATTCTCCCACCCTAAGGTACCCTTTACAAGGAAACTTTCTCGAAAATTTTGATTTTCTCAAAAATGACTCACACGATTTTGGTTAAAATGTCATATGTTTAAGATACTTTTATGGCAAAGGAAATGTATAGTTTGAACTTTCTCGCTATAGCATGCTAGTCCTGTTTACTCCTGATGAATTTTGCATAACTCTTAAACCGTAGGAGATAGACCAAATCTTGTAATTGTTTTCCACACAAAACCTGTGTGTAGGACAGGATTTGAAAGGGTAGAGTGAGACTGAAAAATTTAATGCCATAACTGGGATTTGAACCACGGATCTATAGTAGCCGGTAGATCCGTGTTTCAAATCCCGGTTATGGCACTGAATTTTTCAGTCTCACTCTATCCTTTCCAGACCAAATCTTACTATACCAAAAAATATAGATCTCGTTAAAACACAATTTATGTCCAAATACATTTTTTGTAGGGTAAACCATTTCGGAGGTATTCCTTGTTATTTGTGAGTTTTGCAAAACCTGTACTTTACTCAAATGGAACGTCGTTATTTACTATTTATCTCTTGGTCGTGTAAAGAGAACGGAATTTCAAATACTTCATATGGCGACCAGCTTTAAAAGATTTGACTCACTATATTCCCTTTGCATCTACAAGAAAACTGCCAATTAGAGAATTTCTACAAATGTTTACGTCGATTAACATTAAGAAGATAGAGGAATAAGAGATTCTAAGAATGGTTAGTACAAGAATAGCGAAAGTAATGTGAGTGCAACACGTCAGATTTTTTTATTCTAAGATAACTGATTTTCTGGTTGCAAATACGAACAGATACATAAAAAGAGATTACCTTTGAATTAGCTGCACTAGAGATAAAAATTACAGAAAAAATCTGATGTGTTGCACTCACATGACTTTCTCTACACTTGTACTAACCATTCTTACGAACTCTTACTGCGATATCGTGTTAGTTAAGATAAAAATTTCTACAAATTATCTTATTGCTTATTTCCTTGTAGGTGCAAGGGGAATGATTGAATACAGTAGGCTTTGTGCGATAGTCAAATGTTTTAAAGCTTTGAGATTCTGTTGTCTTTGCACACTTAAGATATAAAAAAATTAACAACGATGATCCATTTCACGAAAGTTATAAGTTTTCCGAAACTCACACACATAACAAGGAGTATCTCCGAAGTGGTTCACCACACACACACAAAAATTATTTAGACATAAATTGTGTATTTTAGCAAGATCTTTTTTTTTTTTTTTTTTTGTTGTATAGTATGATTTGGTCTATCTCTAACAGTTTACCATTATGCAAAAGTCGTCCAGAGTAAATACGACTACAGGGGCTATAGCCAGAAAATTCAAGATATACATTTCATTTGTCATAAAAATATCTCAAACATATGGCATTTTAATCAAAATCGTTAGAGCCATTTTCAAGAAAATCGGCGGCGCCGTGGCCGAGCGGTTAGCGCGCTCGCCTACCACCTAGGCGGCCCGGGTTCAATCCCAGGGACCCGCATGTGGTATTCGTGGCGGACGAAGCGGCGTCAGGGCGGGTTTTCTCCGGGTGCTCCGGTTTCCCCCGCCATCTCATTCCACCGGTGCTCCATCTTCATTCCATGTATCATCAGTGTCACCGCCTGCGGTGCTGTAGTAGTAAAAGCGGGCCTTAAACACTACAACAACAACAATTCAAGAAAATCAAAATTTTCGGAAAATGTTCCATGTAAAGGGTAGTTTAGGGTGGGGTTATTTTCTTCAAAATCTTCGTGTCGCATCCCTGAATGACATTAAACTTAAATACCAACTTTGGTTCTTAACCGACTTTTCGTGTTTGAGTTATTCTGTCCACAGGCACACAGGACCTTTTTCTAAAAATGTTTTTTTTTTTTTTTTTTTTATTCAGGGGATCTCAAAACATATATTTTCGGTGAAATATCGAAATCGAATCTTTGGGTGGAATACAATACTTCCCCTACTAACCAGCAGAGAAAGTAATAAAAACAGCGCAACTAATATAGCCGTTTTTGGTTTTTTTTTTTAACGTCCTCCAACCTAGTGTCAAATCGGAAGGTAAATTAATGAAATGGTTGAAATTATGCTCAAATGAACCCGAGGTCCATAGAGCTTTAAGTTACCCAACATTCGTTTTCTCAGGATAAAGGAAAACCTCGGAGAAAACCTTATCCGGATAACTAACCTTTAAGCGAGATTCGAACTCGCGGTCTCTTGCACGTGAAGCAAACACTCTACCACCACGCTACACAGGCGGGCACAAAATGGAGAACGCAACGTTATCAGAGCTTGGGCAACAAGTGGAAATGGAATGAATATTCTAAGGGCAGCATTTCGCTACAATCATTTTGTCTTTGCTTCAGTCCCAGGTTTGACAATACTTCAACGAGAAAAGAACAAGTTACAATTGATAAACTTGTCGCCATACGCGATCACCTTGCAGTTTTTAACAACAGCAGACACACCCAATACGCCTGCCATGCATTTTCATTTATTTTAGCTTATGTATTTGTATACATATTCCATAATCTTTGGGTAGGTATTTATGTCGGCTGGCTTAGTTAGATGCTGGCCTACTGCTCCCAAGATCGCAGGTTCAAATCCGGCCCAGACCGATGGTTTTTAAGTGTACTTAAAAACGACAGCTCCATGTCAGTAGATTTACTGGCACGTAAAAGAACTCCTGTGGGACGAAATTCCGGCACACCGACTATGTTGATATGATCCTGGAAACTGACAGCGTCGTTAAACAACAAAACATATTTTGGGAGGTAGATATTCGTGCCGGGGCAACGTGTCTCACTCGCATTCCGGAGGATCCGGGTTGAATCGCCGGCGATCGCGCACTCTAACTTGGGGTTTTCCGTGGTTCTCCCTTATCACTTGACGTATGCTGGGTTGCTTAATTTCATACCACGATTTCCTTACCACAATTCACCTTCGATCCACTTATGTTTCAGGCGTGCTTTTAGGCTCGTGGTGTATGGTGGTGCCGGACAAATGGCGCGGATGTTTGCGCATGTTATAACTGTTATTGTCGCGACTGGGTGACATTTTACAATCGCTGTCCTCCGGTGGGGGGGGGGGGGGGGGGGGCGCTTGTACGATACTAGACCGCGCGTGATGGTGCCTGGCGCCGAGATGAGATTTCACCACTTGTTACAGACTTCCCCGCGTCCCTGTGGCGCGTCTGGCAGCGACCCTGTAGCATCCTGCAATTCTCTCACTTCATCTCTTCCTCTTGGAGGGAGGGGTGTGTTAGTCATAATAGATCTGGTGGAGGCCGCAGTGTGTGAGATGTCCCCATCCATATGTACCCTTATTCTTTACCCTTTTGGATGGGTATTAATTGTTAATAAGCTTGCAAAGTTGCAAATATTCCTGCAGCTTTGGGATTTTTGCTACACTTTTTTTACTGTACTGCCGTGATATTAGAGAAGTACTTGAAGCATTTCAAGGGCAATGCTGCAATATGCCATTTAACAAGTAAGTAGGGGAAATTTTTACTTTGTCCACTATGTATAGTAAGTAAGGGAAGTCAGTTAAAAATTAAGGTTGATATTTAAAGTTAATATCTTCCAAGGATGCAACACAAAGATTTTGAACATAATTCCTCCACCTTAAACTAGCCTTTACATGATTTTCTCAAAAACGGCTCTAATGATTTTGATTAAAATGCCAAATGTTTAAGATATTTTTATGGCAAATGAAATGTATATTTTGAATTTTCTGGGTATAGCCTATGTAGTCCTGTTTACTCAATGACTTTTGCACCACTGGTGAACCGTAAGAGATAGACCAAAGCTTACTGCACAAAAAATGTAGATCTCATTAAAATGCACAAGTTATGTCCAAATGCATTTTTCTATGTAGTAAACCATTTTGGAAATATTGTGAGTTTTGCAATACTTAAACTTTTCTCAAATGGAAAGTCGTTATTCACTTATTTATCTGTTTGGCCATGCAATGAGAACAGAATTTCAAAGCTTTAAAAGATTTGATTATCTCTCAAAGCCCACTATATTCCTATACTCTCGTTGCATCTATAAGAAAATGAGCAATAAGATAATTTCTGCAAATGTTTATCTCGACTAACAAGTAAAAGGTAGAGGAAGAGGAATAAGAGTTTGTAAGAATAGCTAGTACAAGAGTAGAAAGTCATGTGAGTGCAACACATCAGATCTTTTTTCTGCATTTTCTCTACTACATAGAGTCAGTAGAAGTATAGTACTCCCCCAAAAATTTGATACAAAATTTTCGCTGAAAATACAGAGGGACCTCTGGACGAGAGTGAAGACCTGGAAGCAGGTGGTCAGCCAAGCACCAGGTATGATAGTGAGGAAGAGGATATGAAATACAGGTGAAATGGATGATTGGAAAGGTGATAATGGAGCAATTGGTGGAATTGAACCTGAGACTCCTTGCACAGCAGGCAGGTGCTCCACCAATTGTACTACGGGGCCAGCCCGAAATACATATTTCAAATGTATAAAATCACTTGGTACTCTGCCAGAGGACAAAATAATTAGTTATATTCCCATTCCCGAAGGCTTAAAAACTGAGTCTATTTTGCATAGATTCCAATATTTCAGGAATCTTGAAAATGATATTTCAAAATTTCTTAAGGCTTTTACTGTAGATGTAGTCAATGTAAGAGCTAACTTGCAATGTGAACTCACAGATCTACAAACGATCTAGTGACAAAAAACAATTGCAGAGATTTGTTGGCACAGACATATTCAAGAACTTTGTAAGATAATATGTGTTGGTTTGAGAGAATCTGCTGCTTCTGTTACACTGTTGCAGCAATATTTTGCTCCACGTGTGTCTCTAAACAACTTTTTTCCTCTGATGAACATAGAAAAACAAGACAGATCTTGCATTTCAGATGACCACCTCTCGGTGCATACAGCTGTTACAGGTATTACACCAGAATTTGAATGTCTTCTCATATATTCGGGTGATGAAAATAATTAATGCGTGTAATTTCGATTTTACATAATAAAAGTATACCACTCCTTTCCTGTTTGAAACAAACATGCTGATGGTTAACTGTATCAATCCGCCACAGTCAAGAGTTTAAGAAGCAAAGAAACACCACTCCTCCAACCAGCAAGAATGTTATGCGGATTGCATGCACACTGAATTCGGAGCAGGCACTATTCTGCCTGCCCCTGCCCTAGGGAGTATAGGGAATAATCCTGACAAAAGAAAAATCCCACCCTCCAGCCAGGAATCGAACCCATGACCTTTGAATTTGGAAGTTAGCATGAAGGAAAAGCATAATAAGGTATTAATTGTTAATAAGCTTGCAAAGTTGAAAATATTCCTGCAGCTTTGGGATTTTTGCTACACTTATTTGAAGTACTTGAAGCATTTCAAGGGCAATGCTGCAATATGCCATATAACTCCAGCAACTTCAGACAATCACTTTTGATATGGTATCCAATAAATTCATGAAATTGTGCAAGTACCCATATGTAATAGGTACAAAGGGCTCTAGGAGCCTATACGAAGGCCTCAAACGGGGACCACTGTTTTCCTCACCTGCATGTGACACAGTGCTTTTCCTTCATTCTGCACCGATGCATGGCAGAATGCACATCAGGAGATACACCTGAGACTTCCATCGTTGCACAAAATATATTGCATTTGTAGCTCGCAACAGCAGTTTTAAACAGTACTAATTAAGTTACAAGTGTTATCCTATCAGTGTCCAGATTGTTTCACTCCTATGGATATAAATGTACAAGTTTTAAGAGATAATTACATTACTAGTGTTATATGAAACAATTACGCATTGCTACAAAGGAATTTTATGCACAATATATATGAGACAAACTGTTGCAGGAAATGGAATGGCATAGCCACGGGCTGAACCATGGGTTAGCCTATTACAGCATACCTTAATAGTGACTTACAATATTATAAGCACTTAAGTCCCAGGCTTCTAGTTTAACCAACTATAAGGTCAATCAATGCAATTGAGATCTCCTTGTGTGTTTATCTGAAAAAATGCAAGTGAATTGGAGAATTTAATGTTGTATCAGCATGTTGGCCATGGTAGCTTAGTGGTTAGAGCAGCCAGATGGTAACTGGCAGATCTGTGGTTCAAATCCCGGCTATGGCATAGAATTCTTCAGTCTCATTCTATCCTTTTCAATCCAGTCCTACACATGGCTACTGTGTGGAAGAATGATTAATTGTCTTGTAGGAAAGTTAAAAGGTGATTAAAAACACAGTTTCTCGATTTACCTATCCCAAACAGGGAAATGTGCAAAGACTTGCAAACAAATTTAGAGGAAAGGTAATTTAATTGAAGGTAGAGCAATTAGTAGTAAAAGGATTTTAACATGTAAATTATGGTCAGAAAAGAGCGGAGGGAAGATGCAAAAAAGATGTTGACGAAATGACTTTATCTAGGCTCAAATCAGCTACATGAACTTTCCTATTCAATTTACTGTGTTCTGATAATGAACTTATTACACACAATATTTCAATCCTTATATACAATGAAACTCCACTCAGTAGATAATAATTAATAATTCAGAAAGTACCCATTTCTTCATTAATTCCTGTTCTTTTCCGACAGTGGCGGTGCTGCACCCAGAGACCCCTCCAGATTTACCGCTGTCTACATCCAGGTGGCCGGAAACCTACTGGCATCTGGCCTGGTAACAGCAGCAGTGCCTCTATCAACCTTTTGCTGCCTCATCCAACTGGTGTTTGCCATCACACCAGACTGTGAAGCTGCCTTGAACACGGACCTGCTGCTTTTAGGGCCATGCCTGCATGCAGAGACTAGCCGAGTGGACTGTCAGGTGCCTAGTCACCATTGCTGTGACTTCGGACATGACATGAGACATAACTCAATACCATCTTGGAGGCCACCACCGCAGCCCAGACTGAACTGACCTCTCTATCTGGAGCCATCACTGCAGTACTAAATCAACTGGATTTCACGCTGACTGAAACACTTGCCCACCACAAACAGTGCCAGGCAGCCCTCTCACAACAACTGACCAATGTCCTCTCACAGCTATTTGAGATTGCGTAACACCAATCTTGGACATCTACCACATAGCAGAACGCAACAAACCACACAAGCAACTGGACACCACGGAGAAGACAATCACCGAGAAACTACAAGAACACAACACAAGTATTGCTTCTTAACTTTCGGCCATCAACTCCGACATCAAATGTCGCCTTGATAACAGTGGTTACATCTACTACCAACAGGTCATAGAAAAAAACAACTCCTCTTGATCAGCATGAACTTGACAGACTTGAGAGCTTATTTATCTCCGACAACTTTACCAAGTTACAGAACAGAGGACTACACCCACAACGGAACTTCAACGACTGACAACCAAGCACCACAGTTTAGAGGACATTGCCAATGACAGGACTTTAAGTACTGACAGCCACTACAACCTACAGCCATTTTTGTGGCCAAAAACCACACTCAAAATAATAAAAAAAATCCCATCTTATCCTGACTATTCCATGCCTAACTTCCTGTGTGTGGCAGCCAGCGTCTTGGCCATGGCTGTCACCTGGACATCCCTTACCTCGATGCCGGCAACTTGCTGGCTGAAATCTTGTACTAACGTGGGTGCTCAGCGGAACCTCGTAAACCTGTACCACTTCTCCCCATCTATCTCCTTTCGAAACCAACACCCCTTCCATTTCCCTCCTTCCTGGCGAGATAAGCCACTCTTTGACTTCCAACTCTCTTCTGTCTCCCCCTTTCCATTAAAAAAAGAGAATTATTTGTTGCTCAGTTTTCTATTTTCTTTATGTCAGTAATGTCATAGGCTTACATTTTAGCTATAATTTTTTCCTGTAGCTAACATTAGAAGGTAGGGAAGCCAAAAGGAGAATTATTTTGTTATTAACTCCTGAGCATTGGATACATACACACATTAGAAGATCATCCGCAAAAGCTATGACTTTAGTTTGGAGTGGGAATTCTTGGTTTATATTATGTTATATAAAATATTCCAAAAACATTGTTGTCCATAACAAGAGCCCAGATTTTCTTTATTTCCCTCTCCTCTTTATGTTTGCTTGTTTGTTTGTAAAATCATATTCCTATTGTTAAAATAGTTTGTGATAACTTGCATAAGTTTCTTGGACAACTTAAATCTTTGAGATCTCTCAAGATGCTAGGGCACCATGCCACATTGAAAGCACATTGTACATCTAACCAGATGAGCACTATGTAGTAGAGGACTGCTCAGGCCAGCATTCTTAGGCGTGGCCCAGCCTGGTCCGACTTCCTCAACCAAGCTAGACCCTGGCCCGAGAAGAGGTTACAGTGTACCAACCAGCATAGGCTCAATTGTACAATTTTGTTTTAAACAAAATTATTTTGCAGTTGCTGACATCATCATGATTATCATTATTATTGTTGTTAATATTATTTGAAGTGTGTCACTAGAATAATCATACAGCATTTCTAGTAAAAAAATGCTGCGATAATTGTGCTGTTCTCAGAATATCAACATCAACAATTAAAAAATGTGATAAATTATTTTGTACCTCTTAATTTTCAAGCCTGGGTCCGGCCCAGAAACATTTTTCAAATTAGGCCTAAACCCAGGCACAGGTTGGGCCTAGGCCCGAGCCCATACAGAACTCTACTTGTAGTGGAAATTTTTATTTTCTCGAAAAAATTTCTTCATTGGCACGAGTGCATCTACCATACTGAGGCATAAATTAGATACCGAGATTTCACTGAAAATGTGGTTTGAGGTCTCCTATATAAAAAAGCATTTTTAGAAAAATGTCTGTGTGTGTGTTCATAAACACTGTAACTCACAATTGAAAGATTGGTTTAATGCCAAACTTGGTATATAGGTTCAGCATCTTCCAAGGATGCAACACAAAGATTTTCAAGAAAATCTCCAATCCCAGACAATGGATGTTAATATTTTTAGAAAATATTGAAGTCCTCTTCATTCTAGATGCCTTTAGCATTACTGGTAATTCGTAGGAGATAGACAAAATATTACGCACAAAAAAATGTAAATCTCATTAAAACACATTTTTTTTTTGTGTATAGTGAACCACTTCTGAGATATTCCATGGTATTAGTTTGAATTTTCCAATACTACTCGCACACTTTATATCAAACTCTGCAATCTAAGAATGGCTCAAGTGAAGGCCTGTGCTTTGCCAAAGTAACAACTAAGCATCATTGTCTCTACTTCTGTGTCACCACATATGCATTTCACCTTTGTTGCTTCTATTTTAGCCATTGGCTAACCTAGAAAAAACAACTGCGGAAACTCATGGCCTTCTATGTTATTTAAAGTATGACTGCATAAATGTTTTAAAAGTCTTGTTGCTATCTTTAACAATAATGCCAGCTGAAGAAAAAGTATGTGAGTTGTACTTAAATTTTTCTCAGATGGAAAGTCATTTGTTTTTTCTTTTGTTTATTTTTATCTCTTAGCCATGAAAATAGAATTGAATTTCAAAATTTCAGTGTCCTCCAAGGCTGATGGGCTTCATGTTAGCCTCTCGTTCCCAAGGTTGTGCGTTCAAATACTGAAGAATGTGCTGGATTTTTTCGGTGTAAAAATCCTTAGTATGACTTGCTTCATTAGAGAAGCAAAGCTAGTAATTCCGTGTAGTAGATTTACAGCACATAAAAGAACCTCAAGCCTGATAAAGAGAACTAAGATGTCCCTGCCTTTACACTCACATTACTTCCATAAATATTAATCTGAATTACCATGAAATAGATAGAGGAATAAGCATTTGTGAAAGTAGTTTGTAGAAGAGTAGGTAAAGTCATGTGAGTGCAACACATCAGATTTTTACTTTCTCTACTATTGCACAGCCAGTGGATCTCCGGCCCTGACATTTCACAGCTGTGATGAGTTGGAGGGGGAAGGTTAATGTTGCCAATGTATAGTAATGAGTTTCGGAAAATGGATTCTCAAAATTATCTTAACAATGAAAGTATATGGTATTTATTAAGTTTAAAACATTCAAATACAGGTTTCGGTTTTATTTTCATGCAACATCTTTGTTACACCACTATTCTGTTCAAATATTACATTTCCATCTGTTACAATTACTAAATTGTATTAAATCAATAGTTACAATTACTAAATTGTATTAAATCAATAAAAAATCCAAGAGTATTCAAATCAGAAATAAAAAAATACTTGCTTGATCAGTTTTTATTCTATTGAAGAGTATCTATATAGCGTTCCACTCTTAGAAGACAGTATGGAGTTAAATGGGACATCTCTGTCTCTATCTAGCGCATACAAGTTGCCATTAGCCGCGTCCTTTTCTACCCTCGCGCTGTTGCCAGATTACTAATAGCATGGTATAAATATTCATTTGTTATAAATTTCAGGTTTGAACACATTATCCTATGCAGAATTTTTTTCTCTATCAGGTTATATCCTTTTCAGAGTCATAATACATTTCTATAGGCCCAAATTTCTTCAGAAAAGGTTTTTTTCAATAGAAGTCCGATATTTGCTGTCTCTATACTCATCACGCGCTAACTAACAAACTAACAGCTAGAATGCATCTACATTTTTTACTTAGGTAGAGTAGACCATAGTGCTACTACCTGCCTACTTTGAATTCTCTATGTTTACCCAGTTAAGTGTTATAATTTTTTAAATTAAATGTTTTCGGAAAATTTTATATCTGTGCACTGCAAAAGTTACGCAGTGTGAAACTTTTTTGTTATTGAGTTTACATCAGGGAACCAGCGAGAACAAATATTGAGGAAGGTTGGAGAAAGTTTTTAAAATAAACCAAAAGGCAGTAACCTCTTTCTTTTATCCAGTAAGGCAAACAAAAAGTATTCATCTATTCAGCGCCAGGCCTGACACAGAAGATAGTATAAGGAGCAGCACTAACATTAGTTCGAAAGAAGCTGTGTGTGTAACTGTGAGCTGTTATTGCGTTATTTGTTTAATATTTTTGTAAATATTTGTAGTTATGGAGGGGGAAGCTAGGAAGAGACAATATGTTGATAAATTAAGAAGTAAGGAACGCCAAATAATTATGAATGTGTTAGATTATTTTTGAAGTAAAATGCGTGTAAGGCAGTAAAAGAAACAGCTAAGGCTATCGGGTGTTCAGAAGCAGTAGTGTATAGGATTAAAAAGGAAGTAATGAAAGGTCACTAAGAACGCCATCGAAAAAGAAAGCAAAAAGGGCGGGACTACACAAAACGCTAGGTTAACGCAATATGATTGAATAGTGCAAGGTGGATTGCGGCGAATTGTTCATTATTTACTGTTTACAAATATTCCACCCACGCTGAATATAATTTTGTCACGGTTCAACAAGTGATGAGACCCTACCAAATTTCTCAAGGGCCACTCTTAGTCGGTTCTTACATGATTTGGGGTCCGAATATGAAAGAAGGGGTAAGAAGTGCATATTAATAGAAAGAGACGATACCATCACATGGCGACATGAATATCTAAAATACGTAAAAAGGTTTAGGGACCAGGGGAAATCAATTGTTTATACAGACGAGTCATTTGTAAATTTAGGTCATACAGTAACAAAGGCATGGAGGGATACCAAAGTTAAAAGTGCCCATCTCGTCAAGCAGCAATTGAAGGACTAAGTACAGGACTCTGGTCACCTCGGGGTCGTGTGCGGAGAAAGATTCGCAATTAGTACATGTTGCAACACTGCGCTCCATTTAACGTGTACTGTCTTCTAAGGGTGAAACGCGCTTTAGCTTATTCACATTGAAGTTCAAATCAAACAAAAGACAGCCATTTTATCTTACTATGACTAATTTTACATAAACCTATATGTTCTTTACATGTTAATTTATACTTTGTATGTTATATGTGATTTTATTTTGTATACCTTAAAAATGACGGGTCCTATGACATAGTGCAATGCACACTGTATGATTATACTATGACTAATTTTACATAAGCCTGTATGTTATTCTATATTTTGTATGTTATATGTGATTTTATTTTGTATGCCTTCAAAATGACGGGTCCTATGACATAGTGCAATGCACACTGTATGATTATAAAGGACAAATAAAGCAATGCATTCATTACAGTTATACAAAACCAAACCAACAGCTACAGCATGCAAACTTTACAATACACTCCCCTTATATATAAAGAACATTAAAAACCATGAAGTTTTCAAGAAGCAGCTCAAAAAATATTGTACAAATGGGTGTTTTTACTCGCTAGAGGAATTTTTTAATGAAGAATTGTAAACAACTGATGTAACCAAATTTGTTAAGTTTTATTGATAACCATGTACAAATGTTAATTATTGATACTAGTAGTAAATATATATAACATTATTGTATTTTTTTCTCACTTTTCAATGCATGTATTTTATGTAACCTGATATATCCAACAACATGCATATGTTCTAAAAGGATGAATAAAGGACAGATATAGGCAGTAGCTGTTACTATTGGCAATAATGGAAGCGAGTAATGCACCGGTTGTTAAAACTTTCTGCTAGCACCAATCAGCGGTCTCACTGCCAGGCATGGCTTCCAAATGTAGCACCGTGTTGCCAACTCCGTTTTACAAGAACCACGTGGTTTCAATTGCTTTGATGTTTGTGCAGGTTTTTTCCTGTAGGTAAATGACATAACAATTGTCTCCATAAAATATGATTTGAAGTTTTCCTGGCGACGAACATATTCAAGATGTTCTCGGGCTTCTAGCCAGGTGTAGTGATGCACAGTCATCAATGTTTCGGTAGTGTACATCTCTCCCATCATCAGGATGATGAATGACTAGCAAGAGTGAAGGGACCAGTATATGTACTGTCCACTAGTATGTACGGAGTAGAAAACACCCAGTCTAATGTGGAGGTGGTTCACAATGTGGAATCTGTGTTTTCTGAGTCAGTCGATTTCCAACTTTAAGGCTGGTTTCCAGGAGGGACTAAACTGCAATTCTGCGTCCCGGTTCATGTGTTCTTCTTGGAGGAGATGGATAGAGCCTCCTTAACCCTCTGTTCCCATAAACCGCTACATTTTGCCACAATGGTTGTTTCTTTGAAGTTAGCTCTGTGGCCTTCTTCAAAGCTGTACTCCGCCAGCCCTGACTTGTCAGGCTGCATATACTCTGTGAATGTGGGGCACTGTACATAGGGCAAACTGGCAGGACCATATCCACCAGAGTCAAGGAGCACGAACGGTCCATACGCTTAATGCAGCCTGACAAGTCAGGGCTGGCAGAGCACTGCTTTGAAGAAGACCACACAGCTAACTTCAAAGAAAGGACCATTGTGGCAAAATGTAGCGGTTTATGGGAACGGAGGGTTAAGGAGGCTCTGTCCATCTCCTCCGAGAAGAACACACTGAACTGGGACACTGGATTGCAGTTTAGTCCCTCCTGGAAACCAGCCTTAAAGTTGGAAATCAACTGACTCAGAAAACACAGATTCCAACAGAGCGGTGAACCACCTCCACATTAGACTGGGTGTTTTCTACTCGGTACGTACTAGCAGACAGTACATATACTGGTCCCTTCACTCTTGCTAGTCATTCATCATCCTGATGATGGGAGAGATGTACACTCCCGAAACGTCGATGGCTCTGCATTGCTACACCTGGCTAGAAGCCCAAGAACATCTTGAATAAATTGTCTCCATATTCTACTATTCTGTGATAATTTATATGCATAATGTCCACGTAAATTTATGAAGTAGCAATGCGATCTGCAGATGTATGAAATGCTTCAAATACCTGCTGAAGAACTGGAAACACCACGTGATGAGACCTTGAGAAATGTCAGAGCCAGAGATCCATTGGCTGTACAATGTATACTTATAATGAGTAGGTGAAGTACTGCATTCTACCCAAACAATTTAACTGCACGATTTCACTTAAAATACACATTTTGAGGTCACTTCTAGAACATCTAACATTTATTAATGGACCCAATATTTTGCATAAAGTGCTGTAGCTATACTAAAAGCAAAAGCATTAGATTTTCTAGATCATGAAAGACTATGGGGCATTGCTGTTTGATAAGATGAATATAAACAGCTGAATTTGTTACAACTCTTTGGATGAGCATATTTTAGGCCCCCAATGTAATGACTGCAGGATCTCCTGAACCATGTGATTTCTGTATTAGAAGATCATGGCAGTTACATTTGATATGGGTTGAAAAAAGGCTAAGATGTGGAAGCAACTGGGTATCAACATGGAAAGCACTTTTTTAACAAACTTCAAAGATAACAAGAGAAAGGTGTGGGTCTATTTTGATGTTCCTCATTTAATGAAGTTATTCTGAAACCATTTCTTAAATGAACTGCAGCTAACAGATGGTACTGTAAAACAAAGAATGTTATAGAAGATCTATTGCAACTGCAAACAGGGCACTGTCCGTTAGCTATCACATCACAGCAGCACACAAACTTAACACGTAGACCAAAGCATAATATGAGAATGGCTGCTCAGTTATTTTCAAGAACAGCGCAATAGCTTATAGTCTTATGAAGGAAAAACAGACCAACTTATTCTCAATTAGTTAATGATTCTTTCAATGTGCCCAACCCCAGAACTCCAAAAGATGAATGAACTTTGCTCAGAAGTGGATATGGTTTGAATCCCAGAAACCAAGAAAATACTCTGCCATGGTCTGTGAATGTCATTGGAGAAATGAGAGTAGGGAAACATAAAGGATTAGTTCACTTTCAGAAGGGCTTCATTATTTCTATTAAATTGCGGTTAGGATCCTACACAGAAATAGAAAAGTTAAACATGAATTATCTACAGTTGAATCCCGCTAATCCAAATAAGTTGGGGGTGTGATCTGTTCGATTTGGGAATGTTTGGATTACCCAAAAAACAAAAACATGTATATAAATTCCATAACAAATTCTGGAGAATAATAACAAAGAGGTATGAAGACACAAGTTCAAAAACTGTTTGGAGGTATAATGGAAAAAAGGTTTGTGGTAGATTACAAATCAATGAAGGAAACATGGGAAAGGGAGACAATCTTCTTTCTTGGCAGTTTGATAACAGTGTTGTAATATTCAATTTAAACCAAAAAGGTAAGATTAATAACACTATACAACACTTACTTATAATTTACCAGAACATGTTTCGGAGGCTAACTTTCCTCCATTGTCAACCAGACATCCCGGTTGATAATGGAGGAAATTCAGCCTCCGAAACATGTTTCGGTAAATTATAAGTAAGTGTTCTGTAGTGTTATTGACTTACCGTTTTGGTTTAAAAAGGGAGACATATATTGATAAGGTAAACAATGAACAAAGGGAGGCAATAGCATGGCTAAGAACTGGTGTTTGGAGGTTGAGAGGACTAAGAAAAGGTATCCCTCAGAGTCAGTGTCCTATTTGAGGGGGGAAGGAAAATCTGGAGCACATAGTCCTTGAGTACCAAGGAACAGATATATGTACAGAGGAAAGAATTTCTGGGGCAGAAATGGAAGAACAGCATTTAAGAAGATTCTTAGAAAGGAGGTCAGGAACTTAGATCAGTTTTTAAGCAGTTAAAAAAAAATGGAATTGGTCTGTACAAAGAGAACAGAATTAGCAATATTTGGTGTTAGTTATAATGTGTTAAATAGCTATAGAAGCAAAATGTATGTATAAGAAATTATGTTGGGTGGATATGACAGACTAAGAGCCTGGGCTGAATGTCTATCATATTCAAGTATGTATTAATTTAAAATATAAATTCAGCTACAGGATTAGGAGCTGTAAGGTAAACTAGTGTAGTGATTGTGAGGAATTAACAACATTGCGATTACCACGCACAACATAAGGACAATGCATTATTCTGACCTGTGGACATAGCTGATCACAAAGTTCAGCAAAATATTTTTGGACATTAAACATTTTGTTCTGATGTACGTAGTTCCAATAATGAGTTTGTCAGATCTATAATAAAAATAATTTCTCTATACAAGTAAGCTTTTTATTGTTTCTTTAATTATAGATTTTCTGTTCGGATTATCAGGAATTTTGGATTTGTGGGGTTCTACTCTACGTATATACTAATGTACAAGTCAGTTTAGAAAACTTTTTCTTCTGTATTCAAGGTTTGAGCATTTTCTATAGTAACCCACCACCATTTAAAACGTGGAACAGAATTTGACTATTATTACTCACAGGTGCCAAAAAAATCCATATTTCAAGCAGAACATCAATAGAAGAGGTTTCCAAAAACAAAAATTGTGACAGAGAGCTACATAAAGACACAAAGTGAAACGGAATTCCTAATGTTCATTTCTGCTAACTTACACCTTGATGCTGCCGAAGACCTACTAGCACCCACAGAATGTCAAAGGGCTATACTCATAGAAGATGCTGTTAGTGAAAATATTCAGAATGAAGACTTTAATATGGATGCTGTGAAATACCTTGATTGTTATATTGCATTAAAATGTGCTACTCATAGTTTTTTGGGTAACAAACACAGCAGGTGTGATGTACCCAAAAAGTGCCACAATACTGCATTAGTTATTTCTTAAGGAGTCTCACTCAGCCAACAGAACAATGGTGTTAAAAAGTAAAGGAAATGGAAGTCATATTTGGTACTCTTTAGCAATGATTTTATAAGCATTGAAATTGCCAACTTTTCCCTTAAGATCATTAGGAAGAGCATTAAATATTTTTATGGTTTCATAGTATACATCTTTCTGGAAGCAAAAAAGTTTTGCATTGGGATGATGGATGTTGCTCTTTTGTCTAGTGTTTATTTCATCAAAGATCACTTCTCAATGCAAGTCAAATTTGTTACAAAACACACTATTTCATTTTAACTTAGCAGTACCTAAAATATTAAGGTTCAGATAGCTAAGCTGCAATAGCAACATTCTTTAGCATCCTGGCCCAATTCCTCAGTCCACTGTACTATAATAATATAATATTTATTGTCAATAGATTTGCTTACAAATTTCTGACAATGTTAAACATCCATGTTAGTGAACATCACTTAAATAAACATGAAATTGGTCAACTCAGGGTTGAAGGTTATCAGTTAGGGGCATGTTTTTGCAGGGAAATGCTTCACAAAGGAGGCACATGTATATATGTAAAAAAAAAAAGTAGCCTACAGCAAGCTGGATATTAGTAATTTCTGTGTAGAGCAAACCTTTGAGGCTTGCTGCATAAAACTTGAAGGGCAATTAGGAGACATTTACATAGTCTGTATATATAGAGCACCATCTAGCAATGTCAAAGAGTTCATTAGGAAACTAGAGTGTACTTTAAATTATCTATATAAACCAAATCTTGAACTCATCATATGTGGAGATGTAAATATAGATTTTCTAACAGAATCTGCAAATAAAACAGATTTAATGTCGCTATTAATGACATACAATTTATACCATACAGTGAATTTCCCAACTAGAGTTCATAATGAATCTAGTACAGCCATAGATAATATCTTCATAGGCAATGATAGGTTAAACTCAACAACCTTTCCATTTATAAATGCACTATCAGACCACGATGCCCAAGTTTTATGTATAAACAATATTTATGACCCAGAATCAAAATGTCGGAAAAGAGTAAGGGCAGTGAATGATGAAAACATAAGTAAATTTAATTCATTGTTAGAACTACAGGAGTGGACCACCATATACAGCAAAAGTGATATTAATGCTGCATTCAATTTGTTCCTAGGCATATATATAAACCATTTTAATGCATGCTTTCCTATAAAATATGTTAGCTCATCCATACAAAAACAGCCATGGATGACACAGGGCATTAAAATCTCTAGCAAAAAAAAAAAAAAAAATAGAAATCTATACTTACTGTGCAGAAATAGTAGTAATAACGAGCTAAAATTATACTATAAAAACTATTGCAAAATTCTTAGCAGAGTTGTTAAAACTGCCAAGGCACACTACTATAATTCAAAGATAAAGGGATCACAAAATAAAATTAAAACCATATGGAACATAATCAAACATGAAACAAATAGGGCAAAAAGTAATGACAACCCCACAGCCCTTGTAGTAAACAATAACAAAATCAACGACACAACTGAAATTGCAGACAGCTTTAATAACTAGTTCATAAACATAACCACAAATTTGAATTTAAACAATGTGAACAAGGGAAATGCACATAAAATGTTAAACGATGCTTTTGCTGGAAGAACATTCACTGGTTTCAACCCCATTCCCACCACATCTGGTGAGATACTGGCTACTATAAAATCAATGAAACTGAAAGACAGTGCAGGTTATGATGAAATATCAAGCAGAATAATTAAAAGCACTGCTAAAGCGATTACTATCCTCCTAACTCATTTATGTAATCTATCACTGCAATATGGAATATTTCCTGATCGGCTAAAATTCTCAATTGTAAAACCTGTATATAAAAAAGGAGAAAAGACCAAAATAGATAATTATCGACCAATATCTCTACTACCCACATTCTCAAAAATTTTTGGACGAATTATGTATAACCGGCTACAGTAGTACCTAGAATCAAATAATATTCTAGTCCCTGAACAATTCGGATTTAGAAAGGAAATATCAGTTGATAATGCTATCTATAAATTCACTAACGGGTTATTAGAATCATTAAATCAAAGAAAACATGTAAACGGGGTATTCTGCGATTTATCTAAGGCTTTTGATTGTGTAGACCACCAAATCCTGCTAGACAAATTAAAATATTATGGCATTCAGAGAACTCCATTAACATGGTTTCACTCATACTTAACAAACAGGGTACAAAAAGTGAAAATATCGAAACCTAATTCAAATATACCTGATTATTCAAGGAGTAAAGTTATAAAACAAGGAGTTCCCCAAGGTTCTATTTTAGGACCATTACTTTTCTTAGTTTTTATAAATGATTTTGCACCAAGCTTAAACAAGTTGGCACAAGTATTTCTATTTGCTGATGATACAACACTATTCATTTCACATAAAAGTTTAGATGGACTTAAAGAAACCTCGCATCACATAACAACATTAATGCAATCTTGGTTCAATCCAAATGGTTTGCAACTAAATGTTAATAAAACAAATATTGTAAAATTTACTACCATTAATGCCGCACAGCATAACTTTGCAATAGACATACATGGTAACTCTGTTCAAGATTCAAATGCTTCTAAATTTTTAGGTATACAAATTGACAAGCACCTAAATTGGAAAACCCACATAGATGAAATTGCCCCTAAACTGAGCTCCGCATGCTATGCATTACGACTTCTGTCCTCCTTCAGTGATGCTCATACATTAAAATTAGCTTACTTTGCGTACTTCCACTCGGTAATGAAATATGGTATACTCTTTTGGGGAGGTTCAACAAATTCAAAGAGAATTTTCATCTTACAAAAAAAGGCCATCAGAATTATATCACACTCTCATCCAAGAACATCGTGTAGAAGCATTTTCAAAAACCTAGAAATATTAACTCTTACCGGAGAATACAAATATTCACTGATGAACTTCTACATAAAAAATAAAAACTACTTCACTACTAATTCTGACATCCACAATATCAATACAAGATCTAGATCTGAACTTCATATACCATCAACTAACCTCACATGTGTCCAAAAAGGAGTGCATTACCATGTATAAAAATATTTAATATGCTACCTAATGAGTTAAGGACCTGTAATGATAAGGTATTCAAAATTAAGCTAAAGGAATATCTTCTTAAGCATTCATGCTATACCATAAATGAATTTAACATCTAATGTAACCATTAGATCATTTTATGTTAATAATATTAATCCTGTTTATTGTAAATATTGTATAACATATTGACATGTTCCACATCCTGTTGCCAAGGCAAATTGTAGGATCTATGGAATGCAAATAAATGTATGTATGTATGTAAACAGAGACCCAAAAGCATATGAACCACTGTGCAGTGTCCACACTATATATTTTAATGTTATTTTTATGTTTTATATTTTACGTTATTTTGTCAAAATAAGAAATGAACTCTGTAAAATATTTTTAAACAATATTTGTATATTTTATGAAATATTACTTGGTAAATTATTGTATTTGTATATGCATCTGACGAAGTCAATTGATTTATTATGTATTTTTAATGCGTATTTGACGATGCTATCTGTACTTTTTTAAAGGGCAAATAAATGAATGAAAATATGACACTAACAAACACCGCCGGTCCTGAGCCGCAGATCGCCAATTGATTGATGATTCTAAGCCGCAAAGCCTAACTGAGGGATTTTTTTTAATGAAGAGAAGTAGAGAAAACTGCGAAGCGAGGACAGAGCATACCCGAAACATAAGTTAGCTAAGACCTAATGATCCAGGAAACTTTCACTTAGGTTGGTACTTTCATTACAGCGTACGCAGTATCCTATTTATGTCGCTTTCTGCTGTTTCCACGCAGTAGTTTGCCCTACTAGGTGTTCTGTGGTAGTTTGCTAAAAAGGCTCTCAAATAGGAACGGCGGGCAGTCCAAATGATTTCGCCGAAGTAACATCTACTTCTTAAGTACTTCACAAGGTGTTTACAAGGTTACTCTAAACATTGTTTTTCAAACTGGACCAGCTTACTAAAGAATAAGTTGACAAAAATACACCATTTTCATAGCAGATACCTTTTAAATCCGTGCTATTGTCATATTATAATTGAGTAGTTTTTAGGCGCTCATTTATACCATATGTCTACACATCACAGAACACCTATCACTACACATTCTATTTGAAATGCACGACCACAGAACACCTACTCTACACACACGCTTTACGTATTTGATTTAAATCACATGGTTTAAATTTCCAGTCGAAGAGCGCGCGCACGTTCACCTGTGCGTCCAACACCTTTGACGGCAGCCAATGGGAGCAAAATGTGTTACCTTCCCTACGCCCCTTACCAAGAGTATGGTGGGGGGCGTTACCCAAAATAAACGATATATTTGTTAAATGTTTCGTTTTACACTGATAGTAATACAGTATGGAGAAACGCCTAGATCCGCAAAGACAATTTGACACTTTAGAATTCATATGTGAACACTATAACCAGTACAAAACTAAGTCAATGAACTTTATCTGCAGCAAACAAACAATACGCAAGGTACCGTATTGGCATTGCACTATTGCAATATATGTATGCATATAGGTCTTTATAGTCACAGTGGTCGCACAGCTGACATGGTATCGTGTACTATTTAAATTGTGCAATTGGTTGCTGCACCTTACTTGGTTTTCACACTTTTATACGCAAGAGAGTATTAAGAAAATACATTCCACTATTCGCGCTCTATAAACCGTATAACTTACTCGCACCTGTAATTCAAGTGTCTTCTTCCACTGTAATGAATAAGTTCGAGTTGTAACGTTAAAGTTCAAACCACAGATTTTAAAATGCTCAGCCAGAATCACGTCGGCGGTCAACAATACCTGTCACGTCAGCCTCATCTCAATGATGATATACGATTATAACTGGAATGTAATTAATAAAGTGTGTCGTTTCCAGTGTCTTTAATGAAAGTGTAAATTACCGATTTCCAAGATTATAGCAATGAATGTCTGTATCACAGTTTTATCAATAATCAAAATGCATTTGTTTACAATTTATAGGTCACAAAATTTGTCAAGCTTTTCATGTTGACAAATAGCATTCTTTTCCTTCTTTCCATTCCACAATCTGATTTTGTAAATTTTAATTGGCACTTTTATGAATTAGTGATCAGATGAAATAATGCAGTGTTAGAAACTATGGTTTCTATACATAACTACATATGTTTTAAAAGAAAAAAAATTGTTTCCAGGTTGATGACCATCCAGTACCATAAGTCTAAGTGTCTTGGGCTTAAAGATGGAATCTAAGGTTCAAATTGAAGTCAGGGCAGAGCCTTCTTTGCTGGAGGAGCAGCCATCTGAAAATCCCATCTCTTATCCTCACAAACAGAGTGAAGTAAAGGTAAGGCCAAGAAAAGAGCGTACCAGCGTTGAGTATCCCATTACTGAAATAACTTCTGTTTAAATGTTTATTATAGTTCAGCTCTATGACTGCTAAGCTTTCTTAAAACAATTGTCACATTGCTTAAGATTGTTGCAGTACTATAAGATAAATGCAGTTTTACCCATGTACTATTGTATTGCTATTGTCATTCTTGGTATAGTGTTTTAAAACAGATTTGCACTGTGTGCAAAGATCATTAAGTCAATTCATCATATTCTTCTCGGCTATTAATTCTTGTTTATATAACTTACAGTTGAATCTTCCTTAAATATTCCCAGTATGTATAGCTATTTCTGTAATTGCATAGCAGATCAATTATCAATCTCATTTAGTTCTGCAAGTCTGATAAATCTAAGGAGTTCAACTTATTTCTGTTATAATGCAAAATATATGGTGGTCTTATATTCACTCATATGTTAGAGACAATGTTTGAATTAGACTTTCTGATGAGGCGGGGGGGGGGGGGGGGGCATAAGTATGTGTCTAATTTATAGCAATAATAGTAGTAATACCAGTAGAACAGTATGCACCAAAATATACAATACTGGAAAATTATGTTACTGTTATTATTATTTGGTTATTGAGATGATAATGCAAATGCTCAAAATGTGCTCCATGGCGCTGAAGACTTAGTTGATAAGTCATGCAGATTTTGAAACACTCTGGAACACTGATCAGTGTACTTGGCTTCCGGTGAAGTGGCTTGGCTAGAACATAGGTTGCTTCAGAGTCCTGAAAAATGAGACCATCTTCTGACATAATGCAAGAACAGTTTGGGGTGGATCTGGACAGCTGTAAACTTTGTTCTTAACATTCCCCAGGATCAGGTGGTGTCAAATCGGGGGAATGTGACGGGTAGGGGAACTCAGTCTCACAGGAAATGATTCGTCCTGGAAAGGTTTCTTGCAGTTTAGCCATAGACTATGGAGCGGTGTGGCAGGTCGCCCCTCTTGTTAGAACCACTGTCTATTCATCTGAATGTTTCTGGCATGACAAAACCGTATTAGATCTTAAATAAATGTCCTGACCAGCATGTTCCTATAAAGTTCCTGGTTAACTGTAAGAGGTGTACACTCTTAAGGCACTTTCTTATATAGGAGATGCTTGCTAAATGTCAATAAAGTACTCCGTTTTGTTAATACTGTGCATGTGCAGAGGAAAGCGTCAACCCAAGCGTACTAGCATAATCTCTAAACCACAATATTTTTAATTTTTCTAAACACACTCATTACATTATGAAAAACTGAAGCTATTAACAGCAAAGCAAGTAAAACTATAAATGTAATAAAACTTAAGGACTATGAACTTCACTTACCTTAGTATCTGCCTTTGATCTCAAGAACTTGCAGCAGATACTAAGATAAGTTATATTTTTAGACATTCATTTTAGTTCGTCTCTGTGATCATTAAGAAGTTTAAGTAAATCATATTTTAAGAAGTTTAAGGTTTAGGGACTGTATAAAGTGTGCTCTCGTCCCCTTTCCTGCATAATTTCTAATATCATACCTGCTATTTGAAACCGCTTCATTAACACACAAACCTTAACCATGCATAAGATGCATGTACCAAATTTGGCAGCATTGTTAGGAGGGACAAATATATGATTTGCTGGAGCCTTAAGCAGGGCTCGCCTTCAATTCCTCTAATCAAAAAATGTTCAAAGGCAAGTTTTTCAACAGTTCAATGAAATGTGATGGGTTGCACTTGATTTGTCAATTTGTTTAAATTTTATATTCCTGATGTGTTCCTTTTCTGTGGCCAATATATGTACAGAGAGATCCAAATACACGTGAACCGCTATGCAGTGTTTTTCCACTGCGCATGCAGAAACATGCCACCAGCAGCTGATATTCACAAGGTCACAAGCATCACTTGTTTTTCTCTACTCTGTTCACAATCAGTATTGAGTTGACACGATAATGTGGCGGCTGCATTATTACCATTGTGCTTTATTTTTTGTCCTGTACTTAGTCACAAAGTGTATTATGACTCAGCATTTGTTTTCTACTGCACAACGTGTATTCATATATGATTTGTATGTATTAACTCAGCTTGCCAGGTGGATGGTGTGCCATTAGTGGAGAAAGAGTTATAGGCCCAATTTTTTTGAGTCAACAGTTGACGCCCATATATATGTGAATACAATTTTGCAATATTTTTTTTAGAGAATTAACTGACAGGGAGCGTGATTTTGCCATTTTTCAACAAGACTCTGCAACAGTTCATACTGCCAATCTTTCGATGAGAACAATTAAAAGTGTGTTTCAGGACAGAATTATTAGTAGAAATTTGTGGCCCCCTCGGTCCCCCTACCTAACCCCCTGAGATTTCTATCTCTGGGGTAACAAAGCATAAAGTGCACAAGACAAACCCACACAACCTGGAAGAATTAAAACAAAATATATCTGTCAGGAAATTGCCAGCATTTCTCAACGTGAACTACGGCAAGTGGTGGATGGTTTCCTAAAGAGGTGCCAAAAATGTATGAACAATGACGGTGGCCAGTTTCAGCATCTGCTATAATTATATTAATAAGTAAAGCCCTTAAAGTTGTTTTAAAAATGCTGTATGATTTTATTCCACACTGTTTTATGACAGTGGAAGTCAGTGACGAGTGCAGAGGACCTGTACAGACAAAAAACAGCACAGTCGGTTCAAAGTGTTTTGGATCACCCGTATGTAAAAGGAACCTAAAAACAAGGCTAATGGAACACATCAGGAATGTTGTTTTCTAGTGCCTTGCATCTGGCAATGAAGCCATTAGCATCAGGAATGTAAAACTTAAACAAATTGACAAACCAGCTGTAGCCCATTGTTTTTGGTCAACTTAGCACATTATAAAACAGGATATTAAATCTTAGTAATAGGGAATACAGTAAACTTAAGCAACAGATAATCAAATCTTTTAAGAGTTGGATGCATGATCACGAAAAAAATAAAAAGGTTATTAACTTTCTATTTGAAAAAGTATGTTTTAAAATTGAAACCAATAACAAGGAATATCGTGGAAGTGATGCTCCATTCCCCTCCAACCAATTTTTGTTTGACATAAGGTGTACGTTTTAACGACATCTACAATTTTTGTTTAGGAAGATTTTGTCTATCTGTTAGCGTTAACCAGTTATGCAAGTCATTTAGAATGAAGAGGATTTCCAAAAATTCAAGATATACATTTCATTTGTTGTACAAATATCTTAAATAGATACCATTTTAATGAACATTAAGTCATTTTTGAGAAACTACTGAGATGCAAGACTTAACTCTGCTTTGATAAAAATAAAAATGTAATACTACATATTCTTTTTTTGTTATCACAGGGTAGTGTGTCGTGTGCAGATGAAGAGGGTGAAGATTTCACACCAGATGAATTATCACGGTAGGGTATCTGTATTAGTTTATCAACTTCATATGTGCAGTGGTTCGATAATGTTAAAATTTGAATAATTTGAACTGAAATTGTAAAATATATGTGTCTAATGCACAGAAGTTAACAACAAAGAATTTCTGCTTAAATCAGAAAATATTATTGAACAAAAATAAAAAAATACATTTTTATTTTAAAAATGCTTATTCTTTATGCATAGTCTGCCAAAGGTACTATGGATCTTAGAAATGAGATAAGTGCAGTTTTAGTTAAATGTAGGCTATGTGTGATTCTATAATTTTAAGGAGGCAATGTCGTTTACTGAGGCAGAACAAATTAATTTATCAAAATTTAAGTTTTGAAAATCTGAGCATTCGAAAGTGGACATGTTTTAGTATTGCTAAACATTAAGAGCTGGACATGAAATGCTTGTCATGCTTTTCCTTGGCCAGTTCTTGTCTAGGGCTTTGTATTGTCCTACACTGTAATGCTAATGTAGTCATTCGGAAATTAATTATAGCTGGAAACTTGGCTGTCCTTGGTCTTAAATGGATCTTATTTTGAAATCTTTCTTTTTTTTATCTTGTTCACTCTGTACATGAATCATTCATATTATGAAAGCATCACCATGAGTTTAATACACTGTACAACACACTGTAAATTGGTTCCTTTTTGGGGGGAAGGGGTCATTTATAGAGAAAATCTTGTGAATTCATCACATCAGACTTTTACATAATACAATAGACCTTGTTTATACTTTGATGTTGGAACCAGTTGAACTGCAAATCCTGAACTTCTTCATGTTTGGCTGGCCTCATGAACTTGCCATTGTTCTCTTGCCAGACTTCTGGCTTGAACTTACAATTGATGACAGTAGACTCTGGTATCTAAGTGTTCTGAATCTGTGTTTTAGTGTTCTCTCCACTGTAGAATATTCATAGAATTTTCTACTTTTGCTTCAGCGTGAGAGCATTATGAGCACATTTCTGCTTTGGCAGTAAATTGCGAATGATGGAGCAAACAGAAAAAAAAACCAAACATTCAATATTCATAAGCAAACAGAGACAGAGACCCTTGTTGTGAGTCGCATGCTGCATGCAGTCTGATGACCAACCCCTCTCTTCCCCACCCTTGCTTCTTACACTATGGAAGTAACACATAAGCAGAAGGTAAGTGACCAAGCCATTAAGAAGTTAACAGTACAGTACATATGTATCGAGAAAAATTATGTGGAATGCATAATGGGAAATGCACAGTGCAAAGTATAACACACAAACATATTCTAAAGTAAGAACAAATTAGAAACCAAAAACTTCACTTATCTTAGTATGATTTGCTGACCCTGGGTTTCAAGCTGTGTCCAGCTCATTCTCAAAGCCATATAAACAAACTCATTGCCAAGCTACAATCTTTTATTTTTTCTGAAAGACCAATTACTCTTATTCAATTTTTATTTACCAATCTCTGAAAACAAAAATTTATAAATACAATCTATAGATGGTAATTCAAAGTTCATGACACGGTTCCTGTTTTTTAAAATAAAATTTTTTTCCCAAACCATTAAATCTATAGGATTACTTAATTGTTTTAATAATTTAGCTTCTGGATTAATTTCATGATTAAATGACCAAAAATGATCTGCCACAGCTGATTTATCAGTTTGTTTATATTTAATATTTCTAAAATGTTCTTTTATTCTGGTTTCTAGATGACGTTTAGTTTTACCAATATAAACTTTATCACAATCTAAACAGCTAAATTGATAAATGCCAGATTTTTTATAATTTGGAATTTTATCTTTTTTTGAAAAATTAAGTAAATTTTGTATATTAAATTTATTTTGAGGGACCAAATTTATTCCATATTCTTTAAAAATCCTTGTAAATTTTTTATTAGCCCATGGATGGTAAGTAAACTTTTTAAAAATACAATTATCTTTTATTTTTTTAAGGGTTGAAACTTCTTTGACAGCTTTTTGATACTTAAATTCCTCATCCTTTTATGTATAAAATCTGTATTAAAACCATTAATTACTGCAGTGTTAATAATGTGTTTATATTCTATGTCAAATTCATCTTTAATAAGGGGTATATTTATTAACCTATAAATTAAACTATTAAAAACATCAAATTTATGTGCAAAAGGATTAAAACTTTTATATTTTATGTAATTATCAGTGTGAGTATATTTTCTGTAAATACCAAATTTCAATTTATTGTTATGTCTTTTAATTTTTAAGTCCAGAAATGAAAGGAATCCATTATTCTCAGTTTCCAAAGTGAATTGTATACCTTTATCTTGTAAATTTAAAAGTTTTAAAGCATCATTTATCTGTTTTTTAGGGACAACAGCAAAAATGTCATCCACATATCTATACCATATTTTAAAAATTAGAGGGAATGATTTTGTAATTTGAGTTTTAAAAAAACTCATGAAAAGATTAGCAAGAAATGGCGAAAGTGGACTACCCATTGCCAAGCCAGAAGTTTGTTGAAAAAAATTACCATTAAAACTAAAGAAATTTTGATCTAAACAAAGATTTGTAAATTGTAGAAAGAAATATCTTCCGGGCTGTTATGCCGTGGTCTGCTGGAGATCTGTCTTCCAGACGTTTCGTCTACAACTGCGGTAGACATCCTCAGTGGCGTTGCCCAAGTCTCCTCGTGGAAGGTATCACTGCGACTGATGAGTCGACTGTCTGTGGGGCTCCATTTATACCATGCGCAACGTGCGCTGATTGGCCCGGGGCGTCCAGAGGCGTGGTGGCTGGTGGAGGAGGTTCTATCTCTCTTATGCTGCTGGTCTCTTCTGATTGGCTTACCTTGCTATCCTGCTTCTTATGATGTTCTATGACCGGATGCCAGTTGCTGTTTAATCTTAAGGCCTCTTCCTTCTTATTAAAGTTGTTAGGGTGCTTGTAAATTTCAATAGCCTCTCGCTGTAGTCGGGCGTGGTTCCACAAGGAATACTGTATACTCCAGCGACATAACGTCAAGACGATCTTCAAACCCACCAGACAGTTAAGCAGTTTACTATGATCACCCAAGGATCCCCGAGAAGCTTTGTCATCGGCTGGAGTATATAGTATTCCTTGTGTTGTGGCTCAGTATACATTGGAACTACTCAGCGCAGTGTTAAGACCAGACTCACGGAACACAAAAGAAGCTGCCGCCTGGGCCAAACTGACAAGTCTGCGGTTGCTGAACATGCCATTAATGCAGTCGGTGAACACAGTATTAAGTTCCAGGATACGCGCATCCTTGTATCTACCATACATTACCATGCCCGACTACAGCGAGAGGCTATTGAAATTTACAAGCACCCTAACAACTTTAATAAGAAGGAAGAGGCCTTAAGATTAAACAGCAACTGGCATCCGGTCATAGAACATCATAAGAAGCAGGATAGCAAGGTAAGCCAATCAGAAGAGACCAGCAGCATAAGAGAGATAGAACCTCCTCCACCAGCCACCACGCCTCTGGACGCCCCGGGCCAATCAGCGCACGTTGCGCATGGTATAAATGGAGCCCCACAGACAGTCGACGCATCAGTCGCAGTGATACCTTCCACGAGGAGACTTCGACAACGCCACTGAGGATGTCTACCGTAGTTGTAGACGAAACGTCTGGAAGACAGATCTCCAGCAGACCACGGCATAACAGCCCGGAAGATATTTCTTTCTACAATTTAGACGCCGGCTGTGAAAGCCTACGTAGCTTTAAAGATTTGTAAGTTTTACAAAATCATCTATTAAGTCATTGTCTAATTCTAAAGAATTTAACCATTTTTTTAAAAAAATCAAAAGCTTTTTTCTAGGAATGCTAGGAAATAAACCAATTACACCAAAAGAAACGAGTTTATCATTATCAGATATTTTATTATTAAATCTGACCTTATATAAAGGTTTGCCATGTGACACAGAATAGCTTTCATGTGTTTGAAATGAATACATAAAAAGGTTAATAAAAAAAATATATCTTAGTACTTTCAAATTTAAATGTTGTGGTTTCCATACAAATGATTTCGGCATATTGCCACAGAGTATTTTATAGTCGTTAGGACAATGTCGTCCTGTAGCTGTTTAGGGAGCTTATATTGTTGTCTCCATTGCACAAATGATTTTGGTATTGTGCCCCTTGCTCCGAAGAATAGGCCTGTGACCATGATGTTGCTGATATAATATATGAGGCACTGAAGAATGGAATTGTGGGCTCATATATTTTCTTCTTTTCACGATCCACTTCTGCTGGCTGGTCTAAGGATGTCTCAAACCTCACTGTGGGATCTAAGACCTCAGCTGTCCCTTTCTTCCTGTCAATAGCAATGACATCAATTCGACTGTTACTGCCACAGTCAGCCACATAGTGTACTTCTTCGTGGACTTCTAATCCTGTGCTTCGCAAAGCATTGGCAAGCAGAGTTCTTATGGTGTTGTGACGCTTTATTCGCAGCAACTCTCCCTGAGGACAATTCCCGAGTACATGCGGTAAAGTTTCTATCTCACTGCAATGTTATTAATCTTTTTTACTAGTTCAAAAGAATTTTTAATACTTAAACTCTCAAATGTTTCAAAAGTACTAAATTTTTTAGTTAACCATTTAGCTAAATTATATGTAGGTGAATTTATAGAATTTATAATGGGTCTCATTTTATTTCCTGGTTTATGTATTTTTGGAAGTGCATACAACCTGGGTAAAACAGGATTATTGACTTTTAAAATACTTTTTTCTTTTTTAGGTATCATTTTCACTTCGTTGAGTTTTATTAAAAGTTGAAATACATGATTTTAAAGGATCATTATCAATTTTTAAATAATCTTTACTTTCAAGCAAAAGTTATACTCTATTAATATAGTCAGATTGATCTAAAATTACAATTTTGTTGCCTTTGTCGGCTTTAGTATAAATGACATCCTTTTCTTTCAATGATTTAATAATCTGATTATTATAATTACTTTTAGGATGATTTTTATTTATATCTTTCAAAATTTTAGTTCATTTCATTTTAATCAAAGATTTATTAATGTCATTTTTATTTAAGTAATCCTATAGATTTAATGGTTTGGGAAAAAATTTTTATTTTAAAACACAGGAACCGTGTCATGAACTTCGAATTACCATCTATAGATTGTATTTATAAATTTTTGTTTTCAGAGATTGGTAAATAAAAATTGAATAAGAGTAATTGTTTTTCCGAAAAAATAAAAGATTTTAGCTTGGCAACGAGTTTGTTTATATGGCTTTGAGAATGAGCTGGACACAGCTTGAAACCCAGGGTCAGCAAATCATACTAAGATAAGTGAAGTTTTCAGTTTCTAATTTGTTCTTACTTTAGAATCTTGTTGCTTCACTGTTAATAGCTTCAATTTTTCCTTATTTAACACAAACATATATTTAGCAGCTATGGAAATACTAACCAACCAATATCCCATTGAATATGAAATAGAAAAAGCGGCTCTTATTCAACACGAAAAGTTGATCAGACTCCCATTCAGTACATGGCACAAGAGAAATTTTACACATACACTAAAGACTCAGGAGAGCTTTCTTTCCAAAATTCAAGACATCAAGAAAAATGTACACCTTCCTAATTCAAAGGAAAACTTCATATCTAAAGTCAATCCAACACATACATTAGACATCACATATTATTTACACCTGACAGAAGAAGTTAAAAAAAGTGATACTCCAACTAGTGTTCTAAAATTATTGGCATTAGAGACAATCCATACTAGATTTCCAGAACACGAATGGCT
Organism: Tenodera sinensis; assembly: GCA_030765045.1. NCBI lineage: Eukaryota > Metazoa > Arthropoda > Insecta > Mantodea > Mantidae > Tenodera > Tenodera sinensis. The sequence continues at coordinate 47,759,232 of CM060970.1, forward strand.
CCATATTTATACTGATGGATCATTGATATCAAACCAAGATGGAGCAGGTGCTGGAGTCACATGTCACCTCTTTTCCTATTACAAATCTTTAAGTTATGGAACTACTAACTTTGATGGAGAAATTGAAGCAATTCGAATGGCCCTACAAAATCTTTTGCACAGAATTTCACATTTTCAGCAAGCAGTTATTCTCTCAGATTCCAGGGCAGCAATTATAGCAATTACTTCCAAGTTGTCACCAAAAAACCAAACTATTATAGAATGTTGGAAGATGCTTAGCCATCTAACAGCACTTCAAAAACACCTAGTCTTCCAATGGATACCGGCTCACTGTGGACTGAGTGGTAATGAGAAAGCTGATTTTCTTGCAAAAAAGGGTACCAGCGGTGTACAAAAATCTATAGTTAATTTACCATTTTATGCAGCTAAAAGATTAGTCAACTCTGAATTCAAAAAAATTATTGCAAAATATTACTATGAAAAATCAAAGAATAAAAGATGGGAGCTACCAAACATTCAAACAGTGATTCCTAAGTATCCTCGAAAAACAGCAGTTGCAACCTTCAGGTTGATTACAGGACATGATTGTCTGGCAAAACATTTAAACAGAATTGGGATATATACTTCACCACTCTGTCCTCTATGTGATCTGCAAGAGGAAATGGACCGAGACCACCTTCAAATATGCCCAGCCACTTCTAGTGCCCCATCCATCAGTGAAAAATATTGGAGAGCAAGAGGATTAATGACTTCATTGTCAGAATCCAGCATTAGCTAACAACAACAACATATTTTGTTTAGATGAAGAATAAGGTATGGCATATGTAAAGAGGAAATCAAAGTTTGGTTCGTAATGAGTTATCCAAAATTCAGTTTAAGTGGTACATTTTTATATGCAATTTGGCAGGGACCAAACAGTTAGTACAGGATAACTGAGTTTTCGCCAATTTCGAACTATAATCAAGAAAGGGATTGACTGCAGTGAGATAGGTGATGTTGCTGCTTATCGCAACTGAATGGAGAGAGCCTTAGGAGTAGGTGTACAAAGACGGTTGAATTGTGCCTGGAATGTAGAGCGGGTGTTATTTATATTCATATTTGAAGACAATAGTAAAATAGTGAATCTACATGCAAAGGACAACATGCAAATATGCATCATGTAAAAATTTATGTTACCAAAAGAGACAAACCTGTCAAATATGGTAATGGAAAATGCCACTAATATCCGAATCGTTTGCATCATTGTGGTTGTTGCTGGAAATTCCCATGGAAATGACAAGCTATTCTATCCTTTCTTCCAAAACTCCTTCACTTTCCCATGTTGCACTTATTATGCTCTTTGTATGAGTAACCACTTTTTCGCAGTTTTCAGCTCTGCTGCTGTTGGAGTCTCTTCTGTAGCTTTATTATAGATGACACAGTGAAATCTTTGTTGTTTTGCCCAACTCTTTACTTCGGTCCAAATTAATTCATTAGAGTTAAACTAGCAAATGGAGAAGCCAAACTATCTTGTGACAATGTTCTGCACCGATACCATCGAGTGCATAATCCTTTAACTGGGATATGTATCTTTACCAAATACAATTTTGTTTACTTCCTGAGTTCACTCAGGTTTCATATGGTTGTGCTACATTTCTAAATATTTTTGGATATAGTTAAATATTCATTAAAAGTGCAAGACAAATTGCAAATGCTCACAACATACGCACAGATACACAGATTGAGACACATGTAAATATAAAGCAAATAACCACATAAATAGAATGATGCAAACAAACTTGTCAGTACACAGGCAATCTCTTACTGATGCAAGCATTGCACACTGGTCTACAATAAAGCATTGTATATATTGCAGCAAAAGCAGAAGATAAGAAGCACAGTTTATGTTGCTGCTGAATTGCCTGTCAAGCACATGCTAATGATGTGTTAAATACCAGCAACACTGGTTTCACATCTACCGTTGCTACAGAAACGTGTTAGCTCTGGTTGGACCTTCTTTTCGTTGCTATGATGTGTGATGTGTCCACCATATGTGTGTGCCCATATATTCCACAACATTCAGGTTTTGTATTTTTCAGCATTGCCACAATATGGCACATTCCAGAATTAAAATTTCTATGAAGATAACCAGATTAGTCTGCCGGAATATAAAACGTGATACAAGTCGCTGGACAAAAATATGCATTGCATGTCAGACATATTTAGACACCTCTTGAGAATTATTATTTATTTATGCCAACAAACTGGTTTGAGAATTTAATGCCATTCTGGCAGTTTGTCACAATAGCTCAGTGGTTAGAGCAGCCGCCCGGTAAGCGGAAGGTCTGTGGTTCAAATCCCAGTTGTGGCATTGAATTTTTAAGTTCCAGTTCTACCTCTCAAACCTCTTGAGAAGTTTCCAGACAATGACGAACGATTTAGAGTTGTTCACATAGACTTGATTGGACCCCTACCTCCATCAGAAAAGTATGTTTATTGTCTCACATGATAGGCCGATTTAGCAACTGGACTGAAGTTGTCCCTCTTAAAAATCTTTGAGCTCAAGAATTTTTTAATGCTTGGATCACTTGGTTTGGAATGCCATACCAAATAGTAACTGATCAAGGAACACAATTTTAATCAGAACTGATCCAATCACTTACAAAAATATGTGATTGTAAATTAACAAAAACTAATCCATATCATCTGCAGTCAAGTGGAAAAATTGAGAGTTCACAGGACACTTAAAGTATCTAGCCGTGCTCACGAAAATCTTAAATGGAGCAGTGTATTACCTACAATCTTCTTGAGACTATGTTGTTCTATCAGAGAAGGTAGCAATGCCACTATTGCAGAAATGGTATATAGTATTCCACTTAAATTACCAGGAGAACGATCCTGATACAAAAGTGAATGCAGAATTGCCAACATTTGTGGTGCAATTGAGGAAATACATGAATCAACTCAAATCTGCTGAATATGCTAATAAGTCAAAGGGAAAACCATTTGTATTCCAAGATACCAATATGGCAAGCCATGTATTTGTACAAGAAGACAAAGTAAAGCCAGCTCTAGAAGCACTGTGTCAAGGTCCATATGAAGTCATGGAACATACAGGAAAATTGTTTGGTGTAAAAATAAATGACAAGATTAAAAACATATTCTTAGATAGATTAAAACCAGCATATGTACTGGTTCATGATAACCACATAAAACAAGAACAACCCCAAACTGTGAATATGCCAATTAAAGTAAGAACTACAAAGTCAGGCCGAAGAATACAATTTCCAGCCTGCTTCTTGGAAGATGTATAATGACTGAGAAGGGGGTGATTTAGGGACATGAATGTATGAATACAATGACATCGTTAGATGTTGCTACAGTTGGTAGCATGGCTATGAAATGTTAGTCACCTGTTACAATTATTGTACAATTAGCAATGCAAAAGATAAATATATTTTATGAGCAAAAAATAATTATTCAACATTAAGTTGTTCAAAATATATATATAAGTATACTAACCAAAATAGAGACCAAAAACCACAATGACATATCCATCGCCTCCCGTTCATTTAAACCTTTTCGCCATGTAGTTAGAAACTGTTGATTACCTTGATTGGCACTAAGTATAATGAGGGTCTACTGTATAACTGACATAAATATTAAGTTCAATTTGATTAAACAAAAACAACTTTGTAAATTTAAATGTTAGATCCTGCCTACTTTGCCCCTCCCTGGATGTAGGGGAAAGAGACAAAACTTTTCTTATGAATTACTTGCACATGGTTCATCTGGCTCAGCGATGGCCTCAACAAGGTTTAAACAATTTCTTAAACAAAGATAATGCATATGATGTACTCATTTAACAATAACAATAATAGTAAATAGATACACCAGTTCAGGTTTAATGGGTGATTGGCAAGAAAGCTGAGGGGGAGAAGCTTCGTTGTAACCTATTGTGGTTGATGCCTCATTGTTTTTTTAAACATGCTGTTTTGTGATTTGCAGTAGTTCTAGTACTTGTGTGACGCTAAACTTTCATTTTCCTTTGCAATTCTGTTTTCCTGCTATTTCCAACAAGCAGCTATTCAATGTTTTAAACTTCGATGTGAAATTTCAGGTCAAATACACGATTTCATGTTCGCTGAATAAAACCAACTTGCAAATTTTACAGCATGTATGCATGTGTCTCTATGAATAGCTTAAATAATGTGGTATATTAAAATTGTTTAAATGTTTTAAATTTAATTTCTTTAGAGAGTGATATGATGCCTCTAATGCTGAGTATTTAGTTTCCATCCTTACTGGGAGTTTGTTTTGGATTTATAACATTAATGTTGTGAGATTACTTTCTTACAAACAAGTGTAAGAGAAATCTTGGAATGATATTCTCTTAGGTCTTACAAACACCTTACACCCCGCACCATTTTAGACACATATGAACTGGCAAATCAGCCTTTGAGACCACCTGGCACAACTAAAGATAAGTCATCCTGGGTTCCCCCCACAGCAAGGAGCATGGGAGTCGGAAAACATTTGAAGCCGACCCTATCCATGGTAGTGATTTATATAAATTCTTTGCCTTATACAATTTGATGATTTCTCTCTCTCCCCCCTCCCCCCCCCCCCCCCACACCACACACACACACACTGAATGTATGTCAATCCTGTGTCATTAAGGCTCATAGATTCCAAAGTTTAAAGGAGTTTCATTGTGCCCAACACTGTGAGCTCTTTGGCTTACAAAATCAATAGCACTTATAACTCAACAGTAAAATTAACAGTTGTTTTCTATGTCAAAGGGAATAATTTTCACACTCTTCATGTATTTCAGATTGTACGCTGAAGCAGTTTACCACCGCAATCCAGACAAATCATCTTCTGTGGGTTTAAGTGATGAGAGATTGTTCAAAATGAGAGAAGATGGTTCAGAATGTGAAATAACCAACACTCAATCTCATCAAAATAAAACTGATTGTGCATTTTTGTGCAACACGCAAATGGCTACTGACTCTGAAGTTAATGGAAAAAATCACACATTGACTTCAAACTATAAGGGACATAATGGGTTTAATGAGCAGAAAAGGCCATATACTTGTAAAATTTGTGAGAAGAGCTTCATTAAGTTATTACAGCTGGAAAGACATATTTTGATTCATGAAGACAAAAGACTTCTGAAGTGCCATGTTAATGACAACTTTATTCACCTCTCAGATTTGAAAAAACGTAACTTGATTGACAAGAGTGAAAAACAACACCAGTGTGATGTTTGTAGGAAGAGTTTCATACATATCTCAGATCTGAAAAAGCATAAGTTAATACACGAAAGCAATATAGCATATAAGTGTGAAATATGTGCTAAGATCTTTCTCCGATTAGGAGATTACAGAAAGCATTGTCGGTATCACGAGAGTAATAGACCACATAAGTGTGAAGTTTGTGGCCAAGGTTTTACTCTTTTGTCAAACTTGAAGGCTCATTTTATGATTCATGATGGTAAAAGGCCATATAAGTGTGATACATGTGGGAAGACCTTTATTCGAATGCCAGATCTTAGAAAGCATAATGGTATTCATGAGGGCAAAAGACCACACATGTGTGAAGTTTGTGGCAAAAGTTTTACTCAGTCGTCAAACTTAAAGGCTCACATTATGATTCATGATGGTGAAAGGCCACATAAGTGTTATCTCTGTGGCAAGGGCTTTATTCAGATTTCCAACTTGAAAGTGCATCTTTTGATTCATGAGGGCAAGAGGCCACACAAATGTGATATTTGTCAGAAATGCTTTACTCGCACAATAGATCTGAAAAGGCATAGTGTAGTTCATAGACAAAAAAGTGTGCAAAGATGAAATATATGCTAAACAAAATTATATTACATTGCTTCTGATTGAGTGATCAACATTCTGGCTTCTCAAGCTAGAGATCCTGGGTTCAGTTTCCTGTTAGAGCCAGAGTTTTCTTTAATTAGAATCTTTCCTCACTCTACGCGGAGTATTAAAGTATGTACATGGAAGTGATGCAAGTTTGTTTCAATTTAGAATTTATTAAAACCAGATGTTTAAAAAAATCTTGCAATCAATTGTTTCTCAAGTCAAAGCCTCTTATATACGATGGAAGGTAAAAGTGGCTATACAAATTATACAATTAAAAAATAACTTATTATTCAGTTATCTTTAAAAGCAGAATTTATTCATGGGACTAAGTTTATGTAGTGTTACATTTTATATTAAAGTCAGTTGTTCTTATAAAGCTCAAACACCACAGTTTATTTTTTTAATATCAATGCTTTCTTTTAGAAACCAAATGCAACTATAATTTTGATTGGCTAAAAGATATGTATATTTGGGCTGTTTAAGATGGAGCAAGCAGCATTTATGTAAGTGTCTAAAATGCCATTTTGTTTATTGTTACATTATAGTAAACTGCACTTGTAGCTTGTTACAGAATATGGCAATAAGTTTTGATAAAATGGTTAGTTCTAAAGTAAAAACAAATTAGAAACTAAAAGCTTCACTTATCGTAATATTGCAAGTTCTTTGGTGCTGACAAGTTTCAAGTTGACTCCAAATCATTCTCAAAACTATACAAACAAATTAAAATTAAAATTTGTTTGTATAGCTTTGAGAATGAGTTGGAGTCAACTTGAAACTCATTCACCGAAACACCGATGGCTCTTCATTACCACACCTGGCTTGAAGAATGAGAACGTCTTGAATATGTTGGTCACCAGGAAAGCTTCAGATTGTATTTCAGAACCTTCATTTTAGCATTAGTAGATCCACACACCCACCCATACACAAATGGGCTTCGTGAAACCAGGGCAAGGGGGGGGGGGGGGCTGCGCCACCCCACCCCCTTGGGAGTTGGTGAACTTAATGTGCAGCCAGTTACTAACTATTAAACTATTATTTTAATTTTGATGTAAAGAACAATTTTTATTTAGCACAAATTAATACGGTTATCTGCAACCAATATTATACATTTTGACAGTAAAATAATGATTTAATATTATATGATTGCAAATTTTCAACATGTGCAACCCCCCTGGAAAAAAGTCTGCCAACACTCATGCCCATACATCCATCATATATCTGTTATCACCAGTAAAATTCATACGGTGTTATTCATTTACACCTGTATGTACAGGGTGTAAATTAACATATACGGACTGTAATTGAATAACACCACACAAATTTCATTGCATGCAATCTGGAAATGAGATCGGGTACTGAAAACAGTAACGGATATATTCCTAGATTTATCTAAAGTGTTCGACAGCATGTGTCATAAAACATTGCTTGAAAACCTACAACAATATGAAATAAGGGGTAAAATGTTAGAAATATTAACAACATATTTAACGGGGCGTAAACAATGTGCAGAAATAGTTTATAAAATGGGTAACACTATGAAACAAATTTCATTTGAATATGACCGTGTGAAGTTGGGAATACCACAAGGCTCAGTACATGGTTCATTGCTATATTATACTCTATGTAAATGACATGCCCAATTTGAACAGTGGGAAAGCAATAGCGTATGCTGATGATATGTGTATTATTTTTTGGGATAAAGTAAAAAACAGTCTAGAAAATAACATTAAAAATCTGATGTGTTGCACTCACATGACTTTCTCTACTCTTGTACTAACCATTTTTACAAATTCTTATTCCTATATCTTCAGGTTACTTAAGATACACATTTGTACAACTTAATTTATTGTTCATTTCCTTGTAGGTGCAAGGGGTATGTTAAAATACTTATCGCTTTGTGCGATAGTCAAATGTTTTAAAGCTTTGAGCTTCTGTTGTCTTTGTACACTTAACATATAAAAACGTGAACAACAATAATCCATTTCACGAAAGTTCTAAGTTTTCTGAAACTCACACACATAACAATGAATATCTCAGAAATGGTTCACCCTACAAGAAAATTTATTTAGACATAAATTGTGTATTTTAGCAAGATCTACATTTTTTGTATAATATGATTTGGTCTATCTCTAATGGTTTACCAGTTATGCAAAAGTCGTCCAGAGTAAATACGACTACTGGGGCTATAGCCAGAAAATTCAAGATATACATTTCATTTGTCATAAAAATATCTCAAACCAATGGCATTTTAATCAAAATCGTTAAGAGCCATTTTCAAGAAAATCAAAATGTTCCATGTAAAGGGTAGTTTAGGGTGGGGCTATTTTCTTCAAAATCTTCGAGTCGCATCCTTGAAAGACATTAAACTTAAATACCAACTTTGGCTTTTAACAGACTTTTCGTTTTTGAGTTGTTGTCCACCGACACACACGGACTTTTTTCTAATTTTTTTTATATATATATATATATTCAGGGAGTCTCAAAACATATATTTCCGGTGAAATCTCGACATCGAATTTTTGGGTGGAATACATTACTTCCCCTACTTACCAGTAGAGAAAGTAAAAAGGAGACAAATTCATTGGTAGAAAACTTAAAAATAATATAATGGTTAATATCGGCAAAAAGTAAAGTAATGCTATTTGAATTCAAAAACAGTGATACAGTTATTAATTTGACTATAAATGAAGATTTAACACAGCAAGTAAGAGGTTTAAATGTTCTGGGTTTACAGCTAGATAGTGACTTAAAATTCCATAGCCAAGTAGATAAACTATGTAAAAACTGTGCTCAGCAATAAATGCACTAAGAAAATTGTCAAAATATTGACTGATATTCTAAAACTTCCATATTATGGACTGATACACAGTCATACTCATATTACGAGTAATTATGGCACTGAAATCTGGGGAGATATGGAAAGCACAAATGTAAATAGAATTCTCATTCTGGAAAAAATGAGTTTAAGAATTATAAAGTGGGTAAAGGAATAATTTTTTTTTTCAAATCATATTCAAAATTAGTGCCCAAACCAGATATAAAGATTGTTAAAACAAAAATCACTAATAAAAATCGTATTAACCAATCTGGAAAATATATACAAGGGCAAATGAATAATACCGCACGAATTTCACTGGTGATAGGCGACTTATAGGCAATCAATTTCACATAGGAAACCTATAGTCTAGGATTACAAATTACAGAACTGTGCCTTAAAATTGTTTAGGGTATGCACGCCACTGATCATGTCACTGCAGCTGTAACGCATGATAACAGAACAAGCGGGCGAATTCCAGAGCCTGTCTGTTTAGCGTAATGGATATAGTGCGACGACGCGAAAGTACGCACGCATTAAAAGCACAGGTTCAAATACTCATAAGTCTTTCCTTCCTGCCTGCCTTTTTCCCTCCCTTCTTTATTTATTTATTTCTTCATAAGCGCATGCTTAATGTAATTTGATTTACAGAAAACACTTATATCGCGTTGTAACTGTTCGTTTAAATACTTAAAGTTTAAACTTTTTCTTTCAAGTTTAACTATTATTTACACTTGTATGACCTAAATAGTAGGCACACTAAGAGTTTCGTTTTCACTTAAATGAGATGGTTTAAGCTTAACTAGCGGCTTATGAACAATAGAAGCAAGCAAATAATTGATAAGCACTTCAAAGAGCTACATGCGATTAAATTATTGTAAACCAAGTTGAATTAATATTAACATTACAATACAATAGGTAGATACAGAACAAAGGTAGGGAAATAATGAGTAGGTGCAGGTTTCATATCTTGGTGCTTTAAATTAAATCCGATAATAAATTGAGCGATACAATCAGAGAAGGAATACAGGCAGAAAATGAGCTTATCTATATAATAAAAATGAATTTGTAAATCTTCGTAACCGCTAAACTTCGAAACGGCTGGATCAATTTGGCTAATTCTTTTTTTCTTCTTCTTCTCTCTCTCTCTCTCTCTCTCTCTCTCTCTCTCTCTCTCTCTCTCTCTCTCTCTCTCTCCAAATATTCGTTTAAGTGCGAAGAAGGAAGGTCTTTTCCCCATTCAAACCGAGAAAAACTGTTGTGTGTATGGGTCAATTCACGTCAAATCGAACACCCGTAAAACACGACTTTTTCGTAGGAGGTTCAATTTTTTTTTTTTTTTTTTTTTTTTATGAATAATGGGCATCAAATAAGGAGACCCGTATTTTTTTATTTCCGTATTTTTAAATTACTTGCTTAGTTATGGCTATTAGAAACTAAGCAATTTCTGCGCGCACCGTAATATAAAATCACTTGTTAGTCTAAGGCCATATAGAGTTGAGAGTTGGAGTTTGGCGCACTGGAAAGTTTAAATACAACACTTTTAACTGCTTTCGATGAATCATTATTACACATAAATTTTGGACTTTTTTTTTTTTTTTTTTTTTTTTTATTGTATATTTTGTAAAACCAAAAATAGAATTTAAATCGATGTGTTAAAAATCTAAAAAAATACACACGTATTCCCTGACATTTTATCTATAAAATAAGATGTTGAAAACTATGGAGCTTGCATTAGTGCATTTCCTACAATTTTTTTCTGGAGGCCTGTAAGCGCTCACGGACCACATGAAGTAGTGATCACTGATCAGTGTATACGGCTGGATTGGCCTTGAAAGCGAGTAACAAGCCGGTGACTGCAGACAGCATGCGAATTGGTGCGTCATTTATGCTACTCATATAACTTCTTACTAAGGCAGTACAGTCCATGGAGAAAAATATCTCCACAATGTACCTTCTTTCTGATACTCCTGTGGCTTTTGAACTTTTGAATTTTTTTGAAAAAACCTTTTGATATAAGCAGTTCTTTGCTTTTAGCTTCTTCCTTCATGTACGTCCATACATTTGAAATAATTTCTCTACTCTGACTGTGTAATGTTTTGGTCCCTAATTTAGAACGTACAGGTGGCATAATTGATTTACGCTATGATCAATGTCTCACAAATTCACTATATTCACTCTTTATCGCAAAGATCTATGTCTTCAACTGAACGCTGCACTAAAAATCACCTAAGAATTAGCAAGGACTGTCTCAGATCATGCAGACATCACTACCTTCCCCCCCTCCCTCCCCATGTGCATGGTTTCATTCGTAGAATTATACAATATGAGCTGATGAAGCAGACAAAAGCTTCAGGACTTCCAGTCACAAATTTAACTTCGGTGGGAGAAGGTCGTGTTATTAAAGCTTGTGGAATAAATTTACAACATGAGTGGCAGTGAACATCGCATAAGATATGACAAATGTTTAAATCCTTTTAATCTTCCTAGGCACTCTTTTAAAAAAACCAATCTAAGGCGCTTAAGTCGTGATTTATTGACAAAGCTAAATTTAACGGAGTCTCCGGATGTACGAATATGTAATTCATGCCGCATAAAAGTGTACAAACTTCATTCTACGTCAAATGAACCGTTATCTGAAGCCTCTGGTTCTTGTGATGATAAACATACATCAAGTGAATGCCAGGCAAACGAACGAAGTGAAAATTCTGTTTCTTCTTCAGGTAGTTCTGTGACTGTGCAAGATGTTGATAGTATTGAGGATATTAATAAGAGTTTAGTTTCAATAGGCGAATCCCCTATCAAAATAGAAAATTAATACAAAAGTGATAACCCCGAGAAAAGCTTCAGCAGGTGACAATTCCCTAGCAACGAAAGTTTTTCATGTTCAGGATAAGGCAGCAACGTCCACTGAGAAATCAGACAATAATGATATTATTACAAAATTAATTGAATCCTTCCGCACAACAGATGATAAAACATTAAAAGTTAAAATTTTAAGAATTTTTGAAGATTGGTCGCACAATAAAATTAAACAGCAAAGTGACAAAGAGATTGGCTAAAAAAACGGAATTTTATCCACTCCTGGTGTTAAAATCGGTAAATCTTTAAAACAGTCAACAGTAGCAAAGGTGTTGGAATTCTACAAATCGGATGAAATTAGTAGGGTAGTGCCAGGAAAAAATAATTTTGTTAGTGTGAAAGGGGGAGGTCAAAAAGTTCATAAACAGAAAAGATTAATTTTATGTAACCTTAAGGAAACGTACAGGTGCTTCAAGGACAAATATCCAGTAGTAAAAATTAGTTTTTCCAAATTTGCAGAACTGAGACCAAAAGAATGCATTCTGCCAGGGGCTAATGGAACGCATTGTGTTTGTGTTTGCGCCCATCATGAAAATGTAAAATTACTTATAGACGGTGCAAACATCCCACTTTTAACACCAAATTCAAACATAAATATCAAGAACTATCAAGATGCATCATCACATATTATCTGTAATCCACCCTCACATCATTGTTATCTTAAACAATGCTCAAGTTGTCCAGGACCTGACAATATAATTAAACACATTCAACAACAGTTTGAAGCTGAGGCAGTAGAACATGTAACATACAAACAATGGATTACAGTAGATCGCACCAATTTGGAAACGCTTCTGTCCTCAACTGATGACTTTTTAGAGAAATTATCAAACAAACTTATTTCATTATTGCCACACGTTTCATAGCTCGGTAACAAAGTCAGTTTTTGGTGGAATGCAAAGATAATTTACGACCTGAAAATTATATTGTTATAGCAGATTATTCTGAAAATTACTCTTTCATTATACAAGATTCGGTACAGGGTGTGCATTGGAACAACTGCCAGTGTATTATAAAGAAAACTCAGAAACTCGTCATAAAAGTATTGTTGCTATCTCTGAAAATTTGAAGCATGACACAGATTCCCTTCATCTTTTTCAATCCGAAGCAGTCTCTTAAAGCAGAAATTAAAAAATATACTACTTTTCCGACGGCTCTAGTGCACAATATTTATTAAAAAAAAAAAAAAAAAAAAAAAGAAGAAGAAGAAGAAGAAGAAGAAAAACAACATTTGCTTACATAAAGATGATTATAATATTAGTGCTGAATGGCACTTCTTTGCAACATCACACGGTAAAAGTCCTTGTGATGGCATAGGAGGAACTCTTAAAAGACTTGCTACTAGAGCCAGCCTACAACCTGGTCTAGATCCTATAACAACATCGAAAGAACTGTTTGATTGGGCTCAAAAAATATTTCCAATATATCATTTTTATTTTGTTGTTTGAACAAGCATAACATGCACTCTGAAAACTTGCAGTCCCGATATCAGAATCTTAAACCAGTAACTAGCACCTTAAAATTACACTCCTTCATTCCTTTGTCAAAAACTGAAGCTTTAGTGAAACAATTTTTTTTCCCCGAAGAAGGAGGTAGACGAGTGGAAATTTAAAGTTTTGTGTTGTATGGAAACAGTTTAAAATGCATTTAAAAACATTTTGAAGACGCTAATAGTGTACATATAATAGTGTCAGCTAGCAATGTTCTCCGTACTGTACTGTTGTAAATTTCATGGAATCTCAAACAGTGAGCAGTTGTCGGAAAGGAAGGTGCCAGCTGTGCGAGGTTACGGTAGCCGTTACCGCCGTCACCGAGTCCGCTGCACTGATTTGTAAGTTAATTACAACTGAATTATTAGAGACTCCATTCTGATTTTTTCGGAGAATATTGAATAAACTTCATTGTATTCTTATTTTATTTTTTTTTTTTTCAGATTTTTAAATGTTTGAGTTTATGTTATCTAACTTTAAATCTTTAATCGTATAAAATATAATATTAATACTAATTAATAAAATTTTCTAATAAATACCTCACGAAATACTACGATTTTTCTTTAATTTGAGCCAAAGATCAAGTAATTTGCTGGATTACAATCGGAGGTATGATTGATCGAAGAGTGAGGAGCACACGAATTTTGGGACATTTCAAAAATTAATATCTGCCAAAACAAATTGTTTTTTATAAAACGAAGAAACACGGGTCAAATATATTTTGTTCCAAAACACCAAAAAAAAAAAAAAAAAAAAATCCAGAAAATCTGAGAGATCAAGGTCATTTTTTGCCATATTTTGTTCGATTTGACGTGGAACGACTTTAACTGCCAATCTCCTAAACCACTTGACCGATCACTGCGAAATTCGGCATGTATATGCATTTTTATAGAGAAGATTCTTATGCTATCAATTTTACTATACAGTGCAACATTCACATGCTTTTCTCTACTCACTTTTCTTTTACGCGAGATATTCACACATCCTTCCCTATATACTCGCCCTTCAACGTACAATTTTCTATGGTTGTTTTAGAAATATGTTGTTAGCTAATGCTGGATTTCTGACAATGAAGTCATTAATCCTCTTGCTCTCCAATATTTTTCACTGATGATATGGAAGAGAGCAATAGCAGTAATAGTAACCGCTTTTTAGAGAGCACCATATTTTTAGAAATATAACATATTACATTCACACGGTTTTCTCTACTCACTTTTCTTTTGCGAAACACGATCACATTTCTTTCTCTATTCGCGCTTTAACATACAATTCAAATAATTTTATATACACTTTATAAGCGATGCCATCACCAGTTTGTGGGACTGCCACAGAACAATGGCTTTTGACAGAACGACGTCTGTCGGGTCAGCTAGTTATGCAAATAAAAATGTTTTCTCTAATGGAATAATAACAAAAAATAGTAAACTCAAAGTTTATAAACCATTAATAAGGCCAGTAGTAACCTATGGGTCTGAATTTTGGCCTACCACAATGAAAAATGAACGATGGAAAGGCTTTGCAATCTTTCGAGAGAAGAATATTCGAACAAATGTTAGGACCTGTACATTGTGGTGCACAGTATTGGAGAGTGAGATGCAATCAAGAAATAAATTATTTAATAGAAGTAAACAATACTATGTGCATTGTCTATGATGCTGTTTTGTTATTTTAAACTTTTAAAGCATAAGCACAATATTGCTCTGTGCTTGCCAAGCCACACGATTTAGAACTATCAACTACCCTATATTTCTGTAGCCGCTCGCCACAACCTGTTATCCATTGCAGTGACGTGCAGCGACATGTTAAGTTTCCAATTTAAGCGCTTTTGGTAACGCTACAATTTAGAAATGCTTTTCAGAGTCAGCAGACAGACATTACTAACTACCTAATAAGCACTATTTCGATTCCAGTGGATAATATTGACACATTTGTTTCTGTTTATGATTTATTGGTCACAATCTCTAATTACTTTGAATACGTATAACTTATTTACTTGACGTCGTTGACCATTGGTTTCCTATCTCAAATTGGTTGTCTATGAAATGGGAATGGACTCAAATCGAGTTAAATTCCTCATGGAAACGTACTAAATATTGTATTTCCTAACCAACTTGATTAACAGTCGTTAGTAAAAGAAACCCACTGTGTAAAATAAATTATAATAAAACGAGACGAATTTTCTAAATCGTCATAATCGTTTAATCGTTAGGCTAAATAGCTATATAATTCAGCTTACCTTATTTGATCATCACAACACCATTACTATCCAAAACAAATTCATAGGCAAGTTTTTACCTGTGACTCACGACTTCAAACCACCTCATATTCCAGCTGCTTTGCCTCAAACTAAGGTTCGGCGTGGGTTCGGCCCTTTCCGCCGATGATTCGCCTGAACCGGCTGTGGGCTGAACCTTCTATATCCGCAGTTTACAGCCGGAATTGAGAATAACATTTAAGATGGACGTGTTCAAGAGCTTTTTCTAAGTATTCATATGTACTGTAGAAGTCACCATTATATAGATTTTTCTCTCCAAAGTTACTATTTGATACCATATTAACCATAAGGTAGGTAAGCATGGAACCAATATGTTATTTTTACTTCCTCTACTACGTACAATCAGCATGCCACCCAAAAGTTCGATCTGCGAATTAGATGTAGAGGTTTCACCGGAAATACATGTTTTGAGGTCCTCTGCATCTAAACAAAATCCACTTACCTACCTTCATCGTGAAGGTCAAGACTATTTGAACTTCTTTTTTGCAGAGCTTGTAACAGTACACTTTACAAACAGTAATTTACACTCAAATATGGTATTGGTAATTGTTTACAAAATCGGTCGCTCGAGAAAATGAATGAAATATAGTCCAGTGGATAGAGTGTCTATTCCTGATTACGATTTTGAAAGTTTTGAAAACAGAGCTTCAGAACCATCGCATATCGACCAGCTTTAAAACATTTAACCATCATTTATGATACTTTTTGCAAACGTGTATCTCGACTACTGTAAATAGATGCGGGAAAAAGCTGTTGTAAGTATATAAGTACCTAGTTTGTACAGGAATAAAGAACATCATGTGAGTGCGGTTATCAGAATTTTTTTTTGACATGCAACTAAAAATGCAGAAGTGTACCGCGTATAATTAGGGATTATACTCTCGTAACTCTTCTTTATATGTCATGATCACAAATAATCTTATTGTATGTTAATTGTATCTTACGTAATCACGAGTTACATGTAGGGGACCTATTTGATGCAATAAATGAGCTGAATTAAATGATACCCCACCCATAATTAAGGTTAACTGTTGGTAATTTTGACATCGCCCAGCATACTAGCATTGTAGGAGCATTGTTTTTAAAGTGTGTTTGCTTCATATGTTGTACATCAAATACTGCAGAATGATAGCAACTCAAACGAGGTGCTGTTTAGGATTACTGTATCAAACAATATTGCCGTGACCATAATGAAAGACTAAAGATCAGTGAGGGAAACATTTCCAAAATAATTCCATGAACAGATGCATTTCATTAATTGTTCATGTTGGAATAGTTTAAAGGCTTAATTGAAAAATATGGGAGAGAAGCCATTGTTTTATTATCTCCTAAGCAAGCATTTAAAATATGAATGGAAGTTTCTCTTGGAGTAAGGTTCTTGTACCTACTGATTCATGTACCACAGATGTATGCCAAGTACAACACCCCTACCCTTACCATGTTTTAAACATGAATTGTCCCAGAAAATAATTCCATATCTCATCAGCGAGTGGAAGTAGGCAAAATATGCTGCGCGTAAGGTATTTTCATTAAGCAGATTCTGTAAATTTCTTAATGTAAAGCATGCACTACAAAGTTTTGGTAACATTATTTTTATTTGATTTCTCCAGCTGAGCTGTTCATCTATTTGGAGTCCTAGAAATTTAGTATCTGGTACTTCACTTACAGTATAATTGTATTTGATTCCCAATTCATGAACTTGCTTATGCTTTGTTTTAAATTGAATAAAATTTGCTTTATCATAGTTTAATTATAACATATTTGCCTCAAACCAAATATTGAGCTATTCAAAAGCTATATTGACAGAATCTCTCAACTGTTGATGTGACTTCTCAACATTTTTCAAATACAAGCACACTATAGTGTCATCTGTTTAAGATGGGACCCAACACAAGTTTATACTTCATATTTTTGCAACTAGTGAGTACTGTAAAACAAATGACTGAAGTAAAGCAGACATTTTGTGATGGATTTTAAATAATTTATTCATTTTGTAGCTACCAATTTGGAAATTAATTGTACCACAGCTGTTGCATTAGTCACATAACTCTATGCAGAAATTGTGTACACTATTTGTATAAAAAGTTATCTCTTACCTGTTTCCTGTTAATTACAATAAATATTTGAAAAGAATGGAGGCATACATTTTGATTTTGTAGTTAAGAGGAAGCTGTGATGATTAGTTATTCTATACTAGTTGACTTATATTTTTGTGGGTCCAACCCAGGACATATTTTCAATGAGCTCATTACTGCTGAAATTTGGTTTTTAAAGGCTCAAACTGATTATTCTTATCTTAATGAAAATAATTGAAATTGCTCAAACAAGCTTAATATTTTATTGGAACTCTATACCTCAAATTTTAACGCTATGCCCCTGATTATTTTCTTTTAGAGTGTGTAGCAATTTTTTTTACCAGGAACTGGTCAAATTTTTAGCTTTGTTTTGTGAAGTTGACATATTAAGCAAGAATATGTCTGAAATGCTTCTATTGCTATGATAGAGTTAGTTTCATAACTGCATTATTAATTAATAACAAAAACTTCAAATATAATTCTTATTCCTGCTTTAAGACAATCATTTCGGCCATTTGTTACAACACAGGAAATATGATTTTAGTCAACCAAGAATGGCAAGGATTCTTTTGATGGAATATGTGAAGTGGAAGGAGAAGGTGTCGTTAGTGTGTGTATGGCACAACAATGGTTCCTACGTTTCAACAATGGAGACAAAAACACTGAAGATTTACCACATTCTGGAAGACCTAAAGTATGGAATATTGAGGATACATGCCAAGTTTTGTGAGAAAATCCACAAAAAAGTACCCATAGGCTTTCAGAAGAACTTAAGTGCAACGAAAGATATCCTACATCGCCACATTAAGACACTTTGAAAATCATACAGAAGCTGTAAATCTGTACCTCATGAACTGACTCCTCAACAGGCCTAACGTAGAGTGGATATCTGTCATCAGCTTATCCGTAATCCCATGGATGGTAGATTTGTTAGGAGAATTGTCACTTGTGATGAAAAATGGGCATATTACCGAAATCCTGATGCCTCGAAACAGTGGCTTGATCCCTGCCAACTTGCCAAAGTCATTGTTTAAAAAAATTAGTTCAGTCCCAAAGTAATGTGTGTCTGGTGGAATTTTGAAGGTGTGATTCACTGGGAGTTTGTTCCAAACGGGCAGACGATTGTTGCAGATCTTTATTTTCAGCAACTGGAACGTGTTCATGAAGTTTTGAGATGGAGATAGCCAGCTTTAGTTAACCGAAATAGAGTTCTGTTGTAACAGGACAATGCAAGACCCCATATTGCACGAAGAACTATGGAACAAATTCAGGAATAGGGAGGAATCGAACTGCTACCACACCCAGCATACAGCCCTGATCTTTCATCATTAGATTATCTTCTTTTTTGATCCATGACCCATTTTCTACGTGAAAGAAATTTTGACAACATTGAAGCAGTGCAAGTGGATCTCACCGAATTCTTCGCATCAAAAACCAGAGACTGGTACCATCATGGGATAATAAACCTCGCTGATAGATGGCTTAGGACCATAGAATCAATGGTCTGTACTTTGAAGATTAGTTAATTGCTTGTCAGAACACATTTCAAATAATTGTTTTTCTTAAAAAACATTACTTATGAGACAGTATCTGTATAAGTAAGACTCAACGTGGACTGTCGATTGTCTGATTCCTTTAAATAGACTATAATATTACCAAATTCTTAAAAGTGCTTATTCTTCTTAATGTCAGACATTTATGGAAATAGTTTTATTGCATATTTCCGTATAGGTACAATGGGAATAGGGGAATACAGAATGCTTAAGCTATAGTCAAATGTTTAAAAGAATTGGTTGCTATGTGATGGTTTGACATTACATTCTCTTCACATGGCAAGGACATATGTGAAAAAAAATGAATGACTTCCTATTTGAGAATTACAGTTTACCAGTTATGCAAAAGTCATTCAGAATGAAGAGGACTTCAGAGGCTGTTCCCAGGAAATTAAATATATGCACTTAATTTGTGAAGAAAATAACTTAAACATAGAGTGTTTCAATCAATATTGTGAAGAGCCTTTTTTGAGTAAATCAAAACTTTCAGAAGTTTTTCCATCTAGTACGTTGCTTGGGGTGGTGGGATTTTCTTGAACATTTTCATGTTGCTTGCTATATGTGCTATACAGAGAAGAGAAAGTAAAACAGGAAATAAAGGAAAATGTATTAATGCAGGTATTCCTACAAGTGTGTTAATTTTTAGACTCTATGCACAATTGTTTCTGGTGATAATGCATTTTCCCAATTCGTTGATTTGCTAATCAATATATGCTGAAAATATTTGTTTCTTTTGTTTTTATAAATATTCCATTCCAATGTCCCTTATTCTCGTTGGTAATTATGCAGAACTTGAACCACAAACTCTTTCTGCAGCGACTTACGTCAGCTATGCACAGTAACAGGACAAATGAGGGAAAAAGAGGTTTTGGATGTCATAAAGAAAAAGAAATTCACACCTTTCTACCTTTTTTTCCCCTTGTCTCTTTCATCCTTATGCTTTCTCCTTGCTTGTCCTTTTACACGATATTACATTATATACATGTAATACATACATTATTTTAGAATTAACCTTAACTCTAGAAGACTCAATCTGAGTCTTATGTTGCTCTTTCAATAATATACATGACAAGAACTATGAAATGAGAAGCCTTGTTCTACTTCCTGTGCAAATTTTCACTTCCTTTCCTTTATTCACAAAGTTTAAGGTCATCAAATCATAATGCTACTTCCTTTTTATTTTACCCTATGTTTGCTTATTCTCCATACTGATTGTCACAAGGTCAAAGGGCCAAACGTGCTTGACCAAACATCAAACTAAATGACATATGTCAGTTGCATTTGTAAAATAGAACCACATACTTCACAAGGAGACGGCTTAATTTCTGCAACAGGTGTGTACTTTAGCTACAAAATTCTCAATAACTGTGCCAAATGTAAATAGCTGTCGTTCTTGATCAACTATAATGTATTGTCAAATTCTTGCAGTTGTACAAACTGTCTTGCTCCTGTGATTGGAAATTGGAGCACAAAGGTGTCTGGTATAGGATGAAAGTTAACTTCAGCAAAAAAACTTTAACGCCTATGTTGATAATGCCTTCTTCAATGTGCATCTAGCCAAGAAACAGTGTGTATTTTTTGAACAAAGTTTGTTTGGACAACTGTATACTTTACACCATTTGTAGAAGATAAGGTTTTTGCAAGATCGGTGCAGCTAAAAAGAATTTGCTTTTAAAAAGGTAAGAAAACCATTATATCATATATGTGCTTATTTCATATATCCCTACCAACTACTAGTACAGTGTCTTAGCATTAACGTCGGTTTATATTGTGACGGCGGGCTCAGTGTACAACAATGGACGCACAGGCCAAGCTACTTCACACCACATGCCGTGCCGGCGAGCGGGCAAAGACGTTTATGGCCGGGCTGCCTCGCGCGACTGCTGTGTGTTGTGACTGTCGACAATCGAAGCGGCAGAAAGATAAGGGGTGTCGAGAACGTTCTGGAGACTTCTAGCCGAGTCATTTCCAGTGGCTGTGTGTGTAGAAGTCGAGAAAGGTCCCTGTGACATCGTTCCCAGTGTTTAAGGAGGCATGAGAAGAACAGTTGAGTTTTATAACTGAGTTATGCATATGAGTCGATGAATGTGTCAGTGAGTGAAAGGCAGCTGTGCGTGTGTGTCGTGTTAGTACATAGTGTCAAGATTCACCGAGCATCGCAAGTGATTGTAACATCATAATTAGGTTATGAGAGACAGAGGAAGTGAAGAAAGACTGAAAGGACTGAGCAAGGTATTGAGAAGTAAAATTGTGAATTTGTGATAGTCCGCAAGACTGTAGAGTGTGTTAACGACGAGAGGAAAACTGTGTATTCGTGGTAAAATTTTAGAAGATATTAAAGTGATAGAAAAGTAACGGACTTGGATTTTTTTTTTTTTTTTTTTTTTTTTCGTTTTGTTAGAATATACATACACTAACGTAACCTTGGCTTAAATATGAATAACACAGGATCCTACATACACTAACCTAACCAGACCCGAGCTAACATGTATTACATTTTGTTAACCCTGTGCCCGCCTCGGTAGCGTGTCTACCTCACGTCAAAGAGTTCGCGTGTTCGACCCTCTCATTAGGGCTTTTTCCGAGGTTTTCCTTTATCCTGAGAAGTGTCGGGTAACTTAAAGCTCTATAGACCTCAGGCTCATTTGAGCATCATGTCACCCAATCCATTCACCGTCCGATATGACACTACGTTGGAGGAAGTTCACAATTAAAAAAAAGGCCCTGTCATCTCATTCATATACGAGTTAAATCAAACACTTCTAAAACTTGACGTTACAGTATTCTCTCTCTCTCTCTCTCTCTCTCTCTCTCTCTCTCTCTCTCTCTCTCTCTCGTTTTTACCACTATAAATCTGATTAAATAACCCATTTTTTTTCTTTTTGGTGCGACACGCTTATTTTGCGGTTTATTGAATTTTTTTCTCCCGTATATTCGCATGCTGTATTATGCGTCCTCCAACATTGTGTCATATCGGACGAATGAATGAAATGGGTGAAATGATGCTCAAATGAGCCCGAGGTCAATGGAGCTTTAAGTTACCCGACATTCGTCTTCTCAGGGTAGGGAAAACCTCGGAAAAAACCTTACCCGGATAACTTACCCTAAGCGAGATTCGAACTCGCGACCTCTTGAACGTGACCTCTTGAACCATCACGCTACCGAGGCGGGCATATTATATGAAAATTGTTATATCGAAGATCATTTGAATTGTAGAATTTTCGTGCTTGTAGCATTCTGAAGTACCTAATTTGTAAGTTCACTCAAATCATAAAATGGGCGCCCTTTAGGGGGTAGCATTTTTAAAATGTGTTTTTAATTAATAAACGCCTACTTTTAAGAAACTGAAAAAATATCACTATAACTTTGAAATATTGTGTATTAAACGACGTCGGTTTCAAAACGGAATTCGAGTAAGTGATTTTGCAAATACTATACTAAATGACGTGTGCGTTGGGCGAGGCACCGTTTCTCATCCGGTGTTTACGTTCGTATGCATCAGTTATATCCCTAGGTGACCTTGAGCCTTGGCTTTGTGCGTGCTTTAGTACAATCATGGCTGATTGGGTGCGACGGAGTTACGACTTCTGTTTTAATCCATTCAGAATAGTTAAGCACAGAGTTAAGAATAAAAAATTAAGACGAGTGACCTCAGCAATGTTGGTTAAGCTTAAATTAGAAGGCCTAACTTTATCTGGGGATTTGAAGATTTGTGATAGTTGCCGCATGAAAATTTCAAAACTTCACAAGAAACAAACCTCAAGCGAGTCAAGTGTGCCTAGTTCTAGTGAAAGTCAAGGTAATTGGAGCAGTGAAACTCCTGTAGAACAACATGAAAATCTATATAGGGATAGCGCTTCTTTCTATAGTGACGCAGCGAGTATGGACATGGACGCAGTAGATGAGTCATTCCATGTCAAATGGAATACTTGTTTACTCAAAACGTCGTATTTTTAAAATGCATTTTAATTAATAAACGCGTACTTTTAAAAAACTGAAGGAAATATCATAACTCTTTGAAACGTTGTGCATTGAACTACTTTGATTTCGGAATGGAATTCGAATAAGAAGTGGTATAAAATGATTTGTGCGTGGCGAGTCATTTGGATCGATTGAGGAAAGGGTTACAAACACGTGGGTGAGGTATCATTTCGCATCCGGTGTTTACCGTTCGTATGCATCACCATTATATAGCTAGTTGAGTACAAAGTAGTCCAAAGGTGTTTTTTAGACGTGGAGAATGGCTGGGCAGTGGTTTAAGGCCATAGGGATTTCAGTAGTATCTACTTCGACTGCAGTAAACATCGGGAACAGTACGTAATTATAATATCAGCAGGGTCTTGTGTATTTCAAGGAAGGAAACAGGCACTACCCTCACCATCAATTTGCATGGCGCCACTCGCGCAGATCCAGGTAAGGTCATTCGCAACATCTAAAAAAAATACCTCTGTACTATCTGGCAAAGCGTCCAGGCCATCCAGGCCTATTGACCTCCAATCTCTTGTTATTTGTATACTGGAACAGCGAGGTGTACATCAATAATGCAACACAAAAGGATGATCTCTCACGCCTGCCGATGTATGACACGTCACTGTCCTGAGGACATGATTGCATCTGAACAGTGTACATAGATTGTCTCGCTGTGTATGCACGATAAAGCTCTCGTAAAGAACTCGGCAGTTTCACATTCTTTCCCATGCGCCTCGTGACTTTTTCATCCTCTTGTGACGCAATGAGTACGGACACAATAGATGTGTTATACACACACCAACCTAATCCAACATGGGCTAAATTTCGGTAACAGGGAATCCTACCATCCCGCATACGCACGCACACACACACACACACCTAACGTAACTTAACTATTAAGGACGTAACTAAGGTATTCACATTAATTCACAAATATATTCAAAGAATTTGAGGCATTTTCTATGTTAATTATTTTCATTAAACAACTTTACAGCTAATGAAATATCTAAATATATTATAAGTGTTCCCTGCTATCGTAATTCAGAGCAGAGAGATTTGGAGCAGTTAACGATTAAGTATGCTCCCCATAAAGTCATTCCAAATCGCATGAACATCTACAGCTCTGCGATAGCAAATCGCTCTGCAGTTTCAAGAAACTCCTAGATTGCTTCCTTAGTAACAATGGAGGGGCTTATGTCATCTTTGAGTAGGTGTAATGAAATTATTTTTCCCTTCATACACAAGGCACTTTATTGGCAACTACAGCAACACCAGAATGTTCATTCTCAACATTACGGTATCTGAAGACCTATTTGAGGAGCACCATGGAAGCAGACAGATTGAATAAACTAGTGGTAATGTACATACATAAAGAACTCGAAAGTAAGACTCAAGAAGTAAATGTAAACCCCGCGCGACAGCCCACGAAGGGCCAAGGCCTAACGCCCAGCCGCTGCGTCCCCCACCTCTGCCCACTACAGGCGTCATTGGTGAGGTGCAGTACTGGAGGGTGGGACGTGGTCAGCGCCCCGAGCCCTCCCGACCAGTTATGCGGTCTTCTCGACCTGGGGCCGCTACTTCTCCATCAAGTAGCTCCTCAATTGGTCCCCCCGGGACCTAACGAGGCTGAGTGCACCCTATGCCAGACCTCCCAGAGGGGATAAAATCCCCATGCCGGTACCGGGGATCGAACCCGGGTCCCCCGCGCCACAGGCAAGCGCGCTGCCAGCTCAAGAAGTACTGCATAAAATATATAAAAAGCCTCGTCAGCTTCCTTGCAAGTAATTGTATAATTCTGTAAGACAGTTATCTGATATATATATATATATATATATATATATATATATATATGGTATGCACAGGTGTCCCAAAATTAGACCGACAAACACAATTAATCACAGCTTTGCTATTCAAAGCAAATGTTGGAATGCATGCCCAATGCAATTAACACAGAGTGCATCAGCGTGCTCCATTCTGCCATACTCTCACAAAGACACTAGCCATTTCTCTGGCTTAAAAGTTTGTCGGTTTAATTTTGGATAGTAAAGCTGTGATTAACTGTAAACAATGAGAGGTTTGTGTTTCGTTTGTGTTCTATGATTGTTTCTTGGATTAAGATTGTGTGGCTTACTAATATAAATGCAATACTAATTTGCATTGTTGATTTTGCCATTAATGCTTAAATTGGGTGGGGGGCAGTAATCTGTGACATTAACTCATCTAGCGCTTAAACAAAGCACTGCAGCAAAAAAGCTTTCCTTAACAAAAAGGGTTTAAAATAATATTATCTATCAGCTCCCAAAGTTTGTGGGTTTGATTATGGGACACTGTGTATATATATCGTATGCACATTTCCAGATGTTCTAATTGTAGCACCCCATCAGATCCCTCCCCAAAAACAAATCCTGCATCAGTCTCTGACAGTAACCTAGCATGGGCTAAATTTTGATAACATAGGACTATGTCAGGTGTTGAAGGATGGTCGGCTGTTAGAAAAAAAGCAAAAAAGGCCAACAAGTGCTCAGAATACCATTGCAGAAGGGTAACAATATCTTGATAAACGTTCTGAAATAGTGAAGTTAAATTGAATACAAAAACGATAAATGCCACATTTTAACTAATTTAATGTTTTATGTGCATCCAAAAAGCATTCAGATTGCTCTCCTCATTTGCTGGAGAATTAGGCCTACATATAAAACACAGCATGATGTGGTGGTCTATGAATGGAGTCATGGCATTCCTGCACACTGATAGTTTCAGTGCTTTCTGCTATCCATGAAACTAACGTTATTCTTTAGAAATGCAATGTTCTGTATAATAATTTCTGCATAAGTACATTACAAACTTATTTTCTTGGAAATTATACTAGTTAATAAATAGTTGGTAAATAGTATCCCCCGCATAAGCAAAATGAAGCTTGACCGCCAAATAAAACTTTTAAAATTGTTATCAGGAATAAAAGATTTACTGATTACAGTATATTTAATTCGTTTTCTTGAGCGGCCTGTTTTCAGTACAATAACTTTGTTTTTACCTACCTTTCGCTTACATTTCACTTACCTTTCAGTTAGTGCATGTAGAGAATAGTGTTGAAATACATTATGAATAGTACACATTTGAATTTTTCTTATGTGCCTCAAGCTAACTTCAAATGAGGTCATCAATATTGTCATTTTCATTTGGGTTTATGATAATTTTATACTTGATATTTCTCAGGTTCAGTCATGGAGTCTGTAGTGGAAATACAAATCAAAGAGGAACCTATATGGCCTGAAGTGCAGTCAATAGCTGAGGATTCTGGCTTTCATGCACATTTAAAAAATGAAATAAAGGTAAGAGCTGCAGATCATAAGTACTTTGTCCCGGGATTAAATAACCTTCAGGTGAGTTATTATTTATTTATGCCAACAACCATACTATTGGTGTTTTTAAACACACAAGCAATGTTTTGAGAGGTAGAACATTAACTGAAAAATTCAATGTGGCATTGATAGTAAGTCACCATTGGGGTAATTGTCTCTGATGTGAGACTGCCTTATTGGTTTATCGGGAGAAATATGAATTGGTTGGAGAGTTCAGTGTCATTCTGGCAGGTTGTCACAGTAGTGTAAGGGTTAAAGCACCCACCTGGTAAGCGCGTTCTGTGGTTCAAATCCCAGCTGTGCCATTGAGTTTTTCAGTTCCAGTTCCAGTTCTTCTTCTTTCCCTGATTACCCTTCCCTTATGTAGGACTTATAAGACAGTGCCTAGGGTCAGATGCCTGTCCGGGAGCAGAGGAATCTCTGGACCACATAGAGTGAATTGGAAGCAGGTGGTCAGCCAAGCACCAGGTATGATAGTGAGGAAGAGGTGGTCAGCCAAGCACCAGGTATGATAGTGAGGAAGAGGATGATATGAAATGCAGGCAAAATGGATAATTGAAAAGGTGACAATGGAGCAATTGGTGGAATGAGTGGTGGGGGAAACCAGAGAACCCGGAGAAAACCTGCCCAGGTGCCGCTTCGTCCACCACGAATACATGTGGGTTGCTTAGGTGGTAGGCGAGCGGTCTAGCTACTCAGCCACGGCGCTGCCATTATACTTCCAGACTCAAGGAAGGATGAGGAATAATCTTGGCTGGAGAAAAATTCCTACCCCCTGCCAGGAATCAAACCCTGGACCCCATGCACAGCAGGCAGGTGCTCTACCAACTGAGCTACAGGGTCAGCCCAGTTCCAGTTCTACCTCTCAAAATATTGCCCACACAAGGCTTGTGTATTTAAAAACAACAGCATGTTTGTTGGCATAAATAAATAATAATTACCATCTAAAGTTTATTTAACCCTGAGCATAAAGTACTTACAATAGTAAGTTACCATTGGGGTAATTGTCTCTGATGTGAGACGCCTTTGTAGTTTACCGGGAGAAATATGAGTTGGTTGGAGATTTCAATGTGATTCTGGCAGGTTGTCACAGTAGCTTAATGGTTAGAGCACCTGTCTAGTAAGCAGAGGGTCTGTGGTTCACATCCTAGCTATGGCATTGAATTTGTCAGTTCCAATTCCACCTCTCAAAACATTGCCTACACATGGCTTGTGTGTATAAAAACACCAACACTATGTTTGTTGGCATAAATAATACTTAGGATTAGTTATAGATAACTTAAAATGGTGTAGCCATGTAGGGAAAATAACTAAAAAGAAAAATAGCGCCTTATACATCATAAAGCAAACAAAACAAGTTCTGGATAAACAGACTATTATACAGATATATTATACGCTTATAAATTCTCACATGAGCTATGGAATGGTACTTTGGGAAATTGCAGGAAAAAAATACACCTTAAAAGCATTTCGGCTACAAAAACGAGCAATTAGAACAATTCAAAATTTAGAAAAAACAGAAACCTGTAAAAGCTCATTTAAAATTCTAAGCATACTGAGCTGGCCTTGCCTTTATATACTATATATACATATATGAATGTATAAAATGTGCCATAAAGTATCGTGCAAAAAATATCGTGCATAATCATAATTTGAATTTTTAAGTTCCAGTTCTACCTCTCAAACATTGCCCACACATGGCTTGTGTGTTTAAAAACACCAACAGTAAGTTTGTTGGCATAAATAAATAATAATTACTATCTGAAGGTTATTTAACCCTGAGCATAAAGTACTTACAATAGTAAGTCACCATTGGGGTAATTATCTCTAATTTGAGACTGCCTTTGTGGTTTACCAGGAGAAATACAAACTGGTTTGAGAATTCAATGTCATTCTGGCAGGTTGTCACCATAGCTTAATGGTTAGAGCACCCACCTAGTAAGCGGAGGGTCTGTGGTTCAAATCCCAGCTGTGGAATTGAATGTTTAAGTTGCAGTTCTACCTCTCAAACTACTCCATGATTTTATTAGAGGAGATGTAAGTTCCTGTTATTCTGCTTGTATGCACAGTGTTCTACTCAACACTTCACATTTTTCAGGAAGAAGATGATTTTTATAGCAGCACAACTCTAGGTGATGAGTTATCATTGGACATTAAAGAAGAAGTAAAGCAAGAGGATATTCACAGTCAGGACATAAAGTTCGAAACTGAGGTTAGTGAGCTTTCCAAGTACCTAGGAACTGCAGAATTTTGGTGAAGTCATGGGACTTATAAGGAGACATGAGTTCCCAAAATAGAATTCCCGGCTATGTTTAGATTAGCTTACTTGCCACTTGCCAGCCAGATTCTAAGTCCGAGCTTACTTACTGTGCATGCGCCGACAGTAGTTTCACAATCGCCAGCTAGGTTTCACTGCATGACTAGCAGACGATTTTCACATCTGCCAACATTGCTTTTTGCACTACACTAGTTTTCATTGCCAACACATTAAACACAAATGCACTCACTCGCATTGTTGCCGCCACAGACATACCGCTATCGCGTAGCGCAACTCCATACTATTGTTGTGGATTCTGTACATTATTATTTTGCTTATTGTGTACATTATTTTGCTCTTTGTCACACAGATATATCGCTAGTGCGAATTATTGTGTACATTATCCTTATTGCCTTGTTACTGGGTCCACGATACGCTGGCTCGTTCTTTATCGCTTCAACATAAAAGTCATATCGCGACTAAACATTGAGAAAAAAAAGGAGGAAACAAAAAAAACAAATCATGAAGTTTACATTGAATTTAAACATTAACTTTGCATGCCTTGATGATTTTCTTGTGATATTGTTGATCACCCAAAGCTAGCTGAAGGTTCTCAGGAACCTTATGATGATGATGATGATGATGATGATGATATTATTATTATTATTATTATTATTATTATTATTATTATTATTATTATTATTATTATTATTATTATTATTATTATTATTATTATTATTATTATTATTATTATCCCCAGGATCCAGTTGCCTTCCACAATACGATGCCGATGGTACTTTCTTCGGCCGATCTTACACTCGTCGATTTGTACGACGTGGCCGGCACCACCTATTTTGCCCCTGTTGATGTACTTGTCATCCATTGACGATAGACAATGCTCTCTACAATAGCTGAACCAGTCCGCTATTGTTGCGTTACTGATAACGCTATCCCCGAGTGAACATTGCGCCGCAGTTTGCTAGTAGGATAGCTGATTCGCAAAACTGTAGGTGAGCAGCAGTACTTGGGCTGGTGGTATTCTGGTGTTTGTGATCCAGGTACCTTTGGCTACGGACTCACAAAACTGTTCAGGGTGACCCCTCCTACAGGAAAAATATTGGAGAGCAAGAGGATTAATGACTTCATTGTCAGAAATCCAGCATTAGCCAACAACAACAGGAAAAAAACTGGAACTTTCTTCCCCTTCTACTGACGGGGTGTAGCACGGCATCACATTCCCTGCATACCATTCGAGTCCTCAGCAGGCCCTCGTCATACAGGAACTGCATGCATGACTCCTCATTAAAGCACAGAGGCGCTAAATCTAATATACTGATAAAGCGATCCATTGCACTAGTTCAGGCAGCCTCAACTCGATGCACTGTGACGTCATATCTTATAGCCCGATGCCCGAGCGTGTGGAAGCGGGCAGAAACGAAGGTCAACGGAGATAGAAAAACAGTCAGTGGCGGAATAACTAAGATTTGCAACATCGGAAGCTTTGAACGTTTATTGAGTGTTGACTGAGTATACAAAGAGAAATAAACATATATTTACCTAGATGCTTAATAGAGCAAATTTAACATACCATTTCATAGCTTATATCTGTCACTTATATTATATTTAATACTTCCAAGTGAGTTCAATTTTGATTCAGACGTCGAGTTTTTTTGTATCCTTTTCCCCCTTATTATCTGTGAAATATTTGGTGTAATTGTCTTTGTAGTACAAAGACGAAGACTGCATTTCAAGTTGCTGTCAGATAAATGGCTTCTGTGACTCGGTTTACAGTGTTTCATTAGTGAAAAGAATTGTTCACAGAGGTAAGTAGAGCCAAATATGCTTAATATGTGAGCTGCTTGTCTGTGTAGTCGTGGAAATCTGGACTGAGGAAAGTTTATATAACAATCGATCAAGTTTCTTTTATGAACAGAGGAATCCTTCATTTCCCGATCATATTGCAGGTCAATAAGTTCTAATTGAAACTCTGTAGGAACGTTCTCGACGTCTACGGCGAAAGGAGTGACAAATAATGGAAAACATGTAGATTCCATAGTTTGTATAATTATTCTATTATAGCTAAGACGTACAGCCGATTCACTTATTTTATGGTCCGTATCATTGTCAGTAGCCATAGTGTCTTTGAGTTTCTGTATCATCATGTCACGTTCCACTCCATTATAGCCGTCGTATTCACTGCTATGAGCAGCGTAATGTCGTTGTAGGTTATACTTTTTAATTGTTTGAACAATCTTACCACACACTAAACATTTCGCGGCATCCCCTAGGTCTATGAACAGATACTGTTGTTCCCAAACAGAGGAAAAAGTATATGGGGAAGATGGGCGAGGATTAGATGAGGTAGCCACAATTAGAGATGTTGCCATTTCTGTACTTCATGAACCGCCACTGCACACTAGTTACACACGTCCGTTGCTGGTGCACTCAGATAAACAACTGTAACACAATGCCCGCTTGCACGCACAGATATGCTGACTTTGCCCGCTGCCCGTATTTACGTGAGTTGAGGCTGCCTGCACTAGTTGCTTCTAAGAAGGTCAGCAGCATACTGCCGACTCCCTCAAAAACATTCAAACTTACTATTGGCAACAAACTCCTAGGGACATTCTGCTGTTGGCAGCACTACATTAACACAGCAACTTCGGCAACTTTCATGACCATTCGTACACACTGCCGAGTGGGACTTTGCCGAAATTCTGACCAAGTGCTCGCGTAAACTAATCTAAACAATATCCGAATTCCCTAGGTTAATTATTTCAATATATGCTTAGGTTTGCATTTTTTAAATATAAAATTTAAGATTTTAGGAACAAGACATAGAACTTTCAACTTGGGATACAGAAATCCCAAGGTTTAGCTTTTTAACTTTTAACAAATACTTAGGTCTGCAGAAGTTTTGAGTGCTTAAGGACTTATGAGATGATTAAAACTATTATCCGCATCAAATCTCCTGCACATGGCAGTAGCCACATTGTGTGCTTTTGCATGAGAGAGATAGTAACATGTGGACAGTATAGGAACAGTGTTTTGCTGTGTGTTTTACTGAAAGCCGTTAAGTGGAGCTGTAAATTAAAACCTTAGTAAAGTTTGGCTATTCAGTTAAACTAAATAAGTGACAATAGAAATCAACATACCTGGTTATTCTAGGACAGTAGCCAGAAGCTTGTCATCACTTGTCATTGTCACTGTCTCTTCCTGCACTGCTTTTGCCCTCTGTATCACTGTTCAAATCTTGGTAATAGCATAAACTTTTTCAGTTTGTTCTACCTTCCCAACCTTAGCCGATACATAGCATCTGTGAAAGAACAATTGTCAAAATAGATGATAATTATTTATTAGTATAATAACATTAGTGCAAATATTACCATGCTAGTAATTTAGTTAGTAAAAATAGTTTCTGCTAATGGCAGTCCCCATGACGAGCAATTATTGGTGTAACTGGGAACTCGGATAATAAAATAAATGAAAACTACATAATAAAATTAAGTTTAAAATACATGTGATGGTGGTGGTGGCGGCGGTTGTGGGGGTTGTGGCTGTGGCGGTGGATGTTAAGCATATTTAGTTCAGTTATCCAAGTGATTTCTTTCTTTCAATTAGCATCTTTAATAAAAATCTGTTGTGTAAGAGTCACGCAATTTTCTTTATATTTATTTTCATAGCTACACTGAAATGTAGGTTATGGGGGGTGGTGGTGGTGGTGGTGGTGGTGGTGGTGGTGGCAGTGGCGGTGGCAGTGGCGGTGGTGGTATCGGTGGTTATTGTTACTACTACTATGATGACTGTGACTACGAATACTCCAAATATGGGGAAAAATACATAGCTTGCCAAGCTTTAAATTCAGCCAATGTAGTATTTTCCACAAAAGGTCACCACTTTAGATCTATTTTTATTGATTGGCATGTTTTATCTTTTTCCGACATACTAGATTATAGTGTCGGGGAAAGATACAATATGAAAATCAATAAAAATAATGGTCTTTTGTGGAAAATTTAGACACTTGTCTAAAAATGTTTATTTTGAATTCAGGGGCCCTCAAAACATATTTTTGGCGAAAACTCGACATTGAATTTTTGGGTGGAATACCGTACTTCCTCTACTTAATATAAGTACTATAAGTAGAGAAAGTAAAAATGTTATTCAGAGGGATTTAATCAGCGTTATAATTTTGAAGATGAATTTTCTTACATATTTCCGCAATGAAATACTAAGTTGCAAAATGTACAATTTAGGCAAATGTAGAGATTAACATAACATTTTAATTTTATTGCAGGATACTACAGCATGGCTGGATAAGAAACCTGATGGCTTATCAGACTCCTCAAGGTAAGGTACCTATATTAAGAATGTAGGCTGCATGAGGTACCTAGTATCAAATGCCGCTAAATTCCTTCACCTAATATTTTGGATAATAATTGCAAAAAACTTCCCGGAATAAACCACTATCCAAAGTAATTTAACTTCAATGCTAAAATGCTAAGGGAGTCGTTTAACATGAAATTTTGGAATATAAAGTACTTCTGTTGTTGTTGTTTGCTAATGCTGGATTTCTGACAATGAAGTCATTAATCCTCTTGCTCTCCAATATTTTTCACTGATGGATGGGGCACTAGAAGTGGCCGGGCATATTTGAAGGTGGTCTCGATCCATTTCCTCTTGCAGATCACATAGAGGACAGAGTGGTGAAGAATATATCCCAATTCTATTTAAATGTTTTGCCAGACAATCATGTCCTGTAATCAACCTGAAGGTTGCAACTGCTGTTTTTCGAGGATACTCAGGAATCAATGTTTGGTAGTTCCCATCTTTTATTCTTTGATTTTTCATAGTAATATTTTGCAATAATTTTTTTGAATTCAGAGTTGACTAATCTTTTAGCTGCATAAAATGGTAGATTAACTATAGATTTTTGTACACCGCTGGTACCCTTTTTTGCAAGAAAATCAGCTTTCTCATTACCACTCAGTCCACAGTGAGCTGGTATCCATTGGAAGACTGGGTGTTTTTGAAGTGCTGTTAGATGGCTAAGTATCTTCCAACATTCTATAATAGTTTGGTTTTTTGGTGACAACTTGGAAGTAATTGCTATAATTGCTGCCCTGGAATCTGAGAGAATAACTGCTTGCTGAAAATGTGAAATTCTGTACAAAAGATTTTGTAGCGCCATTCGAATAGCTTCAATTTCCCCATCAAAGTTAGTAGTTCCATAACTTAAAGATTTGTAATAGGAAAAGAGGTGACATGTGACTCCAGCACCTGCCCCATCTTGGTTTGGTATCAATGATCCATCAGTATAAATATGGAGCCATTCATGTTCTGGAAATCTAGTATGGATTGTCTCTAATGCCAATAATTTTAGAACACTAGTTGGAGTATCACTTTTTTTAACTTCTTCTGTTAGGTGTAAATAATATGTGATGTCTAATGTTTGTGACAGATTGACTTTAGATATGAAGTTTTCCTTTGAATTAGGAAGGTGTACATCCTTCTTGATGTCTTGAATTTTGGAAAGAAAGCTCTCCTGAGTCTTAAGTGTATGTGTAAAATTTCTCTTGTGGCATGTATTGAATGGGAGTCTGATCAACTTTTCGTGTTGAATAAGAGTCGCTTTTTCTATTTCATATTCAATGGGGCATTGGTTGGTTAGAATTTCCACAGCTGCTATTGGTGTCGTTTTGATAGCACCTGTAATTAATCTCAGACTTTGGTTTTGAAAGATTTGAATTTTTTTTGTGTTTGCTGTTACAAGAACTTCGCTGCAGTAAGTAAATAATGGCTTTATATATACATTGTATGTTGTGTTAAGAGTTGCTTTGGAACATCCCCACTTCATTCCTGTTAGACGTTTTAACAGTGAAAGGCGCCTCTCTGCTCTTTGTATTATATTTTCTATTTGTTTGGTCCATGTAAGTTTGGTATCAAATGTAACTGCTAAATACTTTGCTTCCTTTGTTTCTGGTAATTGTTGACCCTCAAAATTTAGTTTTATTTTTAGTGGTTTTTTTCTTAGTGAAAAGATTTGGTAGTTTGATTTTGTTGTATTAACAGTCATTAAATTTTCTTTGGTCCACCTCTGTAAGTTGGTTAACCTCCTGGGCGACAGCCATTTAAAAACTCCGCAGGCCGAGAACGGATACCCAATATCCAGCGCAGGGCATTTAAATTCTTAAATGAGCTAAAAGTGCTTCCTAAATACACAGCTGTATTTTGCGTAAATTTTAAGTTATTTTAATGAAACAAAAACTGGTATAAAACTCATTATATGCAGTATACGTGTACATCATCAGCAATGTTAAGTTGCATTTACAAATCGTTGAAATGGCACTATTTGCTTCACTTGGTAAAAAGTTAACTTTGCTTTGTCGAAGGTGCCTAATCTAATTTCTCGGAAAGAAACAGTAGTGTATGTGTGAGCTATGCGTCAGCAAATCACAGTACAATGTGAAATAGAACACTACTGTATGCGTGGTTTATGAGTTATCAGAATAAAGCAGGTTTGCAATTTTTCCTTACACGTGTTTCGTAACTTGGATATAGCTTACAGGCTCCGTTTGTTTCTTTCTTGAAATGCATACGTATACTTTCCTGCTTGTAGCTGAAGTGAGAAGCTTTTGAGTGTTACATCTCAGAGCTAAAACATGGCATCAACAAGCAGTGTTGCACAAAGGTTAGCGAGTGGTGGAAGTGTAAGGGCTTCTGAAATTACACACGATAATGTGGAGGACTTCTTGCTGTGTGACAGCAATTTGGATATTGATGGCAAATTTTCCGAATTTGAGGGGGGTGTGGAGGATATAGGTATGAGTAGCAGTGAGGAAGAATGTGACCAACTTCCTTCAGGTGTTCGTGAAGAGTCAGCATTGTGGAGTGCTGAAAACAATTGCAATACAAACAGGCACATCTTCACGAGCACAGGGTCTGGTGTTCAATCCCAGGCTCAGCTGACTTCTGACAGCCAACCAATTGACATTTTTACAAAATTTTTTACTACCGACTTAGTGTCTCTCATTGTTTCGGAAACAAATGTATATGCGTGAAAGGTGAAGGAAGACCTGCTCTCTAAAGGTAAATTAGGGCCTAAGAGCAGAATTCAAAGGTGGACAGAAGTAACACTCAATGAAATTTACAGGCTAATTGGTCTAATTATACTTATGGGTGTTATTCGTAAACCTGCATTATACATGTATTGGTCCACAGATGACATGCTAGCTACTCCTTTTTTTGGAAAATGCATGTCAAATAACAGGTTTACATCAATTTTGCAGTTCCTTCATTTCACCTGCAAGAGAATGTAAATGACAAACTCCACAAAATTAGGCCTGTTTTCGATTATATTATTTCAAAATTTAAAGAAAATTATGTGCCTGGTGAAAAGGTCACTGTTGATGAAAGCCTAATACTTTGGAAGGGCCGCTTAGGTTGGAAGCAATACATCAAAACAAAAAGGGCTAGATTTGGTATAAAGAGTTTTGATGTTTGTGAAAGTAAAACGGGATATCTTTACAATAGCTGCATTTACACTGGTCAAGGGACTGACAATACTGGAGACAAAGATTTGGGCTTATCTGGCTCCATAGTAATGCACCTAATGGAACCTGTGCTTGATCAGGGTAGGACTGTGTACTTAGATAACTGGTACAGCTCTCCTAAATTATTCATGGCCTTACACAAAAGAAAGACTAATGCAATTGGAACAGTACGTTCAAATCGTATTGGTTTGCCAAAAGATGTGAATACGAAGGCTCTAAGGAGAGGGGAAATGGAGGTGCGTCAGCTCCCACCTTTGACCTACCTTGCCTGGCAGGACAGGAGGGTAGTTACGGCATTATCCAATTGCAGCTCTAAGATTTTGATGATTGACACTGGAAAAACAGATGCCCATACCAAAATGTTCATTTTCAAGCCTGACGTTATCCAGGAATACAATATGCACATGGGCGGTGTCGATCTAGTAGATCAGGTATTGCAAGTATATCCCTCTTTACAAAAAACAGTGAAATGGTATAAAAAGGTATTTTTGCACCAGCTGGATATAACCATATACAATTGTTTGGTAATTTGGAGAGCTCTAAACCCATAAACCCACACAAGACAATGACCTACCTGGACTTTCGACTATCAATAGCTCGCAGCCTAATTGAACAATACCAGGTTGAGAGGCCTCTTCATACTGGGGATAGAAAATCCAAAACCCCTGCACCCCTCAGACTTCAAGGAAAACATTATCCTAAAAGGATACCGTCAACAGCAAAGAAGTCCCGCCCATCTCGAAGGTGTTTCGTGTGCCGCAAGAAGGGAATCCGTAAGGAAACTGGGATGATCTGTGGCAAATGTGGAGATGTGCCCTTGTGTGTTTATCCCTGTTGTGAGGCATATCACTGCAGAAGGAACATATAAAGGTAAGCTAGTAAAGCATATAGAATTTAATTAAATATTTCATAACGGGGGAAAATTAAAATTAGTTGAGTTAGATAGAGGATAAATAAGGGTTAAATGCACAAACGCACAGGACATGTATACACGTCCATATCGCTCGTCCGTCATTTTAAATGGACGTGATTTCACGTCCATATCCCTGAAGAGGTTAAGGATTGTTGCATGGTTTTTTCTAGTTCTGTACTTTTGCTTTTTGGTTTTGAAGTCCACATTACTAAGTCATCAGCAAATAGTGCACACTTCACACCTGATTCTTGTATTTGTTGTGGTAGATCATTAATAAATATATTAAAAAGTGTAGTGCTGAGCACTGCACCTTGTGGTAAGCCACGGTGCACTTGTTTATATTTAGATATATTTCTTCCATATCTGGTTGCAATAAAGCGTTGTGTTAGGAAATGACATAGCCATGAAAACATTGGACCTTGTATCCCTATTTTTTTTACTTTCTTTAGTAGTTTTGTTCTGCTTATAGAATCATATGCACTTTGGAAATCAATAAAAACTGATAATTTATCTTCTTTTCTATTGAAGGAGTCTTTGATTTCTTGACTGAGAAGTAAGACTTGTTCATTTGTAGAGTGGAACTCTCTGAATCCAGCTTGACATGGGGATATTAAATTTTGTGATTCTAGAAACCAATTTAACCTGTTTGACACCATTCTTTCCATCACTTTTGCTATTATGCTAGTAAGAGCTATTGGTCTATAATTTTTATTTCTGATGCTGTTTTGTCTTTCTTCAAGAGTGGGACAATTATTGCTTTTCGCCATTCAGCAGGTACAGTGGTTTTCCAGGATAGATTGTAGAGTTTCAGTAGTTGTTGTTTTGCTGTTTTTCCAAGGTTTTTTACAAACTCTGGATGTATGTGATCTGGTCCTGGAGACTTTTTGTTTTTTAGATTATTTATTGCAATGTTCAATTCTTGCATATTAAAATTTTGAAAAAAGATATTGCACTGAGTGTTAGGATCACATTCTCTTTCTTGTTTCAAATCTTTCTTAAATTCTTTACGTTCCTTTTTATTATTTCTTGTTACTTTATATGAATTAGCATAATATTTATTGAATGTTTCGGCTATGACTGCATCATTTACTAACATTTTATTGTTGTGTATGATAGGTGTGCTGTTGTTTTCTTTCCTGTCCTTGACATTTTTTATGAACTTATGAGCTTTGTTACCATCTGTCCTATAATCCATTTCTTCTAAGAAATTATTAAAGTGACTCCTTTTAGCAGTATTAGTTTCTTTTTTTAGTGAGGCACATTTCTTCCGCCATATTTGTGTATCTGATATGTTTTTTGTTTGTTCAGCTGTATTTCTAGCTATATCCCGTTGCTTTTTCAGTTCTTCTAACTGGGGGTTCCAAAAGGGTTTGAAATTTTTAATTCTTCCATGAGGAATATGTCTTTTTGCAGTTTCTAGGATGACTTTACAGAATTCTTTGTTCATATGATCTGGTTGGTCATGCAGCTGTGAGTTTGCTTGTTCTTTAAATTTATGTTCTAATTCAGTTTTATATTGGTTCCAATCTGCTTTTTAAAAGTTCCAATACAGATTCGTAAGACCTTGACTGTTATTTGTATTCTCTAGTTTTATATCAGCAATTACTGCTCTGTGACCAGAACTTGGATCTTCTATAACTTGTTTTTTAATTTTTGAAACAATATCTGTTGTAGCTAACAAGAGGTCTGGGTTACTGCCTGCTCCAGAATAATGTATGAAGGTTGTGGGATCTTCTTTACTATAAATCAGTTCAAAAGTTGTGGTATTCAAAAATTCTTCGACTATCTTCCCTGTAGAATCCACTTTTTCATAACTCCATCTTTTGGAATGTGCATTGAAATCCCCAATTACGATTGTTTTATTTAATTGGTCAACAAGTGAGAGATCTGGTTCATTCCTGGGAGGATTGTAAATACTGTATAAGTGTATATGTGTTTTGTTATCCCAAAAATTTAGCTTTATTAATTCACTTTTATCTGTGTTATCCATTTCTTTAACAATTTCAAAGGAGGTTTTAATATCCTTTTTGACTCCAACTAATATTCCACTACTTATCTGTCTATTTTTGGGTAGTAAGTGTAGTAAAAATCCAGTAAAATTGAAGTATTTAAGTTGGTCATTTGTTAGATTTGCTTCTTGTATTACAAATATATCAATGTTATAGTCAAATACAATTTTATTCAGTTATACTCTTTTTGTTTGTGTGAGACCACCCTCATTCCATTGTAGAAGTCTGATGTTAGATCTTCTATTAATGTAATGTTTTGGTTCTCGAGAAGCAGTCCCCGCCCGGAGATCCGAATGGGGAACTATTTTAACTCCGGAACATTTTACCCCTCGAGTCGTATTTCATAAAAAAGAGAGCAATAGCAGTAATAGTAACCGTTTTTTTTTAGAGAGCACCATATTTTTATGTTTTGGCGGTCACATCGCTCTCTCACAACCCCCAGAATGTCTGGGGGACCACACCTGTCGTTGGTTTACGGGTCTCACCGACCTGACCGGGAGAGTTATCAAAATAAATTCACCGACCATATCCTCTGATTACCAATCAGAAGACATATTACATGCCATGACAGGTCTGCATGTTAGGGGTTAAGGTTTTATAGAAAAATTAGAGAACTGGAGAGGTTGGAAAAATAAAGACTCCCTAGCCCTCAGAACCCTAATAGCATCGGGGTCGGAAGAGAACAAGAGATGACCAAGGTAAGGTCAGATAGGAAAGTTACAGTGAGGAGCAAAACACCAGTAAGTGGAAGTAATGTTCTGCTCAGCTTGGGTACCTTGTGGTTGCCATTCACATATCCCCTAGACGGAGACCCCTGAGTAAATAAAGTACTTCTGCTGAAGTTACGCTGGAGAGGCAGTATTACTGAAGAATTTCACAGTTGGCACAGTGTTCTTCTAACTGCAGATGCAGTAATGGACTGTGTTCCAGAACCAGCAGTTGAAGATGCTGACAATGACTTGGATGAAAGTTTGTCTGAATTCATTGACCACATCTAAATACTAAACTAACATGAAACTAAAATGCAGTATTATCAGTTAAAAACAACTAGACTAACTTAATGTGAAAACTAAATGCAAAATTGTCCGTGAAAAGCAGCTAACTTCATTTTCTGTCAACACTATATTTTGCTACCCATAATGTAGACATTGATTTGATAAATAACAACGTATTCATCTAATGCCTTAAACACATGTATGAAACTTTACCCTGACATAAATCATTTTCTAATTTACTGATTTTTCGTGCAATTTCAAACTTTCGACTTCAAATATCTCAAAAGTAGCTTTTATGGAGATAGCAGGTTGTCCCAGTACGCTGAGGATATGTACTATCCAAGACATCACAAAAATGAAATAATGAAAAAAATCAAAATTATCAAAATTAGAAAGGATGTTCTTTTTATCCATTATTTTTTACACAGAAAATATAAGTTGATACCCTGTATAATTCACCAAAGCAACCAAAATGTTATCGTGAAACTCACCTATTTTGTAGACTGGAACTGCTGCTGAAGTGCATTTAATTCTTTCCATTGAAGTACATATATTACAGCAATCATTTTAAGGTTTGAGAACAGAAACAATTTTCTATTGATTCTAAGAATTGATTTATATTGAGAAAAGCATTGTTTGGCTACAATAGACATGAAGGCACATATTTAAAGGTTGCTGTTTCTTCCAGCAACAATGTTTCTTCCGTATGTGACAATTTTCATTCCAAATTACCATATAAGATATTGGCAATATATGTTGTTGCATATGGTTTTATTAGAATTAACTCTAATACAAAGAAAGGCATCTTTAAACACAATTGTACTAACAATGAAATAATATTTTAATATATCTTAAGGAACATTTTGTATTTTGTTTCTGGCATTCCTGTATAGAGCTGGTAAATTACATTGTTGCTGTTGAATTGGATTGAGACCTGTACATTGAAGTAGATGTGTTGAATCCATCACTGATTTAGCTTCTTTGCAAATGACACACTCTTCTGTTGGGAATAGGTTTATTCTTGCTGGATGAGCTGCTAGGCAGTCATGTCTTGCTTCCAGTCTAAAAATTGCTACTGCTTCTTTTCTTGACTTATATTTATTTTTCGTCCATAAATCCTGTATTTTTGCTTTGTTGTAATGAGTGGGGTAATTCCACTCTGCCATGTTGTTTGAATTTTATTTATGATTATCCTCTTGATTGTGTCGACTGTGGGTGGTCTATTTCATTGCCTTCTACTCCAACATAGGCAGGGACCCATTATAATGTGATAGTTTTCTTTAAGTTTTTAAATTTATTTAATATATGTTTGATGTCTTGAATTTAAGGCGAGTAAACTTTGATATTCAAAGATACAGCTTATGTAGCAGCCAAAGAATCTAAGTAGGACTGCTTTTTCAAACAATTTAATTCTATAAATCAAATTTTGTAGAGCCAAATAGATAGCTTTGATCTTTCCATTGAAATTATAATATTTACCTACTGAAGCATATTGTGAGAACAATTTGCAACAACTCCGGCCCCAGTACCTCTGTTGTCTATATATGAGTCATCTATAAAGACACAACCATTGATCTTGAGGGTATTTTTCATTTAGCATACTAAGTGTGTAGCATTTTAATATTTCTGGATTTTGGCAATATATTGTAATGTATAGTAGTACCCCAGATTATTTTGAAGTAATTAAATTTTTCTACTGCTTTCTTTGCAGTTTCACCTGATGCAGATTTAAGCTCTAGTAAGAGATTTCCTGTTACACTTATATTTGCGCCAGTGGTATGTCATTCGTTCGAGTGCTGTGATGGCTGTAGAAATGCAGGTGAAATATGACTTAATGTACATTAAGTTCTCCTTTGTTCCATACCTACATAGAGCGCTTTGTGCTTCAGTAATGCTTTCTGCTGTTTTTCAACTTCTTGTAGTATTTTCTCAATAATTGAAAATTGATAATATATTGCAGCCTGTAATCAGGTCTCTCATCTTGTAATAATTGGTTGGGGAGGAAGTGGAATTTTTGGTGCCCACTATTTAAACAAATTTATTATACTTGGAGATTTAAGGGAGACTTTTTTATGCTTAATATTAACCAATTTCAGTAGGAAAATTTAAGTGCAGACAGTGTGCTGTATGTGCCAAGCATGTTACATGAATTACTGTATTATACATAAGTTTTAGTTCCCTATCAGCCTTGACCGTTAAGGGGTAAACATCTGATAAGAACCAAACTGCATTTTCATATTTAATTCCCTCTGGCCACAATAATGTGATGTTGGGTTCAGCACACAACAAAGGACAGATGGGGCCAAACTACTTCACACTACAATGCTTGGCCAGCGAGTGGACAAAGATGTTCAAGGCCAGGCTGACTCACATGACTGCTGTGTGTACATGACTGTCAACAATCGAAGTGGCAGAATCAAGAGGGGTTTTGAGAATGTTCGCAAGACTTCTAGCTGTGTTATTTCATGTGGGTGTGGTTGTGTGGGGGGGGGGGGGGAGTTGGAATTTGAGAAAGGTCTGTGTGACGTCATCCTCAGTGTGAAAGGAGGCCAGAGAAAAGCAGAGCAATGAGTTCTAGAGTTGAGTTACAGACATGAGTTGGTCAGTGAGTGTGAGACAGCTGTGCGTGCGTGTGTGGCCCTTTTGGTATATTGTAAGAAGATTCAACAAGCATCATGAGTGATTACCCGTAATTAGTGCATGAGAAACAGAGAAAGTGAAGAGAGACACTAAAAGGACTGAGCAAGGTTATGAGAAATAAAAGTTGTGATAGCTCAAAAGACTGCAAACTTTGTTAGCAACAAGAAGAAAGCTATGTATTTGTGGTAAAAGTTTAAAAGATAAATAAAACAACCAGACTGATTTTTGAGTAGGCGTAGGCTTTCACGGCCGGTGTTCGAAATTCTAAAAGAGTCTTCCGAGCTGATTTGCCGTGGTTTGCTGGAGTAACTTGGTCCAGACGTTTTGTCCACTACTGCGGTGGACGAAACGTCTGGACCAAGTTACTCCAGCAGACCACGGCAAATCAGCCCGGAAGACTCTTTTAGACTGATTTTTGTCATTTTGTTATACTGGTGTCAGGAGTAGGATTTGTCAGATTGTCATTTTGTCACAATAACATTATATTATTAATACTTGTGCAGTGGAATGATTTGTTCTAACTATTTCTTCCACTGTTAGAAGTTATACTTTTGAATTTTCATTTTGACAGTGTACCAACAATTACATTACATATAGATAGTCTACATGCATCTGGAGTTTCATCCAAATTAAATTATCTTTAATAGAATAAGAGATTTTTTTGTATTCTTTCCTATATTAAAGAAACCTAATATTTACAAAGAGTAGAGTGGTATGGCTTGTTTCGTTTCTAAACTAATTAAGAATGTTTAAATTTATATAATGAAATGTCAGAACTAGCGAAAGCATCATATGTTATTAAAGGTTAACAACTGTGGCCCAAAAGATGAGCAAATTGCTTTGTTTGAGGTATTCACATATTTTTAGCATATACACTGTGTAGAACTTTTCTTCAGTGAGGCATTTCTTAAATGTTTTGCTGTTTTCAAATGTTGCTTCACTTGAAAATGTCTGCACTTAAGTCTTTCATATGCAACACAAAATACCATGAGCCCATCTGTAGTAGGCATGCTTTCATTTTCAGTACACATAAACTGAGATGAGTAGATAACTGCCATTTCTTTGCAGATATACATTCAGTTATTCAGGGCTGGTGCTCAATTATGGAGGGTTATTTCCAATCTACTAACAAGTTTGACTTCCTACCTTACAAAAAACCAAGTCTTCACCACCAGTTATGCTCTGTTTTAGTCCCTTCACCCGAGCAATTGCCCTTACCTTAGTTTTCATTGCAGAAGGCTCTTGTATAGTGCTGTCATGACCAGAAGTTCCCATTCCTCTTTACAGGGTTTCCAAAAACTACCCACTTATTGTTCAGGAGTGCCCACTTCCCTGTGCCCTTTTCAAGTGTCCAAATGTGCAGTAATCTATCAGAGAGGCATAAGATGATTTTACTGGGATGTTGTTGAATGGAATAGCATGTATTCCAGGTTCCTGCTCCATTGTTTGCAAGAATGCAGGGGGTCATGGCTGTATGCCTTATCTTGGTG
The DNA here is from genome assembly GCA_030765045.1 of Tenodera sinensis. Taxonomy (NCBI): domain Eukaryota; kingdom Metazoa; phylum Arthropoda; class Insecta; order Mantodea; family Mantidae; genus Tenodera; species Tenodera sinensis. Next base: position 47,803,342 of record CM060970.1, read on the forward strand.
CACCCAGACATTTTTGTCTAGAGAGCTAGGATTTCAGTGTGGTAAACTTGGGATACAACTTCATCCTAATAATACTTGCAATTGATTTTGGCCTTTTTAGCAACTCTACAAATTATCTGTTTCCCATTGTAGCAGTAACCAACAATGATCATAAATCCCTCTAAGAAATTTTCTCTGCATTCTACATACCATTTTTCCACCCCTTGGTCGGTAGTAAATTGCACGGGGTTTGTTGCAGTTCCTAAGATACATATATATGTTTCATCTGTTGTAACCACAAGTTTCCATTTTTCTTCTGCTAGGTGCTTCTTGTAGAGTATTCGGCTGTTGGTACAATGTTCGGATATGTGACGTGGCAAGAACTTATGCACTCAACCTTTGTGACATTACTCTATATTCAGATCTTCGTCTATATTAGTTATAACAGTCCCAGTGAGTTTGCAATAGTCTGCTGCATTGCTGGATTATTGTCAAAGATGAGGGCCTTGACCTTCCTTATCATTGGAGAGCATTTAGTAGCAGGTTGTGGGTTTGCCTGTTATTTTCCTTTAGGGATTTATCCCATGGGGACCCTTTGCCTTTTTATTCAACACTGAGCTAATCCTGTATTGTGACACAACAAAATTCCTCTTCTAGCATGCGTCAATAATAGCAGAATAACTACATTGTGCATCTGAAATGACAATAATGTAGCCATCCCAATATGCTTCAATCTGCATAAGCATTATGAGAGTTACATACACGTCCTACTGCTATGAAAACTGCACAATAGATTAGTTTCTCACAAACGCTTGGCGTTGCTGCGCATACAGGAATGTGGCAACCTCATTCACAATTCACTAATCAGAGCTCGGAAACAACCCTCCATATATGTTTCTCCTTATATATTTTCCTTTAATAGATCACACAATTTGCTTACTCCTTTATATGTTTATTGCAAGATATATTATGCATGATTTGCGTATGCTATTGAATTCTCGCTGTTGCACCACAAAACAATAGGAATGCAGGCATTAATATTTTTGGACTGCATTATTCCTGGACACATACTAATACATCGGCTCATGTGTCCCCAGATTGCCTGTGATGATACTGATGACAGTGATGGAGTAACCCTAAATGAGTGTTCCCAATATGCAATATTAATTCAAGCTCCAGAAATTACACAATGATCTCTGTCATTCCAAAGCATCACTGATGCAGCATTTCTGTGATTAATGCACATAATCAACTATGGTTGTCGCTAATTTAATGGCAGCTGATAGCTGACTATTACTGCTGTTTTTCCTGTTGTGCAAATAAACTTTTTGGTGCAAATTATATTTATTTCACTGGCTTTACAGTGTGATTTCACAGTGTGTAACTATACAACACCACAAGGTGTGGCAAGCCAATGACAAGTTTGCATTGATCCATCCGCCATCAAATTTTCCAACAGCCATAGTGTATGATTTGTTTGGAGCAATCAAAGAAGTAAAGAAGATTTGACATTTTTTTAAAGTCAGTATAAAGCATCGGTACTCTGAATATTTTTGATCCGGCGTGCATGTAAATACTCTTCTTCTTTTACTTCACGGTTTGTGCTTCAGCCTGTTCCAGCTCTAAAGGTACTCAAAGCAGAGTGTTACAGTTAATATTTATGTATTTGTTTAATTTATTGCTTTTTCAAATAAAAGAATATATAATACAAATTAATTAAATTGGTTTCATTGCTTTAAGCACTTCCATGAGTCATATGCAAGACTACATAATTAATTTGAACAGTAATCTAAGAAAAAAATGTTCCATAAAAAAATAACTATTACACTCATTATACATTGTTTTAGATATTCCTATTTCAAAACAAATAGCTGAAGTTATACTGGATTAAGAAAAGGCAAAATAAATTCATTAATTCATCCAGTATGACCTGTTAAAAGATAATGATACTGCATGCACACATAAGCAAAGCACACATCACATCATCTTACCCTATCCCACTCCAGCAGGAGAGTGAACAGGAAGAAGGTATAGAATGCTAGATACAATCTGTATGCATACTAATATCTCCCTTTCTCTGATCTATAAATACTGACTCCTCAATATTGATGGCTTATCTTCCGATATTTCAGATTATATACTGAACCAGTTAACCACGATAGCCCAGATAAATCACTTTCTGCAGATTTAAATGATCAGAGCTGCTTCAAATTAAAGGAAGATAGTTCAGAATACAAAAGAAGAACCAGAAGACAGAAGCAGCAAGAAAATCTTACCGAAGTGTCCCATGCCGAAAATCATGAAGTCTTGCATTTTTCTCTTATGACTGATCATGCTGAACTTAATATTCAGAATTGTACAATATCTTCAAACTGTAAGCAACGTACTGTAGTTAATGAGAAAGAAAGGCCACATACATGTAGAATATGTGAAAAGAGCTTCATCCAGACATCACACTTGAAAGAGCATTATCTGATTCATACAGGCAAAAGACCATACAAATGTAATGTATGTGAGAAAGCCTTTACTCGGTCCTCACATTTGAGGAACCATAATTTGATTCATGAGGGCAAAAAACAGCACCAGTGTGATGTTTGTGGGAAGAGCTTTACTATTTTATCATATCTGAAACAGCATAAAACAATTCATGAGGGCAAAAAACCTCATAAATGTGAAATTTGTGGGAGGTGCTTTACTCACAAGGCACATATGAAATCACATCATTTGATTCATGAGAACAAAAGATTGTACAAGTGTGAAATTTGTGGAAAGAGTTATGTTCGTCTTTCGCACTTGAAAGTACATGCTTTGTTTCATGATAAAAATAGACAACACAAATGTAAAATTTGTGGGAAGAGCTTTGTTCGAATACCAGACCTTAGAAAGCATAATTGGATTCATGCAGATGAAAGACCACATAAGTGTGAATTTTGTGGCAAAACTTTTGCTCAAGCATCAAACCTAAAGTTTCATATTATGATTCACGATCGTAAAAGACTACGCAAGTGTGATACATTGGGGGAAGTCCTCAAGTATGAAAAAACATAATGGGATTCAAGAGAGCAGAAACACACATAAATGTATGCATGAAAATGTTCTGCTGCATAAAATAATTTAATTTTTAGCCATTTATCCAGAAATATTTTGAGTTTATGAATGGGTAGTGAGATGATATGATCCGGAAGGTCATTGTACAAATGTAGTTCTATTATATTTGTGACTGTTGTATTTTTGATAGCCTTGAAAAAGGTAAATCTAAGGTTGAATTATTTCGTGTTGTGTAACTATATATTATTTGTTACCTATTTTTGATAATTTTAAAAACGGTAAATTAAGGGCTGAATAATTTTATGTTATGTAACTATGTATTGTTTGTTGAAGCACATACTTTTGTGAATTTTTTTTCACTAAGATCAGAGAATGGTAAATGTACAATGCCAACACAATCATGATTTTAAGATTTGGAAAAATTGTTTGCAAGTATGGTTGAAATCCAGATTAGCAATACTTCTATATGATTGCCTTTTATTTGCCACTAATGTTAGTGATTAAAGTTACGGTCATTTTCTGTTTCTAAACCTACCAAGTGAATGATGGTTAGTTAGTACTTGTGGAATTCGTTATGGGTAGTATAGTAGTGTCAGTTTTGTTTACCCACATTTCTTAAGATATTTCGATATATGTCATACATACTCATGCACACAAATCTTAATAGAAAAAGTGTTGCAAATTTCACTGTTTTTTGGTGTTCAAAGCTTCTTGTTAAATCATGTTGGAGTAATTGTGGGCAAAAGTGGCTCTAAAAACTTCTGTGTCATATTATACAAATTCCTTTTTTTTTTAGACTGATATAATTAGATGTACATGCTGGCATGAAGCATTTAAGTCCCATTTTAAAACGGGTATTATAAAATAAAATTTGTACACTCCTTGGTTGGCCAAATCTATAAACAATTGTACATCAATTTTGTTTAAGCATATTTTAGTGGATTGTAAATTCACATTATAAATTATGCTTTCCTAAAGGTTAAAAGGTTTAGCAATTATTTGTATCACGTTGTTTAATTCAACACAGACAAATGCTATTAATAGCACAAGAAAGTGTTTCACACTGGAGTGATATAACCTTTGGAATGCTCAATGCATATTTGTCACAATTATCACTGCCGGTTACCTCTACAGTTAGAGCCGATCCATGCCTCAATGTATTGTATTCATTTTAACCCCTAGCGCAACAGCCCATGAAGAGCCAAGGCTTGCCACCCACCCGCTGCATCCCCCACCTCTGCCCGCTACAGGTGTCATTGGTGGGGTTGTATTCATTTTACTTCAGCTAATTTATGTATTCTTGATCGATTAGAGCATATTTCAAATCTTTTTTTGTGTTTCTATTATATTTGTGGCTTCCTAATAGGATGTAATACTGCAACTGGTGTCAGAAATTAGAAAAAAATTTGCAGGAGGTAAAATAAAGAAAAATCTAATTCCACGTGAATTTGTTACCTTACCATGGCATAAACCTCTCAAATAGAACAGGCCAGATACTCAGGTCTTCAAACATACTGAATAAAATCTCTCTAATTACTTGGAAATGTAAGATTTGAGGTAATGTTTTCATGCGATGCAGTCAATTATAATCTCACTTTTCACATAATTCCCTGGTGTCTTGGACACCAGTGACAAAACTTTGTAATTCGATAAATGGCCAATGTTATCTAAATTGTTTTTATAGAGCATTAGAATAGTTTATTGAGCCATCAGTAGAAGCAGATTATTCATTGCCACAACTTCTCACCTTTAAACACAATTATTTAGGTAACAGTACATTTGATTAAAAAACTGTTAATTTACATCCACTCTCTCACCTCCTTCAGTCTGATGGATTATGTCACTTCCACCATGTATTAGCAACTAGTGTATGATTATATGGAGAAATAAAAAAAAAAGAAAATTTGGCAATTTTTTAAAACTGGTATAAAGCACCAATTCTTTGAATGTTCATGTTTAGTTTCAGTTGAAAACTAGCATGCATGTAATTACTCTAAACCAACCTATAGGGCATGCCTACTGCAGAGGAATTGGAGAATTTCAGGAGTGTCGCGAGCATTGAAAAATACATTTGATTTTGCCAAACAATGAAATTTACACAATTTCCTTTTGTGTGTCCTGCAAAACAATCTACTGCAAATAATTATCATAGTGACTGCTAGATGTAATCACATTTAAACTGTCCTTTACCTAAGAGTTCACCCCAACACAGCTAGATCCCTTTGCATCTGCCAGGAGCAGACAAGAAGTGTTTCAAGGGAAACTTTTACCATGGCTAGAGTAATTGAGGAGCGTTTTTTCGAAATTCGATAGATGCACAAAATGGGTTTCTGAGAAAAACGTTTTTTTCTATTTATTGGCAATACTAATTGGTTAGCACAGCAAATATATTAATCATTCAATTCTCCTTCTTGATACTGTCTCATTGAATGTGAAAAGAAACAAATAGCATAGTTTAACACGTGCAAATTTGGGGTTTGAAAATGCGGAGTTTTTTCAAACGCCGATAAATGCTGATTAACTTTTCTGCGTGAGCGAGAAATTACAACATGAAATTTCGTTACTTTTGTCATTAATTGTTTTTGTTGCTTTTTATCTATGCATTTATTATTTTCTTATTTATTTTCACCTCTTTATAATACATAATGTACTATACAACCGACATATTAATGTTTATAAGGATTATTTTAATAGGTACAAACTTGGAAACTAAGTACTGTTACATTCACAATAACATAAATGTGTTTTATTTATATAACAAACATTGAATACCACAAAGAAATTTCAAACAATATGAATAAGTAAGTTTTAACCTTTAATAGTGCTTGTGCAGTCTGTGCATGGTTCTTAGTTCATTTCTCTTTTCCACATCTGCCTCTGTCTTAATCTTCATCAGTTCCTTGAGCATGTGTCAGTGTGTGGTGTACAGAATGAAAGATTGAAGAAGTTGTAAAATGTGTTTTTATATTTTGACAATGAGCAGACTGGTAGATTTCTTTCGTTGCAGAAGTTGATCCACATTTTTCTGATATCAGGTTCTGGAGGTAAATATCCTCTAATTGATTTTGCTCTTCCATAGTGGCTTTCTCTACATCTGTACTTCTTAATATCTTGCTTTATACTCGTAGCAGCAGTAATGCCCTTCTGTAACATTCCTGTTGTCACCTCCTCTGGTTTCCTTTGGGGCATTCCCAGATAAGTAAAATTTTCTAGCCAGGAGAGATAATCTAACTTTTGACACCCCTGTGATTCCTTGGAAGCTTTAGTTTTAGGATTTCATGGAGTGTACTCGAGACTATGTGAACATGTAATTGCTGGAGTATGAGTTTTCCTTGACTTGCATTTTGATTTCCTTTCCTTGTTTTTGCAATTTCTACCTCCAGCGCATTCTACGACAGGTACAGTTTCACAATCTGAGCTCCTGTCCATTGTGCATAGTACAGTGCAGTTCTCCAGCCAAGATTATTCTTCATCCTTCCCTGAGTCTGAAAGTATGAATGTAAGTGTGATCGTGTGTGTGAATTCAATGTATAAAAACCCCCAAAGACCGAAAAACCCACTGTTAAACGAGTAACACCATTGCCAATAGGCAAGGTTGCCGATATGACCTCTGCAGTTAAAGGTGGGATATAAATGGAATAAAAAGCTTGCAGAAATTAATGTGAAATACAAGTGCACAACCTGAGTTCGCAGTTATTTCCAACGAAGCAGCAGTGTACAAAGCTTACAGAAATGATTGAGAATTCCAAGAATCGCAAGAGTGAGATGGCAGTCAGTGCCAACATGTGTTTCATAGAATTGAGGTTGCTACACTTTGGATTATAAAATCATAGAATTGCATCTATCTACCTTTGCTTTAACTGAGCAAGTGCATCTATCGAGTTTTGAAAAAAACTGCTGATATTTCCTAGCTTCTACACGGGACAAGAATTGAATTTTGCAAAATCTGATTTCACAGAATGATGCAGAAGGTCAAAATTATGCAGATACTATATATAACTCAATTTCGTAAAATTTTGCATCGAGTTTTTGAAAAAACACTCCTCAATTTTACTATCGAATAGTGGCTGCTCTGTATGTACTGAACAGGCCATTATATGTTGTGTTCCATTCATTTGAGAGAGTGGTGGTTTTGCATAGTAGTGCTAAACATGACTAAATCATTGCCACATTATAGATGGTGCAGTGAGTATATAAAATTTGACTGTATGTATATTGAGAAATAGGATTCTCATTTGCCTCAGACATCATTTGTCACAATGTGCAAGTAATGATACAATGAGGCCAGGATGTTTAGAATGCCATTTGATTACCAATCATTCTGGTTTGAGAGACAAACTATGACATTTTTTTGATGGAAAGAAAGATTCACTCTAAGGAATGAAACTTGATTCGACTGGAAGTTTTTAGATGGAGAATGAAAAGGATATTACAAGCTTTCTTTGCTTATAGCAAAAGACAAGAAACCAGCAATAATTGGTGAGTCTAAAACTGATGAAAATGAAGTGTTTAAAACAGCGGAGTATATTGATAAATTGAAAAATATGTGGATATTTCTAAACACATTCTGCTCCAACTTGTAATTATGTTAATCACAGGACTAGTTTTTCCCACATTTTTTCAATTTATGAATTGGTGAGTCACTTATAAAACATGTTTACTAACGGTATGCAGTACTTGGATAGAAAAGTTGCAAAAATAAAAAAATAACACTCAAATAACACAGTAAGATAGAGTTGATGAAATGGCGCAAGATTTAAAAAAGTAAGTCATAGTAAAGTTTAAGAAATCTATGTTCTTTTATTTGTAGTGTGATGAGACAACTGATATTGATATAAGTGCAGATATTTTGATAAACATTTTCCTAATATGTATCCACTTTGCTGTGATAGTTGTTTTTCTCTTCGTCTAACAGTTTACCTACAAACCATTCACATAGTATACTACCTGATGTTTTTTGCATGGTCATAACTAAACCACGAAATGAATAATGCCTTTTGATGTAAGCTATCATCTTTGCTTTACACCTCACCTATAGATCTAGGTCATGTAAAGTCATTGATCTTGCAGAAATTAATCAAATTTTGTGCCGATTAACATTTATTATTGCAATCCCTCCCCACTGCGTCATGCCTTCTGTGACATGCCTACTTTGAGGTATTTACTAAATTGAAAATATAATCCAGTAATAACTAAAGTTACAAGTTGGCAAATGAAGCAAATATTGCTGTAATTTGGTCATTACGCTGTCCTCAATTACTAATACAAATATCTGTACTTATATCCCTAACAGACTTTATACTGACAAAACGTTTCATAAAGGAAATATTATTTCCCCAATCTCTTAAGAGAACCACAAACAATCTTTGAACATTTTTTCTGCTCTATGTAACTTTTTGTTAGTTAACATCCTTCTTGGGATAACGTTGCTGGAATATGTACTGATGCCGTAAAAGCCATAACAGATTACCATTCTGGGTTTGATCAGTTTGCAAAAGAGAAAAACACCATCCTAACATCATGGTTCTCATTGTATCATACACTGGCAAACTTTGCCTGAAACACTTAAGACTTTTGTGGTTAGTAATGCAAGTAATGAACTATGTCAAATCTAGTGCTATGATAATTAACTTCTTGAGGTTTTATGTCAGGAGTTAAGTAGTGACCAACAAATGCTTCTGTACCTCTGAATTGTCGGTTGCTCAATTTGAAGTCTGAAGTTGAAATATTATTGAAGAGTTCAAAAGAAAAAATCTGTTCTTGCAATTTATAGATGATAAATGTATTCACCATTTTGTATATTTATCAGACTTCTTTAAATCACTCAACCTTTAGAATTTGAAACTCCAGGGACAGAAGAAAATGTTGAAGGGTTCTGATGCAGTAGAAGGTTTCCTAGAGAAAGTATATTTTTGGGGGCATTGCCTTTAGGATTCAGAACCAATGCAACATCTGTTGCACATCTCAGAAAGCTTCTTGGTGACATGCAAAAATCTTCTATTAAATTTGAAAAGTGGATCAATCAACATGATTTTAGAACATTTAACATCTTGCAAAAATAAAATTGGATGCTATTTTCTAGATATCTTATATGTTCAATGCAATGAGTGTAAAATGCTTTGTAATAGAGGTCTAATGGTTGTTTTTAATTAGTTAAAATGTACTGTTAACAAGACAAGCATAAGTATCCTAGTAATTAAGTTTGCTTGTTTACCATCTTCAAGTTCTTGCTTACCAAGCATTGCTTCGTAAGTCTATTTTTATTTTGGTTATCTGTAATTTACTTTAGTTTCGTGCTGTATTATTATTATTATTATTATTATTATTATTATTATTATTATTATTATTATTATTATTATTATTATTATTATTATTATTATTATTATTATTATTATTATTATTATTATTATTGTTGTTGTTGTTGTTGTTGTTGTTGTTGTTGTTTCCTTATAAAATGATTGTTTAATTTTTATTTTGAAATATATAAAATTATTTATTTAAATATTTATTGTTCTGCCCATTTAATATTTTATCCTCTTTGGGGTTGTATGAATTTAACAAATAAGTAAATAAATACATGTTTTAATATCAGTAATAATAAAATAGTTATAAAGCATTCTTTGTTATTAACCATTCCAGCAAAGTAGAACTTTTGTAAATCAATAAGTTAATAGGGGGGTGTGAACTAATTTAAGGACACAAAAGGGGCACAAGCCCAAGAGAATTGAGAACAACTGCTCTAAACAGTGCATTACATTTATTATTGTGTTTGTTTCATTTATTACTTTCTCAAATAAAATAATTCACAATTCATTTGAGCAATAATCCAACAAAAAATTTCAGTTTCATAAGAAAGTCAACTGCATTTTTAACCACCCCCTTTGAAAACAAGTAACCAAGGTGGTACTGGATTAAGAAAGTATAAAATGAATTCATTCCTTTGGCCAGTGTGATCTGTTAAAATATTAGAGCTAGGCCAGCAAACCTAAATAAAACAACAAGCACATCATCTGACCCTATCCCCCTCCAGCAAGATAATGAACAGAATGAAGGAATGGAATGGTGCCATCCGCATGCAATTTCCCTCCTGCTCCATAAATACTGACTCAATATTGATGGTTAATCTTCCGACATTTCAGATTATGTACTGAGGCAGTTAACCACCATGGCCCAGACAAATCACTTACTGCAGATTCAGATGGTCAGAGGTGCTTCAGATTGAAGGAAGATAGTTTAGAATACAAAAGAAGAACCAGAAGAAAGAAGCAGCAAGAAAATATCATTAAAGTGTCCCATGCAGAAAATCATGAATTTTCACATATTTCCTGTAAGACTGATCTTTCTGAACTTCGTATTCAGAATGGTACATTATCTTCAAACTGTAAACAACGTATTGTGATTACTGAGAAAGAAAGACCACATAAGTGTGCAATATGTGAAAAAAGTTTCATCCAGATATCACACTTGAAAACACACATTTTGACCCATGCAGGGAAAAGACCATACAAGTGTAATGTATGTGAAAAAGCCTTTACTAGGTCCTCAAATTTAAAGAAACATAATTTGATTCATGAGGGCAAAAAACAGCACCAGTGTGATGTTTGTGGGAAGAGCTTTATTATTCTATCATATCTGAAACAACATAAAACAATTCATGAGGGCAAAAAACCTCATAAATGCGAAATTTGTGGGAAATGCTTTACTCAAAGAGCACATGTGAAATCACATTATTTGATTCATGAGGATAAAAGATTGTACAAGTGTGAAATCTGTGGAAAGAGTTATGTTCGTCTTTCACACTTGAAGATGCATAATTTGATTCATGATAACAATAGACAACACAAGTGTAAAACTTGTGGGAAGAGCTTTATTCGAATAGCAGACCTTAGAAAGCATAATTGGATTCATGCAGATGAAAGACCACATAAGTGTGAATTTTGTGGCAAAACTTTTACTCAAGCATCAAACCTAAAGTTTCATGTTATGATTCATGATGGTAAAAGACCACACAAGTGTGACACTTGTGGGAAGTGTTTTACTCAGTCCTCAGATTTAAGAAAGCATAGTTGGATTCATGAGGGTAAAAAACCACATAAATGCAAAATTTGTGGCAAAAGCTTTACTCATCCATCAAACTTAAGAAAACATAGTTTCACTCATAGAAAAGATGATCCATGAGAAAATTTACTTACATTGGTTTCGCCTTCAGGTGTATACTGGCGTATACTTTAGATCAAGAAGAGTAATTATTTAGAGCATTCTTTTTTTAAGGTTGTTTATTGTTTACGTTGCAGTTGGTCTTGTCAAGTACATAAATTGTTTATCTCATTACTAATAATAATAATAATATATTATTATTATTATTATTATTATTATTATTATTACTACAACTTTATGCAGTATAGTAAACAATTGGCTGAATTGGTCATGTCAAGTATAGAATTTTATCACATTACAGTATTGGGAATTAACCATACTTATAATATACACTAAACTCTCGATTGTTTGGGATAATGGGTTGGAGAAGGTGCACAAAAATTGAAAAACGTGAATCAGGAAACCTGTAATTTTAATTTTTTTATATTGGTGTGCTAATTAACATTAATTTTCTTCTCATCTATGTGAAAATTGTTGCATTCGTAGAATTCATGTGTTGAAAAAAATTCTTACATTTTTAGCTATTTATCCATGGATGGGTAGTGAGAAAATATGATTCAGAGGTATATTATACATTTCTAATCCTAGATATTTGTGACTTAAGTATTTTTGATAATCTTGAAAAAGATTAATCTAATGTTGGAGTATTTCATATTGTGTAACTATGTATTGTCTGTTGAAGTACATATTTTTTTGTAAATTTTCTGATATAAAGATCAGAGAATGTTAAATGGACAAACCCAGCACAATCATAAGTTTAAGTCTTTAAAAAATTGTTTGCAAGGATGGTTAAAATCCATATTAGCAATATAACCAGTTGCCCTTCTTTGGTACTTAAATAAAGTTTATATTCCTGTGGAAATACCCCATAGAAGTGTACCGTATGATAGTGTGGAATGAAACAAGGCATATATGAGTAAATCATCTTCATTGAATAAGTTTGGCTTAATAGGAATATTACATGAACTAATTTGCAATATGCTGCAAGTTCTCAAATTTTTGTTTTACAAAAAAAATGTTTTAAACAAACTGTTCTTAATCTAAGAAAAACTACCAGAATGCCATTTATGCCATGGTTCCATTTAAAATTTTGAAGTTCACCCCTCTCACTTTACTTGGGGTTACCCCATATGCTTTCGGAAGGACCCCTACCTCCCTTGAGAATCAGAAAAGTCAGCACTTTATTGAGCCATTAAAACATGTAGTCCTATATTCCATGCTTATTGTTCACTCAGTATAATGAATCAGAAGGGATCTAGTAATGAACCCTGAGGTACACTTTTAGTTATTGGCCTAGTACACTATTGCTTCACTATTTATTTGTACTGTGTGAAGTTTGTTTTCTAAGTGTGACTCTTATTAGTTTAAATAATATAAGATTTAAAACAGGGCAGTTAAATTGCCCTGTTTTAACTTTTCAATCAATATTGGATGTGATGCTGTGTGAAACACTTTTCTTAAATTTAGTGGGTTGTGCTGGTTGGGAGTTTATTCTCAAAGCTCTCACAGATATAATCTACTATATTGTCAATTGCTTTTATGGTAGAGAATTTGGAAGTGCTAAATGGAGAGCTGCTTATAAGGTGTTTCAACCGTACAAATAACATTTTAATCAAATGTATATATCAGGGCCATTTGGAGTCATGACCAAAGTGGTGAAGATCCCTTGTTAAGACAATAAGGTAATGCATTCATGTCTGTTTTGCAGACAGACTGCAGTGTTATTAACTAACAAAACTGAACTCTGCAATATAGTGCACAGTAGGAAAGCAAAAAGACGTTTAACTCTAATGGACAGACTTATTTTCATATCTTAACATAAATACTGTAACAATATTACTCTTCAATTACTTTTTATCACTTCTTTATTTATGTAACTTACATCTGTGATGGCCTCACATTCACAAATTATCACTTAACTCCTCAAAATCGTTTTTGCTGCATAAACTTTCACAATCAGGATCACAAACTTTAAAAGCTACTCTACCTTCTGGGCAGTATGTCAGCCACAGAGCTTCAAATCTATGAGATGCTCAGCATATGTATTTCACGTCAACATCACAATACATAAATACATGTGCACATACTACAGCTCGCAGTGCAGATTGCGTAGTTACATGCAACAAGGACATATAATTCACAGATTATATATCTTTATAATTAAAAAACTAGACGTTTCATCAAGGAACCCCCACCACTGCAATCAGTGAAACAAAATGAGACCAGTATATATGTTTCACCCAAATAAGTTTGGTATGGTTGAAACACATAGCTTGTTAATGCGTCACTTTGAAGTGTGTGAAGAATTGCTTGTGTGCACAGTACTGAAATATTTTGGAACATGACTGGTAATAGTGATATGGACCTGAAATGATCTGGGCTTGTTTTTTCATTAGGTTTAAGCCATTTGGAAATATTCCTTGTTCTAGTACAGATATGCAAGCACTGTTAATAGAAAAGTAATTCCTTCAGCTGTGTGTTTAATAACAAAATTTGAGAATCCATAATAATCTTGTGCTTTAGAATTAAGCAGTCTAATGGCCATGCAATATTTTCTAAGTTTATAAAAGACCAATGAAATTGTGCTTGTATAGAGTTTCATAAGTTTTTCTCTCCTTGTGAGCTTGTTGCGTTAGATGAATGTATTATGTCTAACAAAATGAGAATCAAGTATATTAGCTGAGATAGGTAGATCTGTGTTCTTTTTATAGTTAATTTCAGTATTATATCCCAAGCAGCCTAATGTTTGTTGCTAGAATTTTGTGTGATATTATTATTAATTACGCATTTAGCAACTTTGACTTCTTGTCTATAATGTTTTAATGTTATAATGTTTAATGTATATTTCCTTAACATTAATACATTTATTTTTTGATACAATGAGTGATATATTATTAGTCATATTATGATTTGTTTTAAGTATGAAGTAGGTATACCAAGTCTTGGTTTGCTTTTCTTTTTGTAAATATTATTTTTTGTGTCAGTTTTGTAATGATTTTTGAACAATTTTCATTTAAGATGTATGCTACGTGTTCATGAATATGGAAAATGCAAAATTTACATTAAAGCATTCATTTAACATGCCGTCCTATTTCATTTCATGTATAGGTCGCGCGTTACTTCTTGACGAATGAAAATTTTATATGAAAGGTTAAATGCGAGTCTACTCAGCTTTTGCGGGAACGAGAGAGAGGAGGTACAGTCTGCAGTGAGATGACGCGCATGCTTATGAGCTGAAGTAGTACAACACTTCAAATCAATTTATGACACTTGCAGTAATATCAGCCACACGTATTATACACTATACCTCTATAACTGTTTCCACTTAACTTTCTTGCATTTATTCTATTCCCGACATCTCTCCCTCGTCTGAATTGCTATTTTCGTTGCATGCATACATACATCCGTACCGCACAAAACTTCTGGAGTCGACTGTATACACAAACGCGACAGAGGAAAACAGAGGTGTCTGTTATCGTAGCATAAACATTTGCTGACCTGTTTATTAAGGGTAGGCTCACTCATTGGATTTCTGCTCAAGGTCATTCGTCAAGAACGAACGCGCAACCTATAATTGATTTTGGAACCTACCTAAGCTACTATTAATCAGCAGTCTTAATCATTTTAGCTTTGGTATTTGGTATGTTAACTGAATCATTCATTTCTAACTTCAGCCTTAATCAATCAGTACCTGGGCGACCGAGCTTCGCTCGGCGTTTTTCGCCTCTGTTTTTGTGAAATCTTGTTTTTTGAGGGAGAAGATACTTATTTAGATAAACCTGAAAGGCAAAACGTTAACTAAATAAAACTACTTGTCGCAATTGTTAAGAGTAATGTCCGAGATACAAGAGATATAGAAATACACAAAAATATTTCATAAACAGCATCATTTCAGCTGTAAAACGTCCACTGCTGAACGCACGCCTCCCCATAGATATCCACCAAGTTTGAGGTTTTCGTCGAGCATTTGTTCTATTATGGAGTTCAGTTCTTTGCTGCTGTGATTGACTCCAGGACGTTAACACGTTGGCCAAGGTCCTTCATACTTCCGTCGAGTTCTTCCATGGCTTCCTTAACCCCGGCCAGTTGCTCGTTAGTATTCTCCGATAGACCTGTCTTCATATTGGAATTCCCGTCTTCATCTTCTCCGTTTCGGAGTTTACATTTTCAATTTGGCTTCAATTTTTGTTCCCATATTTTCTATTCTGTAGTTTACATTTTTCCAATTCGGTTTTCATATTTGTTTCCTCTGCCGCATTCCGGAATTAATTTCATTTCCCATTATGTCTATCTTGGCTAACATTTATTTCATCAACTGTTTCATATCGTGCTTTTCGTCGCACTCCTGACACCAATTGTGATTACTTTACTTTTTTAACTATTTCTTTATTTGTTTATTAAAACACCTGAGTGACACTAAGCAAAAGCAATGTTGAAGAATAACAAATACTACAGGAAGAAAAGCTGGTTGATAAAGCCATGTGAATGTACTACGCGTTTATGTTTCAAACATAGAAAATTGAATGAATTGTTCGTAATTGTTTGTCGAAGCGGGAGTAGTGAAAGAAATGTGATTGTGTTTTACTAAAGAAAAATGAGTAGAAAAACCATGTGAAAGTTATACGTTGCACTTATATCTCAAGTGTATGTAAAACTGTATGGATTGTTTGCAGAAGAGGGAGTAGTATGTTAGGTGAAAGAAAAGGGAGTAGAGAAAACCATGTGATTGTAAAATGGATTGCATAAAAACCGTCGCCATGAAAAAAATTAGATATGTCACTTTTCATGGCGATCGGTCAACCTGTTTTGGAATTTAATCGCTCTTCAACATAAGATATGTGTAGGTGTTGGTATGTATGAAGTTGATAAACCATAGGGAATAACATGTGAATTGCTACGTAAAACAAAAGTGAGTAGAGAAAGTAGTATGAATGTAATACGTTGTATTTGTTTGAAACATATAGCAAATTGTATGAATTATATGTTGAAGGGCGAATAGCGAAAGAAGACGGATTGTGTCTCGCAAAGGAAGAATTAGTAGTGGAAATCGTGTGAATGTAGTACGCTGCATTTATATTTATCTTAGAATATTATATGAATTGTATGTTGAAGGGCAAACAGAGGATACATGAATGTGCTACGTAAAAGAAAAGGAGTATAAAACCATTTGAAAGTAATATATTGTGTAGTAAAATTGTTACCATAAAAACTCTCCATGAAAAAAATACATATACGTGCCAAATTTCGTGGTGATCGGTTAAGCGGTTTTCGAGATTAACAGTTGGATATATACAAACATTCAAGTTGTATAGCTGATATGAATTGTTTGTAGAAGAGTGAGTGGAGAAAGACATGTGAAGGTGTTACCTAAACGTGAGTAGAGTAAACACTGTGATTGTAACATGCAGCATTTCTATATCAAACATGCACAAAATTGTATGACTTATTTCTAGAAGAGTAAGTAGAGAAACAGTTATGAGTGTGTTACCCAAAAGCAAGTAGAGAAAACAGTATGAATGTAATACGTAGCATTTCTATTTCAAACATGCACGAAACTGTATGACTTATTTTTAGAAGAGTGAGTAGAGAGAGATGTGAATGTGTTACCTAAGAGTGAGTAGAGAAAACAGTATGAATATAATATGTACGTAGCATTTATATTTCAAACATACAGAAGAGTGAGTAGAGAAAGAGACGTGAATGTGTTGCCTAATAGTGAGAGGAGAAAACAGTGTGAAAGTAATAGCACTTCTGTTTCAACCATACAGAACATGGTTTGACTTATTTTAAAAGTGGGGATAAAAGTGTTTTTCGGTGCAAAATCACGCTTTTTATGGAAAATTGTTTACAGAAGAGTGAGTAGTGAAAGAGATGTGAATGTGTTACCTAGAGGTGAGAGGAGAAAACAGTGTGAATGTAATAGCACTTCTGTTTCAAACATACAGAGTATGACTTATTTCAAAAGTGGGGATAAAAGTGTTTTTTGGTGCAAAATCACGTTTTTTATGGAAAATTGTTAATAGAAGACTAAGTAGAGAAAGAGATGTGAATGTGTTACCTGAAAGTGAGTAGAGAAACCGCTGTGAATGTAATATGCAACATCTCTATTTCAAACATACAGAAAATTGCATGACTTATTTGTAGAAGGGTGAGTGAGAAAGAGATGTGAATGTATCCCCTAATAGTGAGAGGAGAAAACAGTGTGAATGTAATAGCACCTCTGTTTCAACCATACAGAACATGGTTTGACTTACTTTAAAAGTGTTTTTCGGTGCAAAATCACACCTTTTATGGAAAATTGTTTACAGAAGAGTGAGTAGAGAAACAGATGTGAATGTGTTACCTAAAAGTGAGAGGAGAAAACAGTGTGAATGTAATAGCACTTTTGTTTCAAACATACAGAACATGCTATGACTTATTTTAAAAGTGGGGATAAAAGTGTTTTTTGGTGCAAAATCACGTTTTTTTATGGAAAATTGTTTATAGAAGACTGAGTAGAGAAAGAGATGTGAATGTGTTACCTAAAAGTGAATACAGAAACCGCTGTGAATGTAATATGCAACATCTCTATTTCAAACATACAGAAAATTGCATGACTTATTTGTAGAAGAGTGAGTAGAGAAAGAGATGTGAATGTATCCCCTAATAGTCAGAGGAGAAAACAGTGTGAATGTAATAGCGCTTCAGTTTCAAACATACGAACATGGTATGCCTTATTTTAAAAGTGGGGATAAAATGTTTTTGGCACAAAATCATGTTTTTTATGGAAAATTGTTTATAGAAGACTGAGTAGAGAAAGAGATGTGAATGTGTTACCTAAAAGTGAGTAGAGAAAACACTGTGAATGTAATATGCATGTATACAAAAATCAATCTTTAGAGCCGTTTCTGAAATACCGGGAATATATATATATATATATATATATATATATATATATATATATATATATATATATATATATATATATATATATATATATATATATATATATAAGAATTGCTCGTTTAAATATATAAGATGACCTGTGTATCAGCATTGTATTATCCCACTTTTAACTTGTATATGACGTACATTGCTTATTAACTTATCATGGCAGGTATTTATTCTGATGGGTTTGTCATGTAAACAATAAAAGTTAAAGGATTTTTATGAGTTAAGCAGCCTATTGCCTATTTTACTTTTTACTGTTATATCTATATTAATATCACCTTATATGTACGCACTATACCTTTTCAATTTGTGCAGGAATCGTGTTGATTGCTCTAACCCAGTAATCATTCTTCATTGCTTGAGGAGACGTGATATACAGAAACCACAATATTTTACTTTTAGGGAGCAGCTTTTGAATAGCAGCTGCTTCAAATTGATTTTCTTCTAGATGAGTGATGTCTATAGGGTCATTAAAACACATAGTATCCCATTTGCCAGCTAACTTCACTGCGCAAGGGAACCGAGAGTCATTGGCAAAATGGTGCTGGCATTGGCCACTAAAATGCATACCTTACAATCAGGCAGCATATTTCTTATTGTTGCATTAAACGAAATAAGTTCTACTAGATTTTTTGAACTTTTGGACATCACATCCCAGTTTTCAGGTTATGGCGAGGTGTTTTAAGCAATCAAATTTGAAACTCTCTGTTCAGTGTTAGACATGAATCATTCTAGATCACTTTTAACAGAAAGTGAACTAGGTGAAATTGGTGTCAATTCAGAGTGATTGCCTTGAAAATCATAAACAAACTAACTCAAACTAACAAGAACCCAGTTCATATTGGGCTTCAGAAAAACCTATACTATTGCATGATATGCCTTACTATGTCCTGAAAATTGGAGTGTGGTGTGTGATAAGTGCTAGAAAAATAATATGGCCTATTTTGTTTAATGGAACTATGAGAGATGATGCCGGTTTGTGAGGTAAGGATTTTAGTGTACCTCTCTCTGCCTGCACCATTTCGCCAGTGACTCTGTTTTTTCACACAGTGGATGGAGCCTGCAAATGGCTCCCAAAAATATACTTTCTCTAGGAAACCTACTGCATCAGAACCCTTCGTTTTCTTCTGTCCCTGAAGTTTCAAATTCTAAAGGTTGAATGTTGTAATGTCATCTCAAGCGCATCAGCAAACGCACTGGCTTTTCCGCGTCTGTTGTGGCAATCCTGTCATTGTGACCGGATTTGGCTCCGCTGAGAGCGCCTGAGTGATGTTTTGGGTGTGTTGTATGGGCACGGCTGAGTTGGTAGCAAACTGAATAGCTTGCTCTAGCTGTGCTACCGTGTGATTTAGTTCAACTTGTGTGGTAGTGTTCTCCGACGGCAGATTATCCATCACTATGCGTTCGCAAAAGGTCCCAGTTTGCCCTGTTGTAGTTATGTCTGGGAGCGGGCGTTACATGCTGCAGCGGTCCCTCTAAGGTGATTATTAGGGGAAGGTGGTCTGAGGATAACTCATTTTTAACGCTCATGTTTATTCTTTGAGGAATATACCTGGTAATGGCGATATCCAGGATATCCGGTCTTTGGTTTCTTTGAAAGGGGATAAGGGTAGGTTCGTTTGGTGTATGTATCACGAAGTTGGAGTTATTTTCATGCCTTAATAGTGCGTTGCCTGTTGCATTCGTTTCGTTGCAGTTCCAGATTTGATGTTTTGTGTTTGCGTTTAGGTCGTCCGCTATTATGTTTTTTTTTTAAACATCCTCCAACGTGGGGCTCTAATGACCTAGCTGTCGACGGGCCCTTAAACCATAATCACTCACTCCTCCAACGTAATGTCATATCGGACGGTGAATGACTGAAATGGGTGAAATGATGCTCAAATGAGCCCGAGGTCCATGGCGCTTTAAGTTGCCTGACATTCGCCTTCTCAGGATAAGGGTAAACCTCGGGGAAAAAAAAAGTTTATCCGGATAACTTACCCTTAGCGAGATTCGAACTCGCGACCTCTTGAACGTGAGGCTGACACGCCAACTATCGCTCTACAGAGGCTGGCCCTGCTATTATGATACGATTGCTTAGTTGCAGGAGAGAGTCAAGTTCAAGTTCTGTGGTGACATGGGGGTCTGGGGGATATATGCCGCTACGATCTTTGTTAAAAGTAACAAAGGCTCCTGTGGCCTCCAGCCTACGTAGCTGGGGAATTGGAGTTAGGCTGTGCGCTATGTTGGGTTTAATTACAAGTAGTGTCCCGTCCCCGTGCCTATCTCTATCGTTTCGGTAGACTAAATTGCCCGGTAGATTGAGCCTATCCGCGTTGTTAAATAAGGTGTATATATCTGATTCCAATGTAAGAAATCAGTTTAGTCTTTCGTCGTTTGATGCATCTAGCATTCCATGTCATTAGGTTGAGCGTCTGTCTAAGGTCCATTGAAGAAGACCAGTGATGAGCTCCGGTGTCACGCCTACTTGGAGGTACTAACCAGCCTAAAAACAGCATACTTATAATATGCAGGTATATATTCATCCTGTCAGAGAACGCAATGGTTTTTCCATGTCTTTTTTCGGTAGCTCACGCCTTGGCACTAGCAGGCACTTTGTGGTTCTCCTGTTCATATGGAAAAGCAGCCAACATCTCAACGAAAAACACAGCAAGAGGAGAGTTGTTGCAGAAATGTAGCCTTAAGTAATATTTAGATATGTAAGAGAGTTCAACCATGTACATGTCATTAACTTATGTATTAGCTAAAAAGGATAAATATTGCAAGTTCGCTATTGTAGGTATTAATTACGTTGATTAAAAGTTATTATATCGGTGACCGCGATAAAACTGACAAACGGACCACAGTTCCGTTACGGGTACCCAGAGAAATCCTCATGGTAGCGGTTCCTTGTTTTATAACTTCAAAAATACCGCATATGGAAGAGACGAGCCAAAGTTAAGAAGGCAGAATAGTTGCTAATAGAGAGCTGACTTGCGAGGAGTAAATAACAGACGATCAGACAGTATGGGGAAGTTGCCACTATAATGGGACCTAACAATGAAAGAATGAGCATAGACGGAATCATTATTGATGCGACATAACAGTGATAACAATAGCGAACGGCGCACCTTAATTACTCAACTTCCAGATCGTTTTTTCAAGTTGCTAAATAATAGCAACAATTTAATTAGTTCGGTGTGTGTTAGTTCCTCTTCCCCTTGAGTTCTCATGCAACCAAACCCAGTTATCCCCATTGCACAGTCTGTCTGGGTGGCTCAGTTGGTTAGACGCTGGCCTACTGATTCCAAGGTCGCGGGTTCAAATCCGACCCAGACCGATGGTTTTTAAGTGTGCTTAAAAACGACAGCTCCGTGTCAGTAGATTTACTGGCATGTTAAAGAACTCCTGCGGGACAAAATTCCGGTACACCGGCGACGCTGATGTGATCCTGGCAATTGACAGCGTCGTTAAAGAACAAAAATAATTTTTTTTAAAACCCATTGCACAGAAGCCATCGAAGTGCTGGCTGTCAGTGCCGCTGTATTTCTACTGAGATTGTCCTCTGCTGATTAGTCTGAAGGCCTCCCTTACACCCGGTGTAAAGAGAACCCTGGGTTCTATGGTGTTCTTCTCTTCTGATTGACTCGCTTTGCTCGCTCTTATTTGACTTTCTTGCCTTCGACGACTGGATGCCAGTTATATTTAGTTTTGGAGCCTCTTCTTTTCTCATTGAAATTGTTGAGATGGTTGTAAATTTGTATGGCTTTGCACTGCTGTTGGGCATGGTACTGTTATGGATAATAGGATGCCCGTGTCCTGGAGCTTAATTATGTATTCGCCTTCCGCTTCAATGGTACCGGCGACGTGATGTTTGGCCCAGGAGGTAGCCTCTTTTATGGTCGGTAAGCCTGGTGTTAACGCTGTGCCCTATGTAGTTCCATTTTTTTTTTTTTTTTTGTATGCTTGTCTTTTGAATCTGTGGCGTTACTGCAGTGTGTCCTCAATCCGACCGTTGACTTTTTAAAAGTATGGTAGGAAAACTGTGTCCTTGTTTTAGGATTGCTCTGCCTTTTGAGTGCTCTTTTCACTTCTCGGATTGAAATTGAGTTGTTATTCATGGACGGTCTTTAACTGCTATGGTTCTTAGCGTCCCATTCTATATTGGACATGCAAGACCGCATAATTTTGCTCAGAGGCCCATGAACGTCGGCAGACTTTTTTCCAGGGGGGGGGGGGGCAAATGTTAGAATTTTGCAATCAGATAACATTTATTCATTATTTTGTTGTCAAAAGTTACAGTATTTGTTGCGGATAACCGTATAAATAGAAATTGTTCTTTACATAACAATTAAAATAATAGTTTAATAGTCAGCACATTAAGTTCATTAATTTCCAAGGGGGCGGAGGGCGGCCCTCCCTTGCTCCCCTTCGCGACGCCCATGCAGAGGCCTCTTTATGAGGCATGAGGTTTATACGTGTCGCGAATCTACGTCACGGGGTCCGCGGCTTTACTTCCCTTCCGAAGGTAGCCATGCTATGGAGTTCTACGCCCGAAGAAATCTATCGCCGGTTTTGAACTTGCAATCTCCGGAACTAGAGGCTAGCATGTGAACCCTAGACCATGGAGGACAAATTAAAATAAATTATTTTTCTGTTTAACGACGTTGTCAATTGCCAGGATCACAGCGTCGCTGGTGTGCCGGAATTTCGTCACTCGGGAGTTCTTTTACATGCCAGTAGATATACTGACATGGAACTGTCGTTTTTAAGCACACTGAAAAACCAGCGACCTTGGGATCAATAGGCCAGCGTCTAACCAACTGAGCCAGCCAGACCGACACCATGAAGGACGGCCTAGTTCTCTGATTGAATAACCATTTGAGTATAACGCTTGTTCTGAGTGACAGAGTTTTTGTTGTAACAAACGTTCGCAAATGCAAGAAGTGCGATTTGCGAGGGCTTTGATCATGGTTCGGTTTTGCCTGGGATGATGGTTTGAGTTTTTGTTCAAATAGCGGTTAGTGTTAGTGGGTTAGTGGGTATACTGTGTGCCGTAGGCCTTTCTGCTGACCAGAACTTCAGAAACGCTAGTTGTCCGTCCTTTATTTTCGTGATGATTTGGATGCGTGGATTGATGTTGCGTTGTAACAACAGTGGTGGGGCCTTGGAGAGAGTCTTTTCCGGGGTCCATACGCCGAATGTCATACACATAACGGAACTAGACTGTATAAGTGGAGCTTAAAAGTTGCTACCACTGGACTCAGAGGGCTCCCCATGTCAGCACGTCAATCTGTTCTTGGAACTAATGATTGCACTAGAGATTTGTCCTGGTGAGAATGTGGTGGAAGAGTGTTGTACTGTCTGAGAAAATGTGTTTCATTGTGCAAGTGCCTCATATACTGAAACCTTGGTGAAGAGTAAGTGAAGCTGCTAAGATCATGAGGTTGCAAATGAAATTTCTGGATGAAATGAGCAGAGTCTTTCATGAAGAGGCTGAGGCGACTTGAGGTTGTAGTAAACAAGCCTAACGTTTAGCTATAGTTAAGGTGTAAGTGGGAGATCCAATCTCGCTGAGTGCCTTGGAGGCATCACCGGGAGTTTACGTAGGCGGTAAAATCTAGCAGGGTAGGTTTCCTATCGGCTGATGTAACGTTTATCTTCATATGGCAGGGAAGAATATTGATAAGATTAGTTTTTCCTAGAATACTAACTGTGGGACCACGTTGAATATCTGTCCGGTTTTAGAAGATCCAAGATTTTGCGTTCATAGTCCATCTGGGTCAAGATTACAGTAGCATTCCGCTAGTTTACTGAGCAGAAAATGTTCCCTTTGTTGCCATTCAAATTCTTTAATGCAACGAGAGGACAGCAAAATTAGACTGAAAGTAGCAAAAAATACCAGCATATGAATTTAAAATCATGAAAAACAATACGAATTCTTGTTAATATGGAGATGTGGACTCTATGTTGTTTGGTTGCCAATTACTCCAGTAAGAAAACTATTACATTGCCACTAAAACAATTGGTCAATTCTGACAGCTAGATGCAGACGGGCACTTGATGGTAAACTGCATCTCTCGCATTTCCTTATCAAAAAGCGTTTTGAAGCTTTCTTTAGTTGTCATACGTGTGTGATACTGATCTGTTGGGTGGACGTGGGTTTTTCGAGTGTTTGTATTAGAAAACGACATAGTTTAACGTTTTTCGGCATTTAGAATATATATTATTTTTTGTCCGTTTTGTAAATTGCCTGTGGTTGTTCCCTATTTGCGCGACACACAGCTCAGCTGAGAAACGTGCCACCCAGCACACGTTTAGGTTCGTGTCTCGCACGTGTGTTGCAATCTGTCAGAATGGACTCGTTCTAATTTATACTCTGCATTCATGGCACTACATGTAAAATTAAACTAAGTGAATTCACTTATTGCATGAATCAGTTTAAAATATATAGCTCTGTATTCTGACACCAGTAGGATACCACAATTTCCTGGGAATTGGTTATATAACAACAGCAACCTTATAAAGTAGGATATTACCCATGAAAGTAAATAATATTATTTACACCGATTCAAACCATTTTTACCATTTACGATACAAGCTTGCTATTAAATGTAAAATAAACTACAAACGCCAATAGAGTTCTTGGATGAAATAAAATTTAATATATTTAGTTGGCTATTCTGATGCCAATGGGTAATTTCATTTCTAGCCAGAGTTTCCTAACGATTAAAACAACAACAACAACAAAAAAGTGGAAATATGGTGTGAATTGCTAATGATAAAACACTGTAGCCATAATCTCAGAAACAAAAATAAACAAATGGAAAAAGTGTTGTGTTTTAATTAGTGATTTTTCCATCGTTTGATTTAAAATGTGTGACGTGAATTTCCAAGACACTGTGGAAATCGATTTAACGCTGCCAGATATAGAGGAGGAACCTATGAACGCTATTTTAGAGGATAACCAATATGTATTACCTCAAAAATCAAAGAAGCTATACGAGAAATTGTACGGACAATTCATGGAATGGAGAAGAACAAAAAATATAACCTCATTTTCAGAAAGTGTAATGTTAGTTTACTTTGAGCATTTATCAGATAAAATGAAACCACCAACGCTATGGACATTTTTTTCTATACTGAAGTCTACGTTAAAGATCAAGCATAGAATTGACATTTCCATATACAGAAAATTGCATATGCTGTTGAAACATAAGTCAGAGGGATATAGAGGGAAAAAGTCGAAAACGTTTTCTCACAGTGAAATGAAAACCTTCATTAATGAAGCGCCAAATGAGAAATATCTCCTGATAAAAGTAAGTATATAAGAAACTAAACCTTATGTATGTTACTATATGGAAAATATTGAAATATGAATGTATAATTTACTAGTTGACGCTGTGATAAAAATGAAAACAGAAACTTTGGTTACCTTAGGACTGTTGTGTATGGTCCTGAAACCAGTAACCTCTCACTTAACACCACCTCTGCGAACAATTCGAGGAAGTAGGATCTCCCACCACAACTGCCTACAGTGTGCCTTGACTTCCTCCTACCTTTTTTAGGTAATACTGATCTTTCTGGCACTGCAAGGGTAACTTCATTTTTTAGCTCCACTCTGAGCTAGATGGTTCCTCACACCACTATTACTGCAGCAAAGCATCACGAGTGAAGGTTAAGGTGCTGTGGGGGAGGATATATTGGTGCGAGAAGTCGTGGTCTCACAGGAAGTGAAGTAGTACTGGGGTAACCAACTTTTTGAAGAAGTGATGCTGGGGGAACAGATTTGCTCGGAGGGAAGGTGAGGTCACTTATTGGCCTGAGAAAGATCATTATTACCCCTTTCTATCAACAATTGTACATGGAGAGACAAGGAGTGGAGGTGGGGAAAGAAATTCATAGCAATACAAGAATGTGAAGTATAAGTCATTGACTGTCTCTTCGAGTACCCCTTGATTTATTATGTATATATTGTTATAGTCAGTTGCTAATTTTTAAGGGTTTGGGACAGAGAAAGGATTATATGTTTTTATTTGAATTGGAAAAAAATTTACAATAATGTGATAAAGTTTGCAATTATTTGAATGTTTGGGGAAACTTCTGCAGACCAACCCCTTTGAAAAAAGAATTTTTTATCCCAAAATATTTGTTAGCCACATATAAATATGTACCCAAAATTCTGGCATCCAAAAATGCCTCAAACCACCAACAAAAATTCTTAAAGTTCTGCAAAAAAATGAAAATTTTAGAGATAACGCTCACGAAAAAAGACTATGAAATGCAGTTTCTGTACACTTCGCTTTTTCTCTCATCCTCTATACTCTCCTTGTCCCTCACCTTTTTTGATTTGATCCTCGAATCTAAAAAACTAAGCTACACCTAACTTAACCAAAATTAAGCTAAAATAGCACTCCCAAACATTACCAGCCGTAAAGTAAACAGTCTTCTACTACAGGTGACCAAAGAAGACAGTAAACATCTCTCTCTGATGCAATATTGGGGAGCTTTTTGGCTATGGGGAACACTCTAGAGTAACTTTTATACCATTTAAATGCCATTTTATTAACTTATGAAGGGTTGGTCTATGGAAGTTTGGCTGTTCTTTCCTTTATGTTAATAATTGGGACAGAGAAAGCATAATTTGCAGCTGAAAGGAATATAGGTTAATTTATATTTTAAAAGGAAGAAATTCACAACAATGCACACCATTAATGTGTTAAATTTATCATTATTTGATTCTCACATTTGCATAGTATCCATAGATTTATTATCTATTTATTTTAAGGGATAGGGACAGAAAGAGTAATCTGCACATGAAACAAATGCACAAACAAAACAAAAGAGCATCATCAAAGGTAAGATTTTTTTGGTGGTAATTACAGTATTTTATTGCATAAGGGCCCCCCTCGCATATTTCCCTCCCCTATGATTTTTCATCACTACAAATTATTTACCTATTAAACATCGCATAATTCTCTCTCCTGGTTTGCTCTTATTGGAGCAGCCTTCAAATGACTTGATAATGGACAACAATTGACGCAGCGGTGCCTGCCACAGAAAACAATAGATGCAGTGCTTGCCACAAAAATACTCGTATTGCCATTGTCACAACGTATCATAAAATTGAAATGTGAAGCTGCAGATGTGTTTCTAAGTCAGTTTGTTACAAGTCGTCATATTGTTAAGAACAGTTAAAAAAACTGGTATTTCTTGTGGCGTTAATGGTTCTGACGACATGTTCTAGAATAGTGAAAATGAAGATGTGTTATCTGAGCCAGATATAAATGAAAATAGTGATGATAGTGAAGAAAGTGAAACGGCAGAATAGTCAGAGAAAAGAAACAATGAAACAATACATTGTAGGCCCAATGAAACCGTGGTATGTATCCAGTTCATTCACAAATTACTGTATACCTATATAACTTACATAATACTACATGGTTTCCCTTCCTTTCTGAATTCCTAGAAACACCACTCGCATAATTCCCTCCCCAGTGTTTTCAAGCAAATTTTTCAAGGAAAAAATGGGGGGAATTACACGATAAAATACGGTATTTGAAAAATTTGTATTAATCATTTAAGTTAGCGGTGTTTTCTGTTGAGTGTTATACTAAAAATTTGCATTCATTTTGGACAAATTTTCGGGTAAAATTAATAAACATAGGCATTATTGAAATTAAAATTAACAGGTAAGTAATGTTACTGTAACATTATTGTTCAAAATTTCTCAAAATTGAAACATTTATTTTATTATTATCATGACATGAATCACTACATAGATCATGCATCAGAGATCATGGCCATCGCCCATCAATCCGTATCACCAAATTCAGCATACAACAAGTTGTGACACTTATTTTTCAATGCCCTTCTTTCTGTTACAACCAAGTTATATGTAGAAAACAAATCTCTCGTCAGCATTTGATGCTAACAACCAGACATTGAAGGGACTTTTCACAGAAAAGGTGGTAACCTTTCGCTTTTGAGTGCTAAGAGTGCTGTATCAAATTTGTTACTATGACCCAACTGTTCAACAGTGGCACAAAGTTCTTTGTGCTTTAAGTTTATTGTGGCAAGTTTGATAACACAGAATGTGATATCTTTTATTGTAGTCCCACTGATTGCATTGTTGGAAAGCTGACTTTTACTCTGTCAATAATATTTATTTTGTAGTACTGAAGTTGATCTCAAAAGAAGTCGGGTTATTGAATTCGTAAAATTAAATGTAAATTCTTTTATTGTTATTAAAATCAAAACATAAACATGAGCAACGAGTCAATGAATGAAAAACTTATATTTCTAAGCAAAGTTTTAAAAAAGTTATACAATATATCACAGCATAAAACAAATTAATTATGGTCATACTTTCAGTAATATCACTAAGGAATTATGTTTATTAGAGACTCTAAAAACCATACGATATAATATTGTGGCGACACTGGCACTGCTTACAGTTCAACTGTTTTGCAGATAATTTTGAATTGCTGGTGTTACTCTGCTTATATCGCTAGCATGACTCGTTGCAAGCATCTTGGTATTGGTAAAGTTTCCTTTATTTGACTGTACCTCCGAAACCCCGTCTACTTGTGACGTATATGTTTAGTAACTTTTCACAGAGTGCACTTATATCGTGGCTGACTAGTATATCGGAAAATGTGCACCATAACAATTATGTTTATATCATTCAGACATCCAGAAAAAGTATCAGGTGAAGTACACGCGCTGCAGATATAATAGTTGTAATCAGGTATAAAGGCAGTTTTGCTCATTGACAAGCGCGAGAAATGATATATAATGTCATAGGGTTTTGCAACTGAGAAGACTTTGCTCATGATAACTGGAAAAAAGTTAGATCATTGGAGTAAAAATTTTAGTGATATACATGATAATTTATTTTAATCTTAAAAGCAATGGGGAAAGAGAGCATTATTTGTGTGTGAAATCATTACATAGTAATTTTTTGTTTTAAAGGAATGGGACAAGGAGAGGATTTTTACACGTTAAACAAATAAATGTTTCTTTCTTTCTTTGCTTTCCTTTTTCTTTTGTTTTGTTTTATTGGTAAGGAATGGGGCAAGGAAAGGATAGTTTTCATCCAAATACATTTCATTTATAGTGGTGGGGGAACCAGCTTGATCAGAGGGGAGGTTGAATGTGAAAGGAGCCAGATTGTCCACTATTGCTGATTGGAAATGTTTTGATTTGTTGTTTTTCTTCTGTTCACTTATCACTGATGAATACATACATTATAATTTGTGATATATAATACATATTTGTAATGTGCATTATTGGGATATAGCTACACAGAACCTATGGCTATGCTCTGTGGATGCTTTGAAGTTATGGGCTTAACTGTTTCACTCTTCTTATAAAAGACAGCGTTTGACACTGCTTTGCAGCGTAGGATCCTCAATCTGTTAAATATGCTAAATGAGTCCTGCATTTTGCAATATCAGTATTGTCTTCCTTTCATAGAAGTTTGAAAACAGTGTTGTTGTAATCAATTTAATTTAAAAGGTGAGTCAGTTAACAACACTAAACAACACTTACAACATAATTTTCCGGAACGTGTTTCGAAGGTTAACTTTCCTCCATTATCAACCGGACAATAACTGGGTTTCCATGGTGTTTCATGGTGCGGATGGCAGAAGAAACATTGCTATCCACACCATGAAACACCATGGAAACCCCGTTATTGTCCGGTTGATAATGAAGGAAAGTTAACCTTCGAAGGCGTTCCGGAAAATTATGTTGTAAGTGTTGTTCAGTGTTATTAATTGACTCCCTTTTAAATTAAATCAGTATTGTCATTCATATGTTGGCAGCTCTGCATAGTTAAGCATTTGCAAAACAGCTTGATAGAGCAAATGCTAACTTTAGGGAAACTGAGAAATCATGTTGGGTTCTGGTGGAGCCAAGAAGTAAAAAAATGTTGCAGATTAATATTAGAATGACTTAAACTGCTATAGTTACAAACCACTTATATTAAAATTTGTTAAGGTTAAAGTCAATGAAAAACAAGCTGTTAAGGTCATTTTAAATTATTTTTATAAATTTTTGTTTTTGTTTTCTTTCTCATAAATGCATATCTTTATATAAATAGTGTAATAAATTCTATTTTGTTACAGGTAGCACTAATTCTTGGAATTATGGGTGCATGTCGAAGACATGAATTACGTGAATTAAAACTTGACGATGTTAAGGATTTGGGATCAGCCCTTTTAGTTGCTATCCCAAATGCAAATAAAAATACCACAAGAACATTTACAGTAACAGGGAAGTATTATGAGATATGTAAAAGCTACATGATGTTACGCCCAAGATCCTGCAGCACTTCATCCTTTTTTGTTAATTATCAAAGTGGAAGATGTACAGTTCAAAATGTTGGCATTAATAAGTTTGGAAACATGGGCAAAGAAATAGCTACCTATCTTAATCTTCCTGACTCCGAGTTATACACTGGCCACTGCTTCCGCAGGAGTTCTGTATCTGTTATGGTTGATGCTGGTGGTGACATCACAGCTTTAAAACGACGTGATGGCTGGAAACCCACAGCAGTAGCAGAAGCTTGCCTAGGTAAATCATTTCAAAATAAATTAAAGATCTCTTATAGACTGTATTGTGTCCTTTACCTCTTGTATTATAGTGTGTCCATAAAAATACTGTTATACTACAGGGTGGTGCATGAAAAACTGGCCCAGCCTGCCACGAGCATATATAAATATACATATAAAGAGCAAAGGTTTATATTTACTGAAATGTTCTTACTGTATTTAATGTCTTTTACATTAGGTGCTGGAAATGACCTCCTTGTATTGCAATGCACTTTTGCATGTGCTCTCCCTATAAAACACAATTTATTTCCAATAACTTTTCTGTGACATCAACCATTTCCCAGATATCTGTAATTATTGGTTTGTAACTTTCAATACTGCCATTTTTTGAACATATGACTATACACTTTGTACAACTCTGCAACATCAGTTCTCAAAATTTCACTCTGAATGTTGTCCTTCAAGTCTTGGATTGTTTGTGTACACAATTCCCTTTAGTTGCTCCACAGATAAAAGTCTCAAGTGATTAGGTCTGGTAAATGCAGAGACTATAATCCTTTACTGAAGGATTATAGATTAAAGATTCTTCTGTGAATCTTTCATGAATTAGGGTGATTGGTGTGAAGTGTGACAGGTCGCTCCATGTTGAAAAATGGCATACAAATGTTCATGGGGCATAAACCGTACATAAAATTCCACAAATATCTGCATGTACACATCAGTGTTTACTGTTGTTTCAAAAACTATGGGACCCACAATCCGACTTGCTGACACAGCACACTATACTCCAATTTTTTTAATGTGAAGAGGTTCCTCATGAACTGTACAGGGATTGGTTTGTGGCCAGTACCCGGTGTTCTGGGAGTTCACATGTCCTGTCAGATGGAACAAGGCTTCATCATTCATGAAATACAGCATCGGATCCAACATTCCACTCTCAATTGTTTGACATAACCATGTAGAGTAAAACACACATTTTCCTTATCTTGCTCCTTGCAGAAACAAAGGGGGTGTCAAGAACATTCACGAGACTTCTAGCTGAGTCATTTCTAGTGTGTGTATGTATGTGTAGAAATCGAGAAAGGTCCTGTGACGTTACCCTCCTGTATATAAGGAAATCAATGGCATGAGTTTTCGAGTTGAGTTACGGA
Source organism: Tenodera sinensis (assembly GCA_030765045.1). Lineage (NCBI taxonomy): Eukaryota > Metazoa > Arthropoda > Insecta > Mantodea > Mantidae > Tenodera > Tenodera sinensis. The sequence continues at coordinate 47,835,143 of CM060970.1, forward strand.
CATGAGGTGGTCAGTGTGTCAGTGAGTGTGAGAGAGCTGTATGTGTGTGTCATCATTTGGTACATCATAAGAAGATTCAATGAGTGTTGGGAGTGATTACATTGTCATAATTAATGCCTGAGAGGCTGAGGAAGTGAAGAAAGACACTAAAAGGACTAGCAAGGTTATGAGAAGTAAAAATCATGAGTTGTGATAGCTCAAAAGACTGTAAACTGTGTTAACGATGAGAAGAAAATTGTGTATTTGTGGTAACATTTTAGAAAATAATGAAATGATAGAAAAGTAACCGGACTGATTACTAGTCACATGATTTTGACATGCTCATTGAATGGTTATTTCCATAATTGGAAGAAGAAGGAGGTAATGAATTTATTTTCTAAGATGGAGCACTTCTTATTGGTATTTAGATGTTTAGGAACATCTGAATGAGCAGCTTCCAAGAAGATGGTTGGGTTTGCTGGAAATGAATAAAATCTATATTACAAGTGGCTACCGAGGTTGCCTGACATGATCTGTGACTTCTTTTTATGGGATAACATAAAGGATTGTGTCTATGTACTACCTGGCATAGCCATGAGGCATATCAGAACGATTGTGAAGCTGCCCAGTGGTTTATGTGGATGTATCACACATACACAGCAAGAGAGTGCATTTACGCTGTGGTCAGATAGAATCATATGTGCCGGACAGCAATATCGCATGTCAGCAGGCGTAAGAGATCATTAATTTGAATTGAATTACTGACACATTACTAGTATTCTGCTGTTCTAGTAAACAAGATAAGCGATTGCAGCACTCGACAACCAAGGTCAGTACATCTAATTGCTTTGCCAAGTAGTACATCTAATGCCTAAAAACCTGCAAGAACTGCAACATGGCAGCAGTGATATGTTGGAGCGTGTGTGGCGTGAATGGGAATATTGTCTTGATGTCACAGCGTCACTTGTGAGGGCCACATTCAGCATCTATGAGGTCAGCAAAAAATATGTTGTTCTGAATTGCTGGGCTTTGGCAATGGAGTCATTAGCGCTCTTGCTCTCCAGTATTACTCTATGACAAAAAATATTAAACAATAAAAATTAAAAAACAAAGTATTAAAAAATTGGGAGTTTTTATTTTGAATGTCACCAATTTAATTTGAATACCATCATCCAAAATAATGTAATTCCAGTCAAAAGTAGGACCGTATAAGAGGTAGAACTGGAACTTAAAAATTCAATGCCACAACTGGGATTTGAACCACAGACCTTCCGCTTGCCGGGCGGACGCTCTAACCACTGAGCTATTGTGACAAACTGCCAGAATGGCATTAAATTCTCAAGCCAGTTCGTATTTTTCTCCTGGTAAACCACAAAGGCAGTCTCACATCAGAAACAATTACCCCAATGGTGACTTACTATTGTAAGTACTTGATATCCCAGGATTAAATAACCTTCACATGGTAATTATTATTTATTTATGCCAACAAACCTACTGTTGGTGTTTTTTAAACACACAAGCCGTGTGTGGGCAAAGTTTAAGAGGTAGAACTGGAACTTAAAAATTCAATGCCACAACTGGGATTTGAACCACAGACCTTCTGCTTGCCGGGCGGACACTCTAACCACTGAGCTATTGTGACAAACTGCCAGAATGGCATTAAATTCTCAACCACAATAGCTCAGTGGTTAGAGCGTCCGCCCGGCAAGCAGAAGGTCTGTGGTTCAAATCCCAGTTGTGGCATTGAATTTTTAAGTTCCAGTTCTACCTCTTAAACTTTGCCCACACACGGCTTGTGTGTTTAAAAAACACCAACAGTAAGTTTGTTGGCATAAATAAATAGTAGGACCGTATTTTTATGGACATTCTGTAATTGTATGTTAGTCTTATTATGTAGTCCAATATTTTTTGTTTAGCTAGTGACATGTCTTTATGTTTGGTTGATCTCATGAATAGCTGTTACACTTAGCTAATGTATTCGAAGAGCTGAATATCTGATTTGACACAATTTAACGTTCATTGAATTATGACAAAACAAATTTAATGGAGATAAGCATAAAAAACAAGCTAATTGCAGATGTTGTTATTAAATTCAGCAATCATATAAGGAACATTCCTTGTACAAAATTCTGAAGCTGAATTAATTGGAAAAATCATAAAGCATATAGAAATCATAGTTTGGAGACTTAGATTAGAGGTGCGGTTTTTCAAATAAAAATGACATTGTGGGTGAAGAACTTTTGACTCTGTAGTTATCTCGGGCCGAGGTACAGGGTGAATAATGTAGGCAGGAATGAAGTCTTTTACAATGTTTTATTCACACTTTTTTTTTTTTTACTACTGTAAATTACACATGTGTCACAATAATAGACATTGTATGCACGCAGATCGACCTTAACATTTTCGTTGTATCTTGTCAATGGAAATTTCACTTATAGCATCCTATCCCACACACATTAAAAACACGTGTTGCTCCTTTTGGCATTGGATGCTAAGAGAGATTGAATCTGCCGCATTCTTTAACTATGCATTATTATAAATATGCATATACGCATATTTCACGACGTGCGCTATGACGTTATCTTGCATATATGTATATTATGTAGTTCTCAAAATATTGAGGAAGTGATCTCAATCTATCCTCCCAACACTTTTAATATTACATTTAAAATAATTCTTATAATTTTATATATTAAATTGGAACATAATACTTAACATTAATGATGCTAGTAAACAAATAATATTCTCAACAATGAAACAATGATGTAACACATTTAACACTAGCCAAATCATTACCAACATGAAAAATAAGCTAAATTTACAATATTTTTTATATAAATATTTTCTTTTTGGGGACTAACCATATATTCTGCCTCATTAGAATGTTTGGTAATAAGAAATTTTAAGCTTTGAACCCAAATACTGCCTACAGAGTTATGCAAATGACTTAGAGGTAAATTCATAGACAGAGACATTATGATGTGGGCTTAAAACTGATCAATGAATGGAGTCAGAGGGAAGGTCTGACAATTAATCCCTCAAAAACATTCACAGTTCCTTTCACAAGAAAAAGGAATGTTGAATCCCTTAGAGGACTAAAGATTGGTAATTCTTATGTAGGGCTTTCTAGTTCAATCAAGTACCTAGGCATAACACTGGATAGAAGGTTAATGTGAAATCCCCATATTGATAATATTATCTGCGAAGCTAAAGGTTCATTGATAGCCTGTAGATGCTCTGTCAGATCTTTGTGGGGTTTGAGGCCACAAATTTGCCACTGGATGAATGAGAACTCATTAGACCAAGGGTAACCAATGGCTCCCTGGTCTGGTGGTATAAGGCACAAGAATCAACGGTGGCAACTAAACTGGCAAGTTTTCAAAGACTTACTTGTTTAATTATAACAGGTGCCTTTAAAAGTATCCAACAGCTGCATTGGAAACCCTTTTGGAGTTTCCACCATTAGATCTTTACATAACAGCAGAGGCAATTCTAGCTGGCTATAGGTTAATTAATACAGACAACTGGAGAAGGGCTAGTCATGGGTTCGTACATACCCTAATCCAGGAAAATGTAGAAACTAACTCAGATTTGGCAATGAGATCTGATCTGATGATAACTGATTATTGCTTTGACCACTTATTCAAAGTCCGTGTAGGAAATTGGGAAGAATGGTCTAGCAAGCAAATTCCAGAAAGTGATTTGCAGATGGCTCAAGAAATGGGAAACACTCTGGAGCTGGAATTTTTGGTACATCCCCTAGACGGAACTTAGTTTCAGTCTTGGTAGATACAGTACTGTCTTTCAAGCAGATATTTATGCAATCCTTGCTTGTGCAGAAAGATGAGTAGAAAAGGTATACTAAGATGAACACCTATTCATCCCCTCTGATAGTCAAGCTGTCTTAACGGCGCTAGACTCATACTGTCTTTGCGACGACCTTGCATTCATGTGAGTTGGAAGGGTACTTGGCACTTTTTATTGCGGAACAGTTGTTAGTTTCTTACCATAGACCACTTGTATGACTTCTGTGAATCTTGCTTTTCTGGCAGTAAAGGGAGCAGGGGATCGTACAAAGTGCACAGCAATTGCCTGTAGCATGTTAGTACCACATTTTGAATCATTGCTAATAGTTAAAGCCCGGATTTTTATGTAATTACATATTTTAAATCCTGCATAATATTTCAATGAGAAGTAAAAATGTTGGCAAATTACATCATTTGGGATTCCCTCACAAATTTTTATTTTACATATTTTGCATGTTTCTACATATTTTAACGGTGTTACATAAAACTTGCATATTTTCTGGGTTTCGTTACAATTTTGTTATTTTTTAAAAAATGTTGTAGTTACATTATAAACTACTGTTTTCACAAGCTTTGCGGAAAGCAACAAAAATCAATCTGCGAAATAGGATGCAAGTTAAATTAAGAATGTGATAATAACCACCTCACCTCGTTCTGATTGTTGTCCGTTTATATCAAAGCAGGTGCCGCTTGACAATGTTGACCTCCAGTATTACGTTTCTCGTAGCGCTTTGGGCATTTACAAGGACTGGAGAGATTGATTGTCACCATTGTCGCAGTAGTAATATAATAGCTGCTAGGAAACAAAGTGAGCTGCTGGACAACCATCAATATAGGGGGGCGATAATACTGCAGTTAGTTTCTTGCAAGTCTTAGTAAAATTCCACCAGTTGCGTCCTCGCTATCCTGCAAGTTGAATTATTCATGGGTAAAATTAGTGCCTTTGGAACCGTTGGAAAAGTAATAGTCTGTCGAGCACGCGGCTGTTCCATGAAATCTCAATTGGAACAACATAAAAAAAGTGCTCTTCGCATATGCAACAGATACCTACAGTCTTCTAGAAAGTAAGTTCTGTTGACACAAATGCAACAGGAACTGTCCTAAAATGATTTTTTAAAGACTTGTGCAGTGCTATGGTTGCAGCTAATATTTCGTGGCATTAAATTCAGATTCCTCAATTTTGTTCCTTTCTAAAAAAATATTGCAAGAAAGTTATTCCAGACAAATCTACTCTGAGGAAAAAGTATCTTCATGTGTGTTATGGAGAAGCAGTTGCTCATATACGGAATGAGATTGTAGTCTCCTGTATTTGGTTTGCCGTCGATGAAACTACAGATACATGGGTCAGTACATAGCAGGTTTAGTAGTTGGAAAACTAGATTCCGAAAGTCCAGCAAAACCATTTCTGATCTGTTGCAAGGTGTTAGAACAAACAAATCATTCTACATTTCAAGATTCGTAAATGATGGGACGAAGATTCTGTGGCCAGAGGGTGTTTGTGAGGAAAAGGTTCAGATGCCGCAGCGTACATGATTAAAGCTGCTACTGCCCTTAAGGTTTTCTACCTGAATGTACCTGCTTGGCCCATGCATTGCAACGTATTGCTGAAATAGCAAGAAGTGTGAATAAGTTGGTATCAGCAACAAAAAAGGTCTTCGTGAAAGCACCACTCAGAATTCAGTGCTATAAAAATCACCCCCAACATGTCCATTTGCCTCCTGAGCTAGTACTTTACAAGATGGGGTACGGGGTTAGAAGCTGTGAACTTCTATTGTGAACATTTTGAAGGAGTCCAGTCAGTGGCGAACATGTTCTCTTCAGAAGTAGCTGTTTCCATACGTGAATCTCAGTACATCTAAAGTGGCAAGCTCTTGTGCTTGCATCAAAAGCAACTTCGGCTGGTTGCCTAGCACAATCAAGTAAGCACTTAAATAGTGTAGATTAGTTTAGATTAGTTGGAGTATGATCATTTCTTTATGTAAGTAGCACAAATAAAGAAAGTTTTCACTAAGTATTCCATTTCCTGCATTTTCGTTAGAAAACAAAGTGAAGTTGAAATACATAGAAAGACCTACTCCTAATCTGCACATAAATATATAAGTAAAACGAAAAGGCGACAATTTTAATCCTAAGAATTGAATAAGAAAAATAAATGGTTCTGTGAATGTGAAGTCAAATGCGTTATTATGCTTTCCATGCGCTAGTCGCTAAACTTTTGAGTCCCATGGACGTGATTAGTTCGGCAATGTAGGTATGTATTGCATTGATAACTTAGCCTCATTTCAACCATTTCCTTAATTCACACCCGTTGGATATTCCCTGCCTCTCCTATCCAATTGTTAAGGGACCTAAATTAAGCATCTTTAAAAAATGTCAGCGAAGTAATGCTGTGTTGTTTTTATTATTATTGACATTTTTTAATTTTATTTTATATTTAAAGTTATAAATATCAGGTCTATTATTACAATATATAGCAGCGTTCGTCGCCCGTTACTTGCAATGGATTTTATTTCATTGCCAACATATGAAATTTGATGTGTTTCCTACATGATTTTTGTATGTTACTATCACAACACTCCCTTAACATAGACAATCATGTTGTATCTTAATTGTTCTTTCACACAATACAAAGGAGACACTCCCTCAAAAAAATGCTTTTACATTGAGTAATTGTAACATAATTTAAGTCAAACAATATTACAAACAAATATTTAATCTAACAGAAACACTCTTACTTGATGTGTATTACAAACGATATACAAACTTGTTTGATAGTTCTTTGAATCTAGTAGACTGCAAAGGTTTTGTTAAAATGTCTGCAATTTGTTTATCACTAGGACTGTACTCTAAATTAAACCACTGTTTATTTAATTCATCATGTATGAAATTATACCTTATGTCAATGTGATTTGTGTTACATGATGCTTGACCAGATTTGATCATTTTAATGCAACTTTGAATACATTGTAATTTTAGGCTTTCTAATGTTGAGTTCTTCAATGAGATTCTTCAAAAATTTCATTTGCTTGCAGCAGTATGTGGCAGCAACATATTCTGCTTCTGTGGATGTTTGTGCCACAATACTTCGTTTTCTTGAACTCCATATGACCGGTCCTCCAATCATAACAATGAAACCAGTTGTACCTTTTCTGTCTCATATCCCCAGCAAAATCTGAATCGCAGTATGCCTTTACTTGGATTCTGTGTACTCTCGCTGATGAGTAATGGATTCCAAGATTATTGTTGCAGTTGTGATATCTGAGAGTTCTGTTGATCTTGATTACATCCTGCTGAGATGGTGCATTTATTGCTCTATTTTCAAAGTTCACAGTATAACTCAGGTCAGGGCGAGTCTTGCAGGCTAAATATAGGAGACTTCCCACTGCTTCACGATATAGGAGTATCACTGTATTTTGGTGATCTTTCTCTAGTAGCTTTAAATATAAAATAAAATTAAAAAATATCAATAATAATAGAAACAACAGGTTATGAAGAGGATAATAAAAATGAATATGAAGCCCTTAAAATCACTGAAATATGCACGCAAATATGCTCCGAAAAACTTGCACAAATTTTCAACTGTAAAACATTGTCTTTTGTCTCACAAAACACTTTTGTAACGTGGAAAACTTATCTCCACGTCATAAGATGTTATCGCGGCATATTTAAATTATGTTAACTGCTTCACAGAGAGAGCCAGGTCTCTTGGTGTGACAGATGGTTTTCTTTTGAGGATGTCTCGAATATCGCACATCTGTTTATAACCAGAATTTTTTGAAATTACATAATTCACTTTCTCTTTCAGTTTTTGTCCTTTGCTAACAGGAACTGAACTTAGATCACATATTGTTTTTTCAAAGACAGTAAGTGATTCATGCAAAGGAGATCCTACAGCTTCCAATGCCGTAATGGCTCTTGGTAAGAAAGAAAAATGAGCAGATATGAAATTAAGATCCTCTTTTAACCCAGTGCCTGACAGAATATTTTTCACAGTTTCTATTGATGAAGCATCTTTAGAGTCCAATGAATTAACAACCTCTTCGACTGTTTCTATGTGCTCAGCATAATATAAAACTGCATCGACCCATGTTCCCTATCGAGTTAACACTGATGCAGGAGGAAGTCAGATATTAGGTGCTGTTGATCTAAACAACTCTTTTAGGAGATTGAACAAAAATTCTCTTTGTACTGGACACAAATCTATCTACCAATGGGAAATAATCACGTATTGTCTCAGAAATGCAATGAAAAGCGTGTGCCAAACAAGTTATATGAATTAAGTTAGGAAAAATACCGTTCAGAGTCTGTTCTGATTTTACAATATAAGGACCTGCATCAGTAACAAATAAAATAAGTCATATTTGGTTCCACATAGCCATAGTAATTTCAAAGAGTCTATCACAAACGGGGTCACAGTTACATTGTCAGTGGCTGACAATTCGCACACATTAGGAAGATAAGGTGCAGTTTTTTGTTCATTATTTAAGGTACCCACGATATTAGCAATAGAACGGCTCCCAGAATCAGGGATTTCATCAACAGACAACCACACAAACTGATCCGCTAATTCATTTTGTATGTTTGAGTATACGTTATTGTAACAATGTCCTACATAAGTCTTACACAGTGTACTTTCTTCAGGCATATGTTGTCGAGTGTACTTGGCAAGAAAGTTTTTAAATGTGGGATTATTAATTTTGAACAAGAGAATATCAGCAGCTAAAAATGCTTGGCACAAGTCATAGAAAAATTCAGTAACCCTACTTCCTAAACACTCTACTAGCTTTTAAAGTAAGAACAAATTGGAAACTAAAAACTTCACTTATCTTAGTTATGTTGCAAGTTCTTTTTCCAAAACTGACTCAAGTTTTTTTTTTATATATATATATATACTTTGAGAATGAGTTGGAGTCAACACGAAACTTCAGTCAGTTTTGCAAAAAGAACTCGCAACATTACTAAGATAAGTGAAGTTTTTAGTTTCTAATTTGTTCTTACTTTAGAATCTTGTTGCTTCACTGTTAATACGAGTAGCTTCATTTTCCTTAATTAACTCTACTAGCTGTTTTTGAACAGGTTCTTTGTTTGTGAGTTTTCAGATTAAATTCTCCTTATGTTTTGTTGTGTTTATGTGCTGAACTATTTGAAATATTTTCTCACTCCCTACATTTTTCTCACACACTCCACAAAACAGTACCCTGTTATCTGTAGATATTAAATCACCCGAAAACTCTTCCTGTAAATTAATTAATCTAGTACTCAAAGCTGGTTTTATTTTCGGCATTTGAAGAGCTTTTTAACATTTTATACGCCTAATTTAATTTGGTGGGAACCAATTCACAACACTATTGCGTTTGAACACCACGACACTACTACTGGTGGGCAGGCAAGCGTTGCTATAATCGTGCTGCTCAAAATGTTGACCTGCACTTTATCTTTGTTAATATAAACCTCTCAGATAACGCATTGATTATTCTCTACGCACATACATATAATGAAAGGATGGAAACGGGATTCATTACATAACATAACTCAGCATTAGTTCTCGCCACCTTACGAGTTGCATCATCATGTGCAATACTACATATGAAAAATCTGATGTGCTGCACTCACATGACTTTCGCTACTCTTGTACAAACTCTTGTACTATTTGTACAAATTCTTATTCCTATATCTCCTTCGTCTTAGTTGAGATAAACATCTGTACAAATTATCTTATTGTTTATTTCCTTGTAGGTGGAAGGGGAAAGTTAGAATACAGAAGGCTTTGAGCGATAGCCAAATCTTTTAAAGCTTTGAGATTCTCTTCTCTTTGCACACTTACCATATAAAAAAAATGAACAACGATGATCCATTTCACGAAAGTTTTATGTTTTCCAAAACTCACACACATAACAAGGAATATCTCCGAAATAGTTAACCCTACAAGAAAATTGATTGAGACATAAATTGTGTATTTTAGCAAGTTCTACATTTTTTTTATAGTATGATTTGATCTATCTCTAACGGTTTACCAGTTATGCAAAAGTCGTCCACAGTAAATACGACTACAGGGGCTATAGCCAGAAAATCAAGATATACATTTCATTTGCCATAAAAATATTTCAAACATACGACATTTTTAATCAAAATTGTTAGAGCCATTTTCAAGAAAATCAAGATGTTCCATGTAAAGGGTAGTTTAGGTGGGGCTATTTTCTTCATAATCTTTGTGTCGCATCCTTAAAAGACATTAAACTTAAATACCAACTGTGGTTTTTAACCAACTTTTCGTTTTTAAGTTATGCTGCCCACAGACTGACAAACACATACACAGACCTTTTTTAAAAAATGTTTTGTTTTTTTTTTTTTATTTTTTTATTCAGGGTGTCTCAAAACATATATTTCCGGTGAAATCTCGACATCGAATTTTTGGGTGGAATACAATACTTCCCCTACTTACCGTAGAGAAAGTAAAATTGAACAACGATGTTCCATTTCACCAAAGTTTTCTGAAACTGACACACATAACAAGGAATATCTCTGAAATGATTCATTCTGCAGAAAAATTTATTCAGACATAAATTCTGTGTTTTAGCAAGATCTACATTTTTTGTGCAGTAAAATTTTGTGTATCTCTAATGGTTTACCAGTTATGCAAAAGTCGTCCAGAGTAAATACGACTACAGGGGCCATAGCCAGAAAATTCAAGATATACATTTCATTTGTCATAAAAATGTCTCAAACATATGACATTTTAAACAAAATCGTTTGAGCCATTTTCAAGAAAATCAAAATTTTCGAAAATTTTTTCATGTAAAGGGTAGTTTAGGGTGGAGCAATTTTCCTCAAAATTTTCGTGTCGCATCCTTGAAAGACATTAAACTTAAATACTAACTTTGATTTTTACCCTATTTTTCGTTCTTGAGTTATGCCCACAGACACCGACCTTTTTCTAAAAATGCTTTTTTTTTGGATTCAGGGGGTCTCAAAACATATATTTCTGGTGAAATCACGACATCGAATTTTTGGGTGGAATACAATACTTATCAGTAGAGAAAGTAAAAATATCATACCGATGGAAAAAATAATAAAAAAACCATAAAAATTATTACAATATGCAATATAGGAGCTATAATATAGAAATCTTCGTGTGTTGCATCATCTGCAATACTACCAATATGAAAAATATCCAGATGGAAAAAAATAATAAAAAACCATAAAAATCATCAAAATATGCAATATAGGGGCTTTAATATTGAAATATTATGCACTTATCAAAATCAAGAAAATGTGCAGTTATATGCACCATAATTCCATAATTCGTGCACATAATGTAAAACATACCCCTACGGAAAAACATGCAAATGCATGTACTTCTTAGCCCTAATTATAGCTTCTTTTTTATCATTGTCGCCTATTACATGCAATGCATTTTATTTCATATCCAACATGAAATTTGATGTTAGCAACATAATTTTTGTATGGTACTATCATAACATGCGGGTACTACCGGTGTATTTCAAGGTAACTAGAGAAAGTCACTGTATGTATGATATATACGTTTTAATTGTCTCACCTTTCAAATTGAAAACATCATACGCTTTTGAGGTAACTGATGTACTTTGTCAAAATCCTTTACATGGCGGGAAAGATATCGAATTTTTACCGTGCTTGTTAGTTCTAGTGTCTTTCTGGTGCTTTAAAAGACAGGTTTCGGTGCGTTTTTGTTCCCCGAGTTGGCAACATTGCTTGTTTCCTTTGCCGCTCTGTGTTATATGGTTATGTGCATGTGTTCGTGATGTTTGAGATCGACTTATTATATGTGAGCGTGTGATTTTTTTTTTTTAATTTATTAGTAGTAGTGTTAAAGTTCTGTTTAATTTGAGCATAGTGGGTGCAAACTGACGTGTAATTTCAATATGGCAAGCAGTTGCATAAATTCTGTTGAATCTTTTTGCTATATTTGTGGTCTAATAACTTATAGAAATCAAAGGAGAAGAATAACTCCAATGATTAAGAAGGCCTACAGACTGTATTTTGGACGCGAAATAAAAGACCAGGATAAGGCCTGGGTTCCTCACACGTGCTGTTCTACGTGTGGCGGAAGGCTTGTTTCCTGGTTGAACAATAAACAAGAGGCATTGAGATTTGGTATTCCCATGATCTGGAGTGAACCTTCAAACCATATAAATGACTGTTACTTTTGCATGTCACCTCTATCAGACGTTCCAAGAAAAAAAAAAGGGCGAACTCGCTTGACATATCCCAACATACCATCGGCTGTGCGCCCTGTGCCTCATGGAATTGGACTGCCTATTCCAGTTCCACCCAAAAAGGATACAGAAAGTGAGTAGGCTGTTGCTATTTAGATTACAGTGACATTCTGCGCTACCTTGGTTCAACTCCTCTGTCCACTGAGTAGTCAGTTTGCAGTGGTAGTATCAACAAAACAGGTTGTGTTGCTGCTATTGCTCATGAGTGGAACCTAATTGAGGAGTTGAAGGTAAAGTCTGTTTAGTAAATGCATGTGCAGTTGCTTCACAAAAGGAATATGCACTGCCCACAACTAATAACTAAGGCTGGGTATTTTATGTAATATTGGCATGTAGTATATGTACATATTTATGTAATATTAGGTGAAATATGTACTATTACATACAAAGTTTTAAAATATATAATATTAATTTCATTTAATTTTCATATAAATGTATTAAACATTAAATTACCTGAAGATTCCTATTTTATTATATTTTCACCAAATAAAGTGTGGTATTTAATTAAGCATACACCCATATTATAGCAAACATATAAATTCTGTTATTATGAAGATTCACAATTATTTACATTTTCATAATTATGTCAAGTATTGCCTCCTGCAATACTTCTCTAAAATCGTGTGATATTTAGGTACCTAGAGTTTGTACCATGGAATAGTTTTGTCAACTATAGCAGTACACATGTAATAGAATACATTACTTGTACTTGAAGACTGTTACATTTGAGGTAGGACTTGCTTTTTAGATGTTTGTAGTGCTTTATTCCTATAGTGCATCTCACCCTTAAAAGACAGTACACGTTAAATGGAGCGCAGTGTTGCAACATGTACTAGTTGCGAATCTTTCTCCGCGAGTGACTCGAGGTGGCCTGAGTCCTGTACTTAGTCCTTCAATTGCTGCTTGACGAGACGGGCACTTTTAACTTTGGTATCCCTCCACGCCTTTGTTACTGTATGACCTAAATTTACAAATGACTCGTCTGTATAAACAATTGATTTCCCCTGGTCCCTAAACCTTTTACGTCTTTTAGATATTTATGTCGCCATCTGATGATATCGATATCGTCTCTTTCTATTAATATGCACTTGTTACCCTTTCTTTCATATTCGAACCCCAAATCAGAGTGGCCCTTGAGAAATTTGGTAGGGTCTCATCACTGTTGAACTGTGACAAAATTATATTCAGCGTGGGTGGAATATTTGCAAACTGTAAAGAATGAACAATTCGCCGCACTCCACCTTGCACTATTCAATCATATTGCATTAACCTAGCGTTTTGTGTACTCCCGCCCTTTTTGCTTTCTTTTTCGATGGCGTTCTTACAGGTCCTTTTATTAGTTCCTTTTTAATCATACACACTACTGCTTCTGAACACCCGATAGCCTTAGCTGTTTCTTTTACCGCCTTACTTACACGCATTTTACTTAAAAAATAATCTAACACATTCATGATTATTTGGCGTTCCTTACTTCTTTATTTACCAACATATCGTCCCTTCCTAGCTTCACCCTCCATAACTACAAATATTTACAAAAATATTAAACAAATAACGCAATAACAGCTCACAGTTACACACACGGCTTCTTTCGAACTAGTGCTAGTGCTGCTCCTTGTACTATCTTCTGTGTCAGGCCTGACACTGAATAGATGAATACCTTTTGTTTGCCTTACTGGATAAAAGAAAGATGTTACTGCCTTTTGGTTTATTTTAAAAACTTTCTCCAACCTTCCTCAACATTTGTTCTCGCTGGTTCCCTGATGTAATCTCAATAACAAAAAAGTTTCACACTGCGTAACTTTTGCAGTGCACATATATAAAATTTTCCGTAAACATTTAATTTAAAAAATTATAACACTTAACTGGGTAAACATAGAGAATTCAAAGTAGGCAGGTAGTAGCACTATAGTTTATTCTACCTAAGAACAAAATATAGATGCATTCTAGCAGTTAGTTTGTTAGTTATGATGAGTGTAGAAACAGCAAATATCGGACTTCTATTGAAAAAAACGTTTTCTGAATAAATTTGGACCTATAGAAATGTATAATGACTCTGAAAAGGATATAACCTGATAGAGAAAAAAATTCTGCATAGGATAATGTGTTCAAATCTGAAATTTATAACAAATGAATATTTATACCATGCTATTAGGAATCTGGCAACAGAGCGAGGGTAGAAAAGGACGCGGCTAATGGCAACTTGTATGCGCTAGATAGAGACAGAGATGTCCCATTTAACTCCATACTGTCTTCTAAGAGTGAAACTCTATATAGTATGGAGGGCACTGGCACGTGTTATGCAAGTTGTGATTTTATTGAAGATGTAATCTTATTACAAGCCTGGCAGGGAATCATAGCACCATCTGTAGTAAATGAACCATCTATTGTAACCCATAACTTTAACTTTGATGATAATTTTCTCACTATAGGAAGCATCGCAGGTGAATTTAACTATATAGCTACTAAATGTACAAACTCAATAACTTGCTTCGCTGTCCTTGCATACTGATTAACCTTTTTGCGGATATGGATATGACGTCAATTTTAAAGTGCAGGAGAACCAATATCTACGTCATATGACGTCCTGTGCATGCATACATTTAATGCTTACTTAACCCTAGTTATTTTAATTTTTGTCTTTTATAATACATTTAAATAAATTCTAGAATAAATAAAGTCTTATCTTTAAAGGTTCCTTTTTGAATGGTACATCTCAAAACATGGATAGGCACATAAGGGCACATCTTCACATTCACGGCCTATCATGTTAGTCTCTTTACGAACTCCTTTTTTGCGGCACACCAGACACCTTCAAAATGGACGTGACTTTTTTTGCTGTCGGTGGTGTCCTTTTGGGAAATTGTTTTCCTTCAAGTTTGAGGGGTGGAGAGGTTGTATATTTCTTACTCCCTGAATGAAGAGGCCTCTGAATGTTATAATGCTCAATTAGGCTACGAGCTATTGATATGTGGAAGTCCAGGTAGGTCATGGTCATTGTCTTGCATGGGTTTAGAGTTTTCCAAATTACTAAACAATTGTATATGGTGATATCCAGCTGGTGCAAAAATACCTTTTTATACCATTTAACTGTTTTTCGTAAAGAAGGATATGATTGCAATACCTGATCAACTAGATCCATACCACCCATATGCATATTGTATTCCTGGATAATATCAGGCTTGAAAATTGACATTTTGGTGTGGGCATATGTTTTTCCAGTGTCAATCATAAAAATTTTAGGGCTGCAATTGGACAATTCCGTAACCACCCTATCTTGCAAAGTAATGTAGGTCAAGGGTCGGAGCTGATGCACCTGCATTTCTCTCCTTAGAGTCTTTGTATTCACTTTCTTCGGCAAACTAATACGATTTAAATGTACTGTTCCAATTGCATTTGTTTTCCTTTTGTATAAGACCATGTATAATTTATGGGAGCTGTACCAATTATCTAAATATATAGTCCTATCCTGGTCAAGTATAGGTTCCACCAAGTGCTTTACTATGGAGCCAGATAACCCCAAATCATTGTCGCCAGTATTATCAGTTCCTTGACCAGTTTAAATGCAGCTATTGTAAAGATATCTCATTTTACTTTCACAAAGATCAAAACTCTTTATGCCAAATCTGGCCCTCTTTGTTTTGATGTATTGTTTCCAACCTAAGCGGCCCTTCCAAAGCATCAATCTTTCATCTACAGTGACCTTATCACCAGGCATGTAATTTTCTTTGAACTTTGAAATAATATATTCCAAAACTGACCTAATTTTGTGTAGTTTATCATTTACATTTTCTGTGCCGGTGAAATGAAGGAATCACAAAATGGAAGTAAACCTGTTATTTGACATGCATTTCCCAAAAAATGGAGTAGCCAGCATGTCATCTGTAGACCAGTACATGTTTAAAGTTCTTCTACGGCATATCCCTTGTCAGGGTTTGCCTCTACAACCTGACGCCAGGAACTTCGGTCCTCCCACATCTCATTGTCCAAATTCCATCTACGCATGGTGCCAACAACATCTCCTCTCCAAGTCTGGCATGGACGACCTTTCTTTCTTCAACCCTCTGGTGACTAATTCAAAGCCCTTTTGAGCCATCTGCTTTCAGGCATTCGTCTAAGATGGCCATGCCACTCTAGAGTTCTCTTATCAATTCAATCAGTGGTTGGTTTAGGTTGACCAATTATATCTCGTATAGTCTCATTTCAGACTTTTTCTAGTCAGGATTTTCTGCAGCTATGCCTAAGCCCATCCATTTCAACTGCACGTAATCTCAGTCTGTTTTGCTGGGTCAGCGACCAACCTTCTGATCCATACATTAGAATGCTCTCTATCATAGCATTCAGGATAAGTTTCTTAGTACAAAGGTGGACTTCCTGACTACACAGAACCCTGTTTAGGGAACAGTATTAAACTTTCCCTTGTTCTTATGGTTATTGAATAACAAAGATCAGTTTTCATATGGAACAGAAACCCTCATCATAATATTCAACAAAACAAGACAAAATACAGTTTTATTTTCTATTTCTACATTTGCTCTATGTAAAAGATCTTAAAATACTGCACCCGTCTATTCATGCCTAACGTTTCATCACCTATTATTTCTCTGCTTTCCCCTCTGCACATTGTTATTCTTATTTTAAAACCCTCTTTGTATTTCTTTATTCCTTGAAAAAATTTCCTACTTTCACATCTAATTCTTTGTGTCTGTATCTCTGCCAATTTCTCTTCGTCATATTCCTTCTTTGCCTTCCTCAATATCCTATTTGTTTCTCTTGTTATGTTCTTGTATTCTTCGTTCGCTGTCCTTGTCTTTTTGTACAGCATTTCCTCTCTTGCTCTATTCCTTTTGTCTAAAATAATTTGGCATTCACTATTAAACCACTTCTTCTTCAGTCAGGTATTAACTGCCAGTAAATTTTAGGTCTGCCATAGTATAAATTTCCACAGTAGGCTATTGGCTTTTTATTTATTCAAATATAAATATATTTGTGGAAGTCAGAAACTCTCTAAACCCTTCCCCTTAAAATGTTCTTTCAAGCCTATAAAAATCTGCAATTAAGGCAAAAGTTGAATTCACAAATGAATAAAATGAAAAGAATTCATCAGTGAACATGGATGTTGCATTTAAATGCTGTTGCTTGTTCAGAATAGTGCATGCTCTATGTTATTATCTCTTCCATGCGATTTTGATCTTCCTGCAATCTGCACAGAGGTACTGTTTGCCCCCCCCCCCCCCTTTTTTTTTTAAATTAACGTCCTCCAACATTGTGTCATATCGGACAAATGAATGAAATGAAACGGGTGAAATGAATCTCAAATGAGCCCGAGGTCCATGGAGCTTTAAGTTACCAGACATTCGTCTTCTCAGGGTAGGGAAAACCTCGGAAAAAACCTTACCCTGATAACTTACCCTAAGCGAGATTCGAACTTGCGACCTCTTGAACGTGAGGGAGACACGCTAACCATCACGCTACCGAGGCAGGAGACTGTTTGCCTTAAATTGAATATTATGATAAACTAAAAAATATGTTATTAATATTTACATACCTATTGTGTCAAAGTAATTTCTGTTGTTTATGCTATCAGCACAACACTGGTCATAATTAGTTTACATATGGCACAATATTTTTGTAATATTTATTTTCAGGTTTATCTTTATATGTACTTGTGTTTTGTAGAATGGATGAACAATAGTGTTTTATCATTCTCGTAATTCATTAAAAACATAATGTTTAAGAGGTGCAAATAAGGTTGACACCGTAATTACACTACAAGTCGATATCACCCAAAAAATCTGTAATTCTTAGCTTTTCAGTCACAAACATGGAAGCAAGCTTAAGTCTTATGTTTGCAGGTTTTCAATTTCTCCAGGTGGACTAGTGCTTATGGACATGGCTCAGAAAACTAATACAGCTGTTCCTGTTTATGGATAAACAGGTTATTTTTGCTGTTCCAGAATACCTTAAATATGAAACAGATACCAACATACTTGGTCTCATTTCCTCTGAGCATACAAATTTTACTCTGCTGTTAATGGCAACCAATATACCAACCTTAAGTAGGTTTAAAAATGATAGACGGATGATTGTGCTTTCCCACATTTTTAATTTTTCCATCACTTATATAAAGTAGAGAAAGTACTAGGTAACACCTTAAATGTTTTAAAGTTCCCTCAGTTCAAGAGGGGAAAAAAATCATTTTTAGAGAGTGAACAGTATAATTACAAAATGATGAGTCAGGTAAATACCAAACTTTGTGATTCTGCAAGCTATTGCTGCTTCATCTTCTATATTGTCTTCTTCCCTCTTGTAAGTAGTGTCATCTAGTCTGGGGTTGATGAATTTAGAGGTTATGCAAAGAGAGAATTTCAAAACTACCACATAGAGGTCAGTTCTTAAAAACTTTTGACTATCTCTGAAGTCCAGTGTATTCCTCCATTGGCATCATACCTCAAAAGAAATGTGTAATAAAACCCATTCTAAAACTATCTCGATTAATATAAGGTAGATAAAAAATAAGCGTTTGTAAGAATAGTGTGTATAAGAGTGAGCTGGGAAAGTAATGTGAATGCAAGACTTCAGGCTTTTATTCTTCAGTTCCAGAGATGGAATCTGCAGACGAAATTGAAATCAAGGAAGAACCTTTCCATGCAGAATCTGCATCAGCTGAAATGAAACCAGAAGCAGAAGTGCACCCAATTTCTCATCTTGATTTAAATGATGAGGTAAGGCTGTGAAATTGCTTGTACAGAAAGCATATCTAGCAAAATGCAAGGGTATCATGATTATTTAACAAGGCCTTTGTGGCTTCCCCTTCTTTTCCTCTCTTTACCCCTCTCCAATGACTGCAGTGTTTAAAATACTGGCTGCACATAGTTATAACAAATGACATGTCAGCATGAAAGGGAAATATTTATTTCTGATAGCTCACTAAATTATTACTTAACTGTTGCTTGATTCACATGTCGTATACATCAGAAACTACACATGGCCAGATTATTGGTCCATGGCAAGCTGTTAACACAGTTTGACAAATTTCAGAAACTGCAAATTCACAGAAATGTAATTAAATTTTAATGCCACCCAAGAAAGGTGGTTTATTGCATAGGTATCAGAAGAAAACCTTTTATTTGAAAGCAGAAACTGTATTATAATACAGAGAGATCCAAATACATGTGAACTGCTATGCAGTGTTTTTCCACTGTGCACGTAGAAACATGTCACCAGCAGCTGATATACACAAGGTCACGAACATCACTTGCTTTTCTCTGCTCTACTCACAATCAGTATTGAGTTGAAGCAAAAAAATTGAAAATTATTTCGTTATCTAACGACACTGTCAATTGCTAGGATCACATCAGCGTCACCAGTGTGCTGGGATTTTGTCCCGCAGGAGTCCTTTTGCATGCCAGTAGATCTACTGATGTGGAGCTGTCGTTTTTAAGTACACTTAAAAACCATCGTCCTGAGCCAGATTTGAACCTGCGACCTTGGGATCAGTAGGCCAGTGTCTAACCAACTGAGCCACCCAAACCGATGAGTTGAAGCAGTATTGTGCAGCTGTATTACTACCAGTGTGCTTTATTATTTGGTCCTGTACATAGTCGCAAAGTGTATTATGGCTCAACATTTGTTTCATTTGTTTTCTACTTCACAGTGTGTATTTGTTTATGATTCCTATGTGTTAACTCAGTCAGCTTGCCAGGTGCAAGTGCGATTTGCAGAATGGTTTCCAGATGTAGAAGTTCCAGGCTGTACAGCGTTCCATAAACTTAACAACATATTTCAGACCACAGGAAATATAAAAGACAGCGTACGGTTCTTACTGAAGAAACATTAGATGACATTGGTCATTGTTTGGAGTGTTCCCCCCAAAAATCGCTTAGGCGTCTTTCACAACAGGCAGGCATTTCTTATGGCTCTTTGCAAAGGGCTACTAAATTGCTGAAGTTAAACCCATATAAAATAACTGGCACATGCTCTTCAACCAGGTGATGCTGTAATTAGGTGCACATTTTGTTAGTGGACTCTCAATAGTGATTATGATGGCGAAATTGATCCACATTTAACATATTTCATGGACAAGGTTTGGTTCCACCTTCATGGATATGTGTGTACACAATATATATGGTTTCCATACTGATTGACCACGCAGAAAAACATCAGTGTGGTGGACAATAGAACTATACTTTTGAGCAAACGTGACAGGCAGCGTTCAGCTCAGTGTTGTCACTAAACAGTCGCCTATGTGCAGTTTTGCTGTTTGTATGTATCTGCAAACAGGCCATTTAAAACTTGCTAGCACATGCTTAAAAGGTTGCAATGGGCCAAAGAGCACTAGAATTGGACCTTAAACGACTGGAAAAGTGTTCTGTGGACAGATGAAACCAAATTTGAGAAATTTGGTTCAAATCATCGGAAGTATATCCACCATTGCCCTGGGAAGAGAATGTTTGAAGCCTGTGTCACCCTCTCTGTGAAACATGGTGGTGGAAGTGTAATGGTGTGGGGATGTTTCGGGAACATCTAACATACTAATTTCAACTGGGTGAGGGTAAAACCATATAAGCCTTAGATATGGAAACCAAGTACCTGCAAGAGAAAATTGCTGCAGGCAGCATACTAATGTGATACCTATGTTCTACAGCTTGGGGATTACTAGCATTTAAACATTCTTATGTTATTCATGTCTTTTGCTTTGCATTCTTAAACCGCCACCGCTACTTTGTGCTCATAGTAGATGATCATCCAACCAATATGGGGAGGTGATGTGGCCAGCATCCTGTTTCATTTAAAAATTTGAATGAGTTCAATCCCCTGCATCCTTTTGAACCTTTAACAATTATGTAATAAAACTATTTATGCAAATTTTTAGAGGTAGAACTGGAACTTAAAAATTCATTGCCACAACTGGGATTTGAACCACAGACCTTCCGCTTGCCGGGCGGACGCTCTAACCACTGAGCTATTGTGACAAACTGCCAGAATGGCATTAAATTAAAAATTCAATGCCACAACTGGGATTTGAACCACAGACCTTCTGCTTGCCGGGCGGACGCTCTAACCACTTTAATTTAATGCCATTCTGGCAGTTTGTCACAATAGCTCAGTGGTTGGAGCGTCCGCCCGGCAAGCGGAAGGTCTGTGGTTCAAATCCCAGTTGTGGCATTGAATTTTTAAGTTCCAGTTCCACCTCTAAAACTTTGCCCACACACGGCTTGTGTGTTTAAAAACACCAACAGTAAGTTTGTTGGCATAAATAAATAATAATTATTTATGCAAATGTTTATCTCGAATTTAATAAGAAGTGGATACAAAAATAAGCTTTTGCAAGAGTAGTGTGTAGAAGCTGTATAGAAGTAAACATAATTGGCTAGGGAAAATCATGTGAACATATCACAGAATTTTGTTTATTGCCATGGACATAAAACATTTCATTTTGAGCACTTTGAGAAAAGTAAAAGAGACTTGCAGTATACCTAAGTAGCATTGTTATGTTGTTGCAGGATCCTACCTCTTCAATGGATGAAAGTAATGAAGACCTACCACAGACAGAAACTTCAAGGTAAAGCCACTATATCAAAATAAAGAGTGAATATTTGATTTGCTGTTAAAATTATGTTAAAAGCATCATCAACCTTAGCAATACCAGGGGGAGTTGGTGGGGGTGGGGAGGGGGCTACTTTATGCCCATCTTTTGTAATTTTTTAAATTGTGTCTTTTAAGTTTATGATTAAAGGCATGCAGTTAATAGTTATTGTCAATCACTACTATTAAATTGCGTAATTGTTTCAGTGTTTTTATTGTTGGTCATTTTGAGAAACAATGAAATGTCAAGGTGGTCATAAAGCATGCCACTGTTGACATAATGTGATTGGTGTAAAAACGTAAAAGAAACAAATAGTTAAACAATTTTAATTATTACCTTCGTAAACATGACAAGATATAATAACCAATTTTAAAATAAATATGTTTGAAAAATTGCTCAGACATTTTGTTACCAGTGTAACAGTAATAAGGGTTGGCATTGCTAGGGTTAAGAAATTGTTTGTTTTATTTTACCAAAACACAGTTTATTACAGAAACATTTATTAATTGCTAGTTCTGTGAATCTTGCTATGTGCAATGATATGTTAGGGATATTGTACACTCCATGCTATACAACACCATCACCAAACACGTCACAAAAATAACATGAAGTTTTAACATCTTTTCCATTTGTAGCACTATGCATTTGGATAAGTATGCAGTAACATAAACCATACAATACCACAAAAATTAAAAAATGTGACAAAGTAATGTATGTCCATCACATTTATTTATCTGCCTAAATAGTGAGGCGTTTAGTTAACTGTAATTTTTATAACAAGTGGTGGCAGCAGTAGCCGTAGTTGTGTTCCATTATTTCTTCCTTAATCTTTCTATTGCTTATGGTTTTTACTCATTTATGATATGGGAGTTCATATTATGTGAACTGTGGTATTTTTGTACCTCGTTTTACCAGTTGGTCGGCTTTCTCATTTCCTATTAGTCCACAATGAGCAGGGACCTATTGCAGTTTTATACATTTCTGAGTGTTAATATTCTAATTTTGTTCTGTATTTCTTGTATACGCTTATTAAAGGAAATGGAATCATGTGTTACTATTGATTTTATAGCTGCTGATGAGTCGCGTACTCCTGCCTCAGCATGTCTTTGCTAAACAAGGAGTCATCTGTACATTTGTGGATTCATTCATCTTAGGGACACAGTGTATAGATGTTTTCTAGAGCTGCTAATTTTAGCTGTTCTGGGGTACAATCTGATTTCTTTAACTTGTTTAAAAGTTCAGTTTTGTATGAGATGCCTTGGTAGCTCAGTGGTGCTCTGGCAGGGGTTAGTTTTTCAGGTATAGCTTTGCTGAGTTCTTTTGACCTTAGTGTCTCTGTGTGCTGTATGTATCCTCTCTCTGTTCCTCTCTAGCGCACGTTCAAGACTGCAGTTGCCTGCCAGGCTTGCAGAAGTCTTGGCGGATGACAAAACAGCGGTTGATGAGATTTTTAAGTTTTTAACAGAGTGTAACATGAGTTTGAGGATTTGAAACTTTAGATATCTATTTTTTATGCTTTTTTGATGTTATCACTTTGTTTTAATTCTGGCTTTTGCCGCTCTGTTTTGTGTATTTATGCATATATTTTCCTTTTAGTAGTACTTTTATTTTTGATTGAAGTTTGTATCTGGCTTTTGCCATGAATTGTTAAGGGCGCTGATGACCATGTAGTAGAGTGCCCTCCCTCTGGGTTTTTTTTTTTTTTTTTATTTTTTATTTTTTTTATTATTTCTTTTGTTTGTTTGATATTTTGACCAGAAGTTATGTGGCATTCTTATTTGTTTCTCATGTTGTATTAATGCCTCTCTCATAATTTCTTGTTCAATTGGGTTGTTATTTGTTAGGATTTGCATTGCTTTAACTGTAGTAAATTTAACACCACCAGTTATAATTTTCATTGCTAGGTTTTGAGTTACTTCCATCTTATGTTATATTCTTTTATTGGCAGTAACTTAGTTTTCCCCTCCATGCAATAACACTGGCTTGACATAGATTCTGTATACTGTTTTTGAACAGCCTGACTTGGTTTGTGTTAAGTCTTTTTAGGTCACACCTCTTGTTTGTATTTTCTGTAATTTGTTTAATATGAGGGTCCTATGTTAATTTCTGGTCCAAATACATCTCTAGATACTTAAAATTATCCTATTGATTTAATTTTTCCCTGTTAATTATCATGGTTCCTCTGGGGTGTGGTGTGTGCAAGCATAAATGTCTTGTATGGAGTTTTAGTTGTATTTATCAACATCTTATTTATTTTGCACCATTTTCCTAATGTATCTAAGGCTTTTTTAATTTTATCCGATATTTGATCTTGTTGTGTTCTTGGCTCTGTCATCCATATAACTAAATCATCCGCAAATAATGCATATTTTGCTCATGCTGTTTCTGTTATTTTTCGGGGTAAATCATTTATCATTATATTGAATAGTGTCGGATTAATGACTGACCCCTTTGGGAGACATAGGTGCTGTTGTTTGTATGTCGATATGGTTTGTCCACATTTTGTGGCACAATAATGCTGATAGGAAAAAGAATAAATCCAATTAAGTATCTTTCATTCAATTGCCATTGTACATAATTTTTCTGTTAGTTTAGATCTCCAATAGTTTCATAGGCATCTTTGAAATCTACAAAGACTGCTACATTTCTTTGTTGTCTTTAATGTTTGGCTTAATTATAAGATTTGTTGTGATCTTGAATGATGGGTTCTGAAGCCAGCTTGTGTGCCCATATGTAAGGTTTTGATTTTCTAGGTACCAATTTAATCTAGAGTTACCATCCTTTCCGTAATTTTGCCCATGTTGCTTGTCAGGGATATATGTAGATAACTGTTTCTCTCTTCCATTGGTTTATTGTGTTTCAGAATGGCACTAAGACTGCTTTCCTCCAATTTGCTGGGACTGAAGTTATCCATACTTGGTTATATAGTTGGAGACAAACTTTTATGGATGATAGTTTCTCGGGCTAACAGCCAGGTCAGATTAGGGTAACTACCCAAGCTCCCTACCCAACGTGCCTCCATCGGCCGGAGCTCGGCCCAGTGGCGGCTTGTGCCTTACAAAATAGGTGAAGAAGTTCACTTAAGCATGCTGAAAATACAATGCAAAGCCGGTGTTCCACGGTCCAACATTTTTTACCAAGCTTTTAGTATACAATGGAGCTATACACAAAGAAACTGTCTGTCACACTATGATTTATTTTGGTTCAATACATATGACAGTTCGCGTAATAAGTTAGAGAAATAAACATGGCATGCAAATATATACAGTTTTGTTTTAAAATCAAATTTAAACAGTGAGCCAAACAATGTACAAAAACTGCCTGAGGAGCATTGTTCTTGATTCTTTTTTGAAGTCCATTCAAATGTCCTGACAACACTCGCTCCATCGTAACATTGTGCAACTAATTGACGTTCATAATTAAATTCTTTAAGAACACCATGCAGCAAAAGGAACAATGTTTCTGCGGACCTGTCAACACTCACATCATGAAATCCGAAAAATCGTTCAACCAATGTGCTCTCTGTATTCACGTATCTTACAATGATAGAGCACTGAGACTATTGACAAATATCTGTAGTGTCGTCAACTTCAACAGAAGAAGAAAAAAAAAATCTGAGACATTAATTTCAGGTTTTTAAGTATTCCAAAATACATCCAATCACCTCATTTTGTATAGATTTAGAATCACCGCTGAATATACTTTTAATTTTACTATAGTGGTTTTAGATTTCTAATGGAGTTTCAGTACACAAGCTCCTTGAAATTTCCCCGACTTAGCGAAAGCGCACTCTCATCATGACCTCAGAATGCAAGCTCTTGTTTACCTAAATACAATATTGCTTTAATAATCAACTACAGGAAAAGCCTATTTAATGCCACATTTCCATTGAAACGCACATGAAAAGGTCTGCTGTTTTCCTGAAGAGCGTCAACCATTGTGTTTCTATGTTTTTTTTGTTTTGTTTTTTTTTAAAGCGTTTAGTTGTAATTTACTTTTAAATGTCCCGCTGAATCATTGTGCTTGTGAAGGGAACGGGTTATATTAATGAAATCTGTGAATCTTTCTTGTCCCACACGTTACTTTTGTTGCTGAAAAGTAAACAAGGCCAACAGAATAGCGATTGCAAACTACGGCTACTGCATAACCAAAAATAGTTATCGAGCCAAGAGCTTTTGAATTTAATGTTATAAGTCTTCCTTATTTTCTTATCCTCTCTTGTAAGGGCTACATCAATGATATCAGTGGGCCGCCCAAAGTTTAAAACATCCTTCTTGTCCTCATCTTTCCACCTGGAAAATGGGGTTTCTAGCAAATTGCAAACTATGTGGTTCACTGGATTCATAACAAAACAGTTATATTCCGTAATTTAAATATTAAAAGTACTGGAGTCTAGCAAACTCGTAAATTATACCTGCCGTTCATAGTTGTCTAAAACACTACGTTTTAAGTTTACCGCCAGTTCTTCCTCGAGGTAAACGAATACTATCTTCTAAGCGTGCGAAAACAGAAACCATCCCCTCTACCGTGTTCTGTGCCTCTGCCCAAGTGAAAATATTTCTTGCTTGCTCGAAACATGTGCATGCCCGTGTTATTTCCCCGTAGTTCATCATTTCGTGACGTCATGTTGCCATGGCAACCAAGCTGTTTAGTGCAGTAGTTTCTTCCGTAACTGTGACTTTTGCACTTGTCCTTGTAACCGATCAGAGGGCGCATTCCCACCAATTTTGGCTGCCAGGCTGTAAGTTCCAAACAAAAGAAGGGTTGGTCACTGACCCTGCTACAGCTGCTAGCAGTTGAAATTTGGGACTAAACTGTTAGAATGAAAGTAATAATGCCAACATTAACAAAAATAGAATACTGCTATTTTCAGGTGAAAACCTCTTCATCTGCTTCACTTGAATAACCGCCACTGGCTCGGCCAATGGTAAGAAAGTGGGCGGTTCTTATCGGCCGCGCTCTTGGTATAAATATCGCAACATCAGTAGCCTAGATTCAGTTCCCCTGAGGATGGCGGCAGAGTTAGTCGCTGAAAGCTTGGGTAGTTACCCTAATCTGACCTGGCTGTTAGCCCGAGAAACTATCATCAATAATCAACGCCGGGAAAGCTTCAAGTCATTAATAAACTTTTATGGCTTTGGGACCAAGGTGTTTCATAAATTCTGTATGCACGTGATCTGGTCCTAGCTGTTTCTTATTCTTTAATCTGGCTATTGCTTGTTTCAGTTCTTGGATACTGAAGTCTGCATTGAAAATGCTGGTATGTGTGGTTTTACTTTGTTGTTTCACATTGTTCCTTACAAGTTTCTCCACTCTTCATCTTTTTATCAGTCGGGGGTGTTTTGGTGAAATGTCTGTAAATTCTTTTGCTATTTTATCATCCTCAGTAACTTTTTCCCATTGATATTACTGGTTGACCCCCAGGGACCTACTATGGTAGGACAGGTCTTGGTGCACCCTGGTTCCCGAGTGCTCACCATCATTTCATTTCACCCCTTCCATGCCCATCAACTTTTGCCACGTGTAGCTGTTTTTGTTTCTACTATACATTATCCTCTTGCTCTTTGAGGATTATTATTTTATTAGTTTGTAAGGTCTTAGGTTTATTAACTTCTGTCACACCAGCAGGGATCTTTTCTATCTCCGTGGTCCTTTCCCATGGTTTCAGCACAGCTTCCGACATGTGCTCTCCAGAGGTCTCAGCTGTGAAGGTCAGGTGGACCCTTCACACTATCCTGATGTGTAGCCTTAGGTGCAGAGCACGTCCACACTGTTACATACACCCATGTAGCTCTCTGAGGGTCTGGCCTGTGTTATTCCCCGACTGCCATGTGGTGTTGGGTTAGTATCACCGGCCGGGCATGTTACAGCTGATGAACCCCAGTGTAATCAACCATGTCACCTGAATCCGTGTCTGTCTCTTGCACACAGGTGCGACCTAAATTGGGGAGCCATAGGTGGTTATTCCTGTTGTAGGGGCATAAAGCTGGGGTGTTTGTGGTGAATGGTTTACCCATGTGGACAAGCAGTGGAGATCAGAGGGTAGGCCCTCTGAAGTATCCTCTGAGGTCAGTCATGGAGGGGTCTCCAGGGTGGCACAGGCCATCGAGATTTGGTGTCTTTCTTCTTTAACCCCAGGATGGCAGGCTGACTTCAGTTGTGCATCTGAGCAAAACCCCATTCTCCGATAGTTTCCTAGTTGTGATCTTGGCATGTGAAAGAAAAACAATAAAGGACCTGAACCCATTTTACGTACATAAATGAGAAGTGGACAGGATATGTGGCCCGATAAAGAACATGAGTAGACTACAAGATGGTACTCTATTGATAGGGACGAATAATGCAGACCAGTCTCAGAAAGTTTTGAAAGCACTGTACAATTTCCTTCTATATACAACTTTGACTTTTATTTAATATCTTATAAGATAAATTTACTGGTTGATGGGTTGCATAATACATCTAATTCATTTTCCTATTTTTCAGATCAGATACAAATACAGAAGACAAACCTGAATCTGACACTTCCCCTTTTTTCCATCGTGCAACTTCTGCAAATGAGGGCTCTTTTACAAGTAATGGTACAGCCAGATGTGAAAGAGAAAGTATGTATGAAGTTTTTGAATGTATCAAAAGTACTGAACTTTTTGTTCAAGCATTTTGCCAAGTTGTAAGTAGGTGATAATTTTGAAAGTTTAAGTATTAAAATTTCTTTTGAATTGGTAGAAAAGATTAGCACAGTATTTTCTGACATTGATAAGCTTCTTTTTGTGTAATTGCTTTATTTCTTAGCATTCCTAGAGAAAAGCTGTTGATGTTTTTGAAAAAAATGTTTAATTTATACAGAATTATGTGCAAAATTAATAGACAATTTTGTGAAGCTTGCCAATCTTGGTTTAGACCAAATTTTCTCAGTTTTAATGGTATTTTCTTCCAACAAATTTCTGGTTTAGCAGTGGGTGGTCCACTTTCACCATTTCTTGCTTATCTTTTCATGAGTTTTTTTGAAATACAAGGTACTGCA
The DNA here is from genome assembly GCA_030765045.1 of Tenodera sinensis. NCBI lineage: Eukaryota > Metazoa > Arthropoda > Insecta > Mantodea > Mantidae > Tenodera > Tenodera sinensis. Next base: position 47,863,790 of record CM060970.1, read on the forward strand.
GCATTCCCTTTTAATCTTTAAAACATGGTACAGATATGTGGATGAGTTTTGTTGTTGTCCCTTAGAAACAGATAAATTACACCTTAAAACTTTTAACTGTACAAGATAGCACCATAAAATTCACTTCAAAAGCCGAAAATAATGGCTGCCTTCCATTCCTAGAATTGAAGATAGTAAAAAAACAGTAAATTGAATTTTGTCATTTATGGAAAATTTATTCATGCTGATAATTACTTAAAAAATAAGTTTTAATCCTTTTTCACACCAATTTGCTGTTTTTAATAGTTCAATTTATAGCTTAATAAATATACCCCTTAATAAGGAAGAATTTAACACAGAATATAAACACATATGGTACTTAATGGTTTTAATACAGATTATATACATAAACAGATCGAGAAATATTGATATCAAAAGGCTGTTAGAGAAGTTTCTGGCCTTAAGAAAATAAAAGATAATTGTATTTTTAAAAAATTTTATATTTAAACCTTACCATCCTTTGGCTAATAACAATTTACAAAAGATATTTAAGGAACATGGAATAACTTTGGTTTCTCAAAATAAACAGTATACAAAATTTGCTAAATTTTTCTAAAAAGGATAAAATTCCAAATTATAAAATGTCTGGCATTTATCATTGTAGCTGTTTGGATTGTGACAGGGTTTATATTGGTGAAACTAAACATCATTTGGAAACCAGAAACAAAGGAACATTTTAGAAATATTAAATATAAATAGATTGATAAATCAGCTGTGGCAGATCATTTTTGGTTATTCAGTCATGAAATAAATCCAGAAGTTCAATTGGGAAAATATATTTATTTAGAAAAATAGGGACCAGGTTATAAATTTTGAAATACTGCCTATCGATATTTACACATTTGCTTTATTTTTAGACTTGGCAATACATAGAAATATTAAGTGATTGAGCCTTTGTAGCTATGGTAACTATTATGACATGAGCACTGACAATATGTTGGAGTCATCATGAAACATGTTGGTGTAGTTATTTAAAGAACTTACAACAAATACTAAGATAAGTGAAGCTTTTGGTTTCTAAATATTAAGATTTGTATTGCTTCACTGTTAACAGCTTCAGTTTTTCATTGAATTTAATACTTAATGTGTTCAACTCACTATTAGAAAAATGCCCATTGCCTGCAGTAGTAGATATGTAGAAAATGTCAGAGTTTGCAGTCATTTCAGCAAAGAGTTAAACCAAAGTGCACAGGGAATGTAAACAGACTGATTACAATATGACGGCTGAGTCATCCACATTGGTTTCGGAATTCTATGTTGCACCTTTGTATAAGGATTGCCATGTTACAGAAGTGGGACAAGATTCTATTAGAGGTTTTCGCATTGCTACAGCCACTGAGAATAATGAAGAATGCTCTAAAAGCTTAATAAGTGGAGTAAGATATGTAATTTCTTTTTTAATTCCTCTGTATGTGATTGATAGCACTTGATTTTCAACTTGCTCATGGGCTGCAGCTCACAAATATTTGCTAGTTTTTATTTATATCACTTATTGCCAGTAACTTAGAAGTTAGCTGTATGATACAGTTCGGAAGTTTTGTGTCTTTGGAATGAATCAAGAGCTGAAAGACTGTTTAAGACATAGCATATGGCACTACAGATATTGCACATGAAAGGAAATTTGGGAAGGAAACATCCCAAGCCTAAATTTAGGGTACCTTCCCAGCATTTGGTATCTGTGAGGATTGAGAAGGACCTGGAAAACATGTTCATGAGTATGTGCCTTAATGACCTCAGCTACCTGTGTTGGTCTTCTTCACTTCATGGCATAGGCAATCAAGTGCCTGTTCCGCCTACAAAGTCCTCCAGCCATTGTTTCGTGGATACGCTCATCTATCTCCTTCCTTTAGGATAATATTGCATTATTTGTTTTGGAAGTCTAATATCTCAAAGTCTTTCAACGTGTGCTTTACACTTTTGATTGAAATCTTTTACCCTTTCATTTATATCAAACATTTTTAACTCTTCTCTTTTAAGACATATTGCCGGCATACATTTTATCCATAGGGACACAATTTTATGGTGAATAAAAACTGTGAATGTCAGTATAAAAACAAGACTCAAAGCGGTGAAATAAATCATGTGGAATAAAACCTAAAATATTAGTTATAATTTACATTTTGAATGTCACATGTAGCATGTTTATTGAAATAATGAGTTAGTATGATTTCTAAGTTCCCTGCCGCTATATTGGCTCTTTTATCTGACAAAATATTGTACACTGAAAGAGCTCCTTCACAACCACCATTAGAAATTGAAATATAGGTACATAGACTGTAATTCTCAGCTTCCCATTCTACATTGGGCATGAAAGACAGCTTAACTTTTCTCATAGGCCTCTCTAACTGGCTTGAAGTTATTTTACATGTCCTAAATCTATGCCACATGACCACCGGCTTTACTTTCCTTCCGAAGGAAGCTATGCTAAGGATTTTTATGCCTGCAAAAATTCATCGCCCTCTGTCTGCAACCTAGGGAACCAGAGGCTAGCATGTTACCCCTAGATCATGGAGAACGATGTCCATTGCCATGGAAACTCTTTCAAGCGCACATGTGCACATAGCTGTCAGAATGGACTTGTTTTAATGTAGCTGTACAATCATGCGCTTTGGCTCTACAATGCATCAATACACTAAACAAACTCAGCGTTAAACTCCTGCAATTTTTGGTATTAAACTTGCGCTCCCTGCTGTCTATCGCAGCCTTCCGTAAAATACGCATGAACTTATTGCTATGTGTGTTTGCAGAGTGTGGGAAAACCATTAGAGGGGAGGGGGTGTTATCTCCGGCACTTTGCTCCATTGGTGGTGCTGTAGCATGCAAGTTATATTATTTTATGCATTCATTGAACACTCATGTATGCCACTGGTTATCTGTCAACCTACTACTTGTCAAAGCGACGAAGCGTATTAACCTTTGCTCTCAAGCACTACAGTCGTTTATCTTGTTTATTATTAGAGCGAAATAGTAACTTGGCATATAGTCAGTGATAAAACACAAATAGATGATCTCTTGCTCCTGCCGATCTGAGACATTGCTGCTCTGAAGATATGATTGCATCTGAACGGAGTATACATACACTCTCTTGCTGTGTTTGTACACTAAGCTCGTATAAACAACTGGGCAGTTTCACATTCTTTCTGATATGTCTCATGGCTTTGCCAAGTAGTATCTTCTCTGCTGCCCTCATATACCTTTCCTGTTTATTGTAAACATAGTTGCATTTCTTCCTGCCACATGGAGCTTGGAACTCTTGACCTTGCATCTGGCTGTGTTATAAAAAGTGAAGCAGATCTTGTTTTATTCCTGAAATAAACCCTTTAACATCAGTTTTGCAGAAACATTGCAATGAAATGTTAATTTCATGTTAAATCGTAAATGAATGTTCATTTCACCAGTAAATATCATAGTTATTAATTTTGTGGTAAACGCTCACTTTGCAAGTTGAGTTAAAATTTGCATTTAGTCACAAGAGTAAACCTTGGTAGTTATGCAAACAAATGCAATAGAATTTATTCTGAAACCTTTTTAATGTGTATTAACATATTTTGTGTCATTGTGATCCACCAAAAAATTGTGTCCCTATATATACATTAACTATGTATAAAGACCTCAATATTTTTACTATGCGTTGGTTTATTTGTTATCAATTAACTGAAAAGTAAGAATGTAGGTTTTCTAAAATGTCCTTGGTAACATCTGAATATATTTTTCGTAATTTGTACTTCCAGGCACTTAATTTTAATCATTTCAAAATGTTCTTTTTTGAGGCTGTTTTTCCATCCAAACTTACTGATTGCCTCCTAATGATTAAAGCATCCAGGAAAATATCTGAAGCATTTTCAGCAAATGTTACTGAAATATGTTTTACAGGAAATAAGCTAAATCTCTGGTTTATCTTATTATTCCAACATTCGGCTAAGATTTTTGTGGCCTTCAGGACTTCTGGCTAATGGGTTAGCTGCCATTACTTGTATAGGTGTAGTTTATGTGGTTGGAACAGCTGCAACATGAAATAGAATTGCTCAGGAGGACAGTGGCACAATCAGAGGATGTTTGACATTTTTTTGATGCACATAGTGTATGATCTGCACATTCATATCCTTGACATTCTGTGTACACAAATGCAAGATAATATTAATATTACTTAACCATTGTTATAGATGCATTGGATGCTGGGGCGCTACAGGGGACTGAATTGACCACAGCAGCAATTGCCGGGTTGAACAATAGGCATGAATCATCTCGTGAAAATATCAATAAGAGGCCAAGTAAATGCACCGGTATTCCTGATTTTGAAACGGAAGAATCAAGGCAGCTCAGCACCAGAGACTTGCAGCGTTTGCTGTTAATAGAGCAGCTGAGACTGACACGAATACAGGCTGCTTTTTATGAAAAAAGAATGAAAACATTGCCACAGTAAAAATATGATTTTTGAATAATAGAAGGTTGTTCACAACAGTTTACCTAAGCTTTCAATAGCTGTATTAAAGACTGACAAACGAATGAGTAGGTGCTTCTTTTTTTAGTCATGTATGAGAGTAGTTAGTCAATGCACAGATAATGTGGAATGTGGATGTTCAAACACTGAAAGTACTTCATTACAAAATACAGAATATTTTTTAAGACATTAATTGAAAAAAGCAGTTAAGTTGTTTGACATTTGTATACAATTGATTCTTTCTATCTTCATTTTGTACATCACGATGTTCCAGCAAGTTTTGATGTAGAAAGTGGAACAAGAGTAACTAAGGAGCTCCAGACAAGTTGAAATCTTGAAATTTTCATGTTCTTTTCCATTGATCTTAATCTACAGAATTTCCCCTTTTTAGGCTAGGAGGAGCTGAGGACAACCCGAGGTGTGTCTGCATGTAGTTGCCGTTGTGAGGGCTTAACTACTGAAATGATAGGATGTGAAGTTTGCAGAGTGGCAGATGTAAATGAGGTTGAGATAGCAAGATTTGTTCAACAGCTGCTGGTCATGATGCAATGGTCCTCATGCAGAACCAACAGCCAATTTCTTTTCGTCAGTATTGTTTACAAATGAGGCCATGTTCACCAGGGATGGTCTAGTTCTCAATTCAAGAAATATCATGCATGGGACTATATCATTCCACGTGCTGTCATAGAGAAGAGTCATCAGCAGGTTTTTTCCATGAGCATGAGGGTTGGTATTATTTCAGACCGTCATTGGTTCATATCAGCTTCTCCCCTGTTAAATGGACATGTTTATCTTCACTTGTTACAGAGTATTTTACTTGTATTTTTAGAAGATGTACCCCTTCATATTCATCGTTGAATGTGGCTGTAATATAACAGAGCTCTGCCACATTTCTCCTTGGCTGTGCGAGAGTATTTGAACCATGTTTATTCTGCCCAATGGATCAGAACAGGGAGTTCAACTGTAACTTGGCCAGTACACTCTCCCAACCTCAACCCAATTTATTTCTTTTCTGGGTTCACCTCAATTCTATGGTGAATGAAACACCTATCACCTCAGAAGAGGACCTAACCGTTCAAATTATAGCAGCATATGAGGTTATTCGACACACACAAGAAATTTTGGATAGAGTGGAACAATTATTCCTTTGTCGATTTGAACTTTACGTTGAAAATGCAGGTCGCCATTTCAAGCAGTTCTTATAAAATGGCTATTAGACTTGCATTTTGTATTTATTTTGTTTACATTTGTTTACCCTTTAAACCATCTCCCATTTTGAAATACAGCATGTGAAACTTGTATTACGCAGAATTCAACCTTTGTGAGAAAGAATTGTAATTGTCCTGATACATTGTACTATGTTGAAATAAAATGCATATATTTAAACAGGAATTAAAAGCTTAGAGAAAACATTTAAAAAAACAGTGAACGAAACTCGAACTCAATTACCATTTACTTGAAGCCCAATGTCATAACCATTACACCAGAGGGATTGCTCCAACACATCTTGTCATTTATGTGTATTGTGCACTCAATGGTATCATTAGCCAGTGGCGTACTGGCACTTAAGAAACTTACAGCTGTAACTTCCACATTTGGACCAACAGGCCATAAATCTCGTATCTCAAATTACTCTAGACATATCCATTTGCTTTAAAAATATTTCAGTGTAGTTAATTAACACCAATATATAATTGTCTTATTTCTGGTTTATTCATTAATTTAAACAAAACACTGAGTAGGCATGATCATGTACATCATATGAAGTTGGGATGCATTGACAACTTTAATGGCTGTTTACCGTAAGATGTTTTCTTTAAGAATAAAGTGTACTTTTTCTCAGCTTCTACTTGCCAGAATTTATTCAAAATTACGAGGTTTACTCACTAGAGGTTGTGCATATTTTAAGATGGGTTTTCTTCTTTTGTAATTTCAAAGAAGTTACTAGCTTTACACATCTAGAGAAGTGTAGTTTTTCATTTTGATGATTATTGTTACAAAAATAATTATCTTAAAACAAATCGATATATCTTAGAAATCCCTCTATTGAACTGGTAAGAAGTGTGTAACCTACAAACCATATTCCCAATAGTTTCTTAGAAAAGATACATTTTATATGAATAAATTACTCATTAAAGTAGGGATCTTCCAACCTGTCCAGAGCCCCTTAAATATTTAATTTGTGTATGAAAATAACGGGTATGTTAATTTGTTGGACTGTCATTATAACATATGGCTGAACCTGAATAGTTAATAATGATCCATATTTCTTGACAATTACTGTGGAGAAGGAATACAAGACAAGAACCCAGGAAAAGTTAAGATTTTATGTTTAGTATCTCTTTGTCAAACCTCTTACTGTGACTCAATATAACATATGGCACAAGCTGAATAGTTAATAAATGATCCATATTTCTTGACAATTACTGTGGAGAAGGAATACAAGACAAGAACCCAGGAATAGTTAAGATTTCTAAGCTGTTTAGTATCTCTTTGTCAAACCTCTTACTGTGTTGAATGTGTGAACTACATAGTAATTTTCTTGTATGTATAAAGCACAGTGCTGTTTTATAAAAATACTGAAGCAATATCAATAGCATGAGATTAATGATTTTAATTGTTGAAAGTCTTTTAAAATACTGTACATGATTATGAATTTAATAATAAATATAATTCATAATACAGTGTGATATATTTTGTGTCTATTTATACTGATGGATGTGTAATATCAAACCGAGATGGAGCAGGGGCTGGAGTCACATGTCACCTCTTTTCCTATTACAAACTTTAAGTTATGGAACTATAAACTTTGATGCAAAATTGAAGCAATTCAAATGGCCCTACAAAATTATTTGTATAGAATTTCACATTTTCATCAAGCAGTTGTTCTCTCAGATTCCAGGGCAACAATTATAGCAATTACTTCCAAGTTGTCACCAAAAAACCAAACAATTATAGAAGGTTGGAAAATCTGTACCCACTTAACAGCACTTCAAAAACACCTAGTCTTTAACGGAGACCAGCTCAGTGTGAACTGAATGGTAATGACAAAGCTGATTTTCTTGCAAAAAAAGGGTACCGGCAATATACAGAAATCTATAGTTAATATACCATTTTATACCGCTCAAAGATTAGTCAACTCTGAATTTAAAAAGATTATTGCAAAATATTACTATGAAAAATCAAAAAATAAAAGATGGAACTACGAAACATTCAAACAGTAATTCCTGAGTGTCCTCGAAAAATGGCAGTTGCGACCTTCAGGTTGATTACTGGATATGATTGGCAAAACATTTAAACAGAATTGGGATATATTCTTCACCACTCTGTCCTCTATGTGATCTGCAAGAGGAAATGGATCGAGACCACCTTCAAATATGCCCGGCCACTTCTAGTGCCCCATCCATCAGTGAAAAATATTGGAGAGCAAGAGGATTAATGAGTTCATTGTCAGAAATCCAGCATTAGCTAACAACAACAACAACATCTGCGTGAGAAAATTAATATATTTATAAGTATTCCTTCCATTATATTCCCTTTTATTTTATTCCGCTCATCATACGTCTCATTAAATACAAAGAGTTCTCACTTTGTATTTCATTGTAGACAATTACTTCTGACATGTCAAAAACATCTCATATCACATCAAAGCCATATTTCTCACTTATGTTACGTTTTGCATTTTTTGTTTCCTTGGTACAACAATAAAATTGTTCATGTATCTTTAATGAAGCCTCTTAAATGATTTGTCAGTATGGGTGGCTTAGTTGGTCAGGGGTTGGCCTACTGATACCAAGGTTCAAATCTGGTGCATATCGATGGTTTTCAAGTATGCTTAAAAGCAACAACTCCATGTCAGTAAGTTAATGGGCATGTAAAAGAACTGCTCCAGGATAAAATTTCGGCACAGCAATGGCACTGATACAATCTTGGCAATTGAGGTCATTAATAAAGAACCTTTTTTTCTTTCTTAAATGAGTTTACTTTGCTAAATTTTTATCATCTTTTTCTCAGTTATTCTGTTAGGAATTCCTAATTCACACACACTGACCTCTCATGAACAGAACAGAATGAAGCAGAAGATTTCATAAGGATCGGACTCCTGTCATGTTGTTAAATGGACAAACACATATTGGTCTGATTGAAAGTGGTACGCTTCCCCTCCTTCCAAAAATAGAGCCTGCTATATGACTTGCCTGAAAACTTCCACTGATGACAGGTGACTTGTAAATGCTCATATTATTAACATTGACTATGCAACATGATAAAGAATTGTATGATGCTACAGACATCAAGTATCACAACCAATTATACTGCGAAAAGCTTCCCTATGGTCTTCTCATGAGTCTGAAAAAATATGACTAAATTCACCATATACTGATCTCTTTTCTAAGTATATGCTGTGAATACACCCTCCTGCCTCCTTTTCTCTCTTGCTCTCTTTTTTAAGCTGAAATGCATAATGTTACAATATCCCCGTACAACGAGCTGTAGCTTTCGTTGTTTTATCAATCCATATATTTTGATGACCAGCTAAATTTTCCTGTCATAATATTCCAGAAGGTGAGCATTCTATCTTATCCTGTTTTATTTTCTAAGCTAGCTAAATCTTCGTGCTTTTTTCTAAGCTTTTCATCATTTTTTCTTTGGATTCCTTTCTACCTATTACAAAGCTTTCCATCATTTTTAATGTTTGTTTTATTAGGCTTTCCCCTTACCCCATCTGTACTCTTTGCTGTAGTATTCCTACTTCTTATTTTGTTCCTACATTTTTTGTGGTATTTCTTCACCTACACTTTCCTTCCCATTTTTAATGGTAATTTTTTCTCTACTTACTGTCATGAATAATTTGGTGTCCTTGTCCCTAATTTTCATCTTTATTTATGTTCCTCTCTGTGTCACATTGTAGGTTGTGGAGTGTTAAAGACCCTCTAGCCCCTGTAGCTATGATGACCTGGAAGTTGAAAAGTCCCTGGACATTTGTATAAATTATCTTATTGCTTATTTCCTTGTAGGTGCAAGGGGAATGTTAGAATACAGTAGGCTTTGTGCATAGTCAAATGTTTTAAAGCTTTGAGATTCTGTTGTCTTTGCACACTTAGCATATAAAAAAATGAACAACGATGATCCATTTCACGAAAGTTCTAAGTTTTCCGAAACTCACACACATAACAAGGAATATCTCTGAAATGGTTCACCTTACAAGAAAATTTATATAGACATAAATTGTGTATTTTAGCAAGATCTACATTTTTTGTATTGTATGATTTGGTTTATCTCTAACGGTTTACCAATTATGCAAAAGCCTTCCAGAGTAAATACGACTACAGGGGCTATAGCCAGAAAATTCAAGAAAATCAAAATTTTCCATGTAAAGGGTAGTTTAGGGTGAGACTATTTTCTTCAAAATCTTCTTGTCGCATCCTTGAAAGACATTAAACTTAAATACCAACTTTGGTTTTTAACCGACTTTTTGTGTTTGATTTATGCTATCCACAGACTGGCAGACACACACATGGACCTTTTTCTAAAACTGCTTTTTTTGGATTCAGGGGGCCTCAAAACATACATGTCCGGTGAAATCTCGACATCGAATTTTTGGGTGGAATACAATACTTCCCCTACTTACCAGTAGAGAAAGTAAAAATTCATATCACGTTAGAATAATACCTTAATGAATAATTATTAATTAAAATTGAAAATATTTAGTGGGCATCTTTTTGAGAACTTAATTACAGTCAGCGAGAGCTAACCTGGCACTTGACAGCTAGTTGATTCACTCACCTATGAATGAGGCTAGCCCTTTCTTGTCCAATTGACTAATCGTTGTGTGATATGTTTGTAACACAACTGGACGAGATAGGACTAGCCTCATTCGCAGGTAAGAGAATCACATAGCTGTCATGTGCCAGGTTAGCTCTCGTCGACTGTAACTGTTACAAGCTATTGCATTTATGAGTTATATGAGAACAAAAGCATTGATCAAATTGTTATGCATAACAAGAGTTTGGTTAACAGCAAGAATGCAGCTAATACATTGGTCACACTTTTTTTCTTTAGCAAACTTCATGAACCGTTTGCATTAAAGTATAATCCCCTACTTTTAAAGGCTATTGGCTCTAGTCGAATGTACATCTGATCAGATGGACCAAAAGAACAGGAATTTGGCATTAATGTGTTTATTTGCTTTTGTTTGGGGAACAGGGGTTTTGGTAAATAAGGAGATATGGTAAGAAATAACCAAAATTTAAATGAAATTTCTAATAAGATACATCCAGAAATAAATTTCATTTAATAACATTGATAACTGGTTTATTATTTAAATGCATAGTACTCAGCAAATAATTTCTCATCTTGCAGTACATAGAAGAATGTTGCAGTTGCTACTGTTGTTTTCCCAAAGTTGATAATACTTCTTCTGCAATAGGTAAGAATCTTGAACAGCATGACTTAAATGACTGCATACTAGCTTCTCACAACTTCAATTGATTTTCTGTGGAGGATCACATAGTTAATATACTGTAGCATGTGCTTGTTTTTTACACTCAGATGGGCACATGCCCTTATTTTTCTGAAACATGGTTACGTAATACAAAGTATCTTATTAATATAAATCACAAATTTTATGGTTATGGAAAGTATGCCATGATTTTTCTTAGGAAATCCCAGTAGAAGTTGCTTATTTTTGTCTGAAGAAACATCCTTGAATGGGAGTCATTAAAACTATTCCATGATTAAAATGTAACATGTTTGTATGCGCTTACCTTTCATGGCGGGTGTCCCTTTTGAATAAAGTATCTTCTGGCTTGTAGGCCGTGGTTGACATGTAGGAATTGCTCCCTACATTTCACTCAAATCTGTGTTAAGCGAAATGTCAGGAGCAATCCCTACACATCAATCACGGCCCACAAGCCTGGAAGATACTTTATTCTAAAAGTAACATGCTTGGCCAATGTGTTCTAATTCCACATATGTTTCATTGTAGGATAGCCATGGTAATTATCATGGGAAAAGCTCTCAATTGTAGATCTTAATTATGTCAAAAACAATGGGTTCAAATCAATTTAACCGTCTTTGGTGTTGGGCTGACACCTTTTACTGCAAGTTTACTCTGGCTCGTTTTTACTTACCTTTTTGGCAGTGTGAGCAGAATCTTCCTGGTCCATCTCCATGGGAAGAACCCTTTTCCAATGGTAAGCTTCTGTCCAAGAATATCGCACTGATTGAAAATGGCGAAGATGAATATTGCCACTCCAAGTCCTCAGAAGAGGAATGTTGGGAGCAGACTGAATACTTAATTTCAGGAAGTCGGTTCTGTTCTGTCATAGTCCTGAACTTTATCGGTAACACATTATATGTTACGAGTTTGCCGTCTTATTGAGGTTGGCGCCTTTTGTGTGACCAATCAAGTTTTCTCTTTAGTAATGGAATTGGCAGATGTTGATGTGGAGGTACGTGTTGATGTTGAAGGTATTAAAAGTGATCTAAGAGAATATTTTCTGCAATTATGATCATGAGCATCGGCAAACTTTTTTCCAGGGGGAGGGGGGGGGGCACATGTTGGAAATTTGCAATCAGATAATATTCATTATTTGTTTGTCAAAATTTATATTTGTTGCAGATAACCATGTTAATTTGTGCTAAGTAAAAATTGATCGTTACATTAAAATAGTTTAATAGCCAGAAATTGATTGCACGTTACGTTGACCAACTTCCAGGAGGGGGGGGGGCTGAACCTTCCACCCCCCCCCCCTTCGCGACGCCCATGATTGTGATTCCATTTATATCACTGGTCTTAGTTGCGATTTTCCTACTTGCTGTTTTAGGGAACATGGTCCTACACCCACTAAAAGCCCCGCCACCCGATTAGGAAAGTGAAAGCCTGCCGCGGTACCGCGCATTCCGAGGAGAGAGTGATAATTGGCTAGCAGTACGTATCCAGGGGAATAAGAATAAAATTGGGAACAACCGTTCAGGACCGCACTTTCAGAGTGAAAGTGGAAGGAAAACTGTCTACCAAAAGACAAATAGCGGCCGGAGTCCCAGAGGGCAGTGTACTCTCCCCGCTACTCTTCGCAGCTTACATGTCCGATTTCCCCACGGAACAACATACTGCGACATGCCAGTATGCGGACGACGTCCTCATCATGGCACAGAATAAAAATGTGAGATATTGCCTCCCTCCCCTTCAACGACAACTCGACGCCGTCGACCGTTGGAGTGAAAAGTGGAGAATGGCTATTAGTCCGGGGAAAAGCTCCGCTCTCCTCCTTGGTAAGGTTCGCAATTGGCGACCGGATCGGTCACTTCGGCTCAGGCGGAGAAATATCCCATGGGTAACCTCTGCCAAATACTTAGGCGTTGTCCTCGATCGCGGGCTAACATACGCCCCACACGTCCGCGCAAAGGCCAAAGTTGGTCACGCTCCGCTCAGACAGCTCTACCCTATCCTCAAATCTACTATGCCAAACCACCTTAAATTAAGGATTTACCGGGCCATCATTCCGCCCATGATCCTTTATGGCTGCGAAGCCTGGGGATCAGCTGCACCTTCACACATCATCAAACTTCAGTCGGTGCAGAACAGGGCACTTAGAATGATCTTCAATACCGGACGTAGATTCCCGTCTCACATCCTACATACCCAAACAGGACTTCCCTACATCGAGGACTTGGTAAGGGAGCGATCCCGAACCATGTACTCGAAAATCAACTCCCACACCAATCAGCTGGTACGGGTATTAGGTCAATATGACCACTTAGCACCTAGAAGGAAGAAAAGCTACCGCTTACCCAAGGACGTCCTTGGATAAGGGTAACGCCACTCCCATCCTCCAACACATCATTACCCATCACCTATTCCTGCCCCCTTTCTGTATCCTGAATTAGGTATACAGAAAGAAACCTTTGCCCAGAACAAACACGCACGACAATACACGGACAACCTCCCATATCGCACAGATAAAGCCGCAGAAGCGGCTAGGTGCTGTGCGAAAAGACACACCGTGCAGGAGAACCTGCACGACCTGATTATGGTTCTGGTTCTGGTTCTGGAACAACCGTCAAGGGGCAATAAGCTTCCTTCTATAAACAAACTATCCAAAGTTTAAAATAAGCCACCTTTAAATCCCTTTACCATAAATATTCTACCTGCGGTTAAACCCCATCGGGGGTAGGCACGCTGCAAAACCATTCAGGCTTAACCTCAACCTTCAAGTAGCTTCATGGTAGGAGCTGGAAGACAGGCTTGACCAGGGTCCAACTGTCACCCCCTCCACCCAGCGGAGTGTAGGAGAGAATATCGAGAATTCCAGGTGTTGTTTCTTAGGAAAATCTGGATATATTTTTCTTGGTAATTTTTCGTGTCGTTCGCGCTTGAGTATTGCGTCTTATAGCGCATGGCTTGCGAGCACCCCCGGTAACACAAGAGCTACCCCATCAACAGCGCAAGCTGAGCTCCTTACAGTCCTTCCAAGAGAAGATTGGAAGTCTACATTTTCGCCAAATATCCATATTTGGACCACCCATCAGCAGTGCCCAACGGTAGTTGCACACTGAAACTATCACCCGACGAGGAGCATAAACCCATGCTACCTCCTAGCAACCCATAATCCCCATTCTTCACCAGCCATCCTACAACATCCTAATCCCGTCATACAGTGGTTAAGCCCTAAAAGGGCAGGTACACGAATGACACACCTCGGGCTGTTCTCAGCCTGCCACCTGGTAGTCTAGTGACGTGTGGTGCGCTAGTGCGCGTGTCAGTGTCATGAACCTCAGACTTTTTTCCTGGGCAGGGGGGGGGGGCGCATGTTGAAAGTTTGCTATCAGATAATATTAATTCATTATTTTGCTCTCAAAAGTTATAGTATTTGTTGCGGATAACCGTATTAATTTGTGCTGAATAAAAATTGTTCTTTACATAAAAATAGTTTAATAGTCAGCACGTTAGGTTCATTAACTTACAAGGTGAGCCGCGGCCTCCCATTCGCGACGCCCATGGTCAGTATCCTGCTTAGCGCGTCCCTTAAACAGACAAGTATAAGCGTATAGGAAAGCATGTGGAACTGCGAAGTTATTTACGTGAGCTTATCGCACATACACGGCCAGACAGTGTATGTACACTGTTCAATGCAACGCTATCTTCAGGACAGCAACGTCTCAGTTGTCGGCAGCCGCGAGAGATCATCCATTTGCATTGCATTATTGTCTACGGCAAGTTACTGATGTTTCACTGTTGTAGTAAACAAGAAGCGATCACAGCGCCCGACAACCAAAGGTAATACGCCTCGCACCTTTGCCAAGTAGTATGACACAAATTAACAGATATACATAATAGTACATAAATAAGATGAATTATACCTAATTATCTGCTGACTATTTGCCATGCGGCGTCGTAATATTAGGTATAACATTGATGTTAATTTACTCCGCCTTTTGACGTCGCGATTTGTATAGTTAGTTTCATTTTCATTCCATTCGGCATCGTCAGTTTTGTTTGTTTTCGTGCACTCTTGGCATGCCTGCGCCATTCTGTTCACAACCGGAATCACCTATTGAGATACCTCAGAAAAAGTCCACTCGCTGACTGAAGGCAGGTTATCTTCGACTCGGTTGCAGAATCAAAGTTCTGGTCGCGTAATTGAGTGTAACGTGAGTTTTGAGTCTCGGTTCAATTTTATTCACATCACCCAATGTCTCGGAACAGCGTTTACCAATGACTTCCTAATTATTCTAGGATACAATATGCTTTTTCTGTCACTGATGCCGCCGTTTTCATAAACAGCGCATGTATAGCACCAGGGAGTTTCCATTGTTGGCAACCAGAACTTGGTTAACCTTTCGTGTTATATTTAACCAGATCGCTTACTCCTTGGACTTAAACCCGGATAGCAAATTAATTTCAAGTATCTACCTTCCGCCGTTGTTTATGAACTTACTGCACAATAGCACTTTTGTAGTGAAAACAAATTTCGTTCAGTCCCGGCTGTTCTTAATAGCAGAAAAATCTTCTGACATTCGCGCAAAGGAAAGTGATAATCGGCGGAACGTCTGACTTATTACACTGACAAACTTTAAAGTCCTGGAAATTCTGCATAACTAATAAATACTCTTGGTGGTGGAAGAATCATAAGTCAGGATGGCCGAGTAATATTTTAGATAATTACAGTAGGTGAAATATTAAACCTTATCTTTGGTCCCATGGTTATTTACTCGTAATATCGTAATAAATACACTTTAACATACGGAATTAAGAGGTTGTGAAGTTGGTGAATATGAAGATTCCACACTCCCAAGCCACAAAATTAATCTCTTGGCGATAGAAAGTGATTATCTGGAAAAACAATATCGGTTTACTGATTTCTAATGCTTGCAGTTTTCTTTCTTTACAAACACACACGTTCACACAGACACACTTTCTTTGGAGTAACGACTGCTTTCTACTCAGTGATAATGCCAACTAAAGGTCAAACCTCTTTTCGAAAGTATTTTCTTTGTGAATCCAATGTGTTCGTATTCTAGTGCATAAAAACAAAACTAAACCCCTAGCGCAACAGCCCATGAAGGGCCAAGTCTTGCCGCCCAGCCGCTGCGTCCCCCACCTCTGCCCACTACAGGCGTCATGAGTGGGATGCAGTACTGAAGGGTGGGGGTGGTCAGCGCTCCCGGCCAGTTATGCGGCCTTTACGACCTGGGCCCGCTACTTCTCCATCAAGTAGCTCCTCAATTGGTCCCCCCGGGACTTAACGAGGCTGAGTGCACCCCGTGCCAGACCTCCCAGTGGAAGAAAATCCCCATGCTGGTACCGGGGATCGAACACGAGTCCTCCGCGCAAGAGGCAAGCGCGCTACGGAAATGGTCATTCTAGTGCATAGGCTTTGTAAATCCTTTTTATTGTTTTAGTCATTTATGAATTCTAATTTAGGGTCCTTTAGACCATACCCATGAGAAAGAACTTGGTGTAAGAGTAAGTAAAATCGATATACACAAATTGTCTCTATTTGCAATATTATAGAGTTATGGAATAAATGCATTATATTATAGTCGCAGCAATGCATATTTCTGTATCGATCAGCTTAAATTGCCTCGTAAGGCATAAAGAGGAGGATTCATCATAACAATATCCCAGGTCGGTAGGCCAGTAAAATTGGTTTATGGGGGTAATGACGTTTTTATGTTGACAAATTGCATATCACTACGAAATAAGCTTACTGGTATATGTATCAAACGCTTCAGATATTGAGTTGTTAAAATGAAAACAATATTTGCGGTCGAGAGTGCTCTGTTCTTTGTTCATGACTGAGCCATTGTTAACTATTAATTATTTAGAATAGCACCATGTCCATCCCTATATTTTATTTGTTTTCACGTGTGCAAGGTAGAGCTGTGTTTGCCATTAAATAAATCACCTCCTTCGAAGTAAAAGTGTATGCGAATGTTCTGAATTACATAAAAGTATATTGTGAAGTTAAACTACGTCATAATGCATTCCAGATGCCTTCCCCCCACCCCCCTCCTTTCTTTACTGCTTACCTATATACAGGTATTAGGGGTATAATTGCAGATGTTAACATTGACAATTCAGAACTACAATGACCAACATTATTTATTTAATTTTCAGAGTAACAATTTTAATCATTGAGAGTAATACACATTTTCAAGTTGGGCACACACAAGCCATGCGTGTTGATTTTGCCCGAGAGCGCGGGACAGGTTGTTGGGAGGGGTAAAGCAGAGCGGGCAGTCCTCACGATGAGGAATGTCGAGGTCACTCTCACGAAACTAATAAATGAAGGAATCTCAGGGCTGGCTCTTAAATTTTCATTATTTGTATTATCTACTACTTACACTTTCATAGAGAAAAAAGGAGAAGGGAAGTTTAAGTACATTTTATTGAGGATTAGATGCTCATTCTTGCATTTCCAATACATTCATTGTTTATTTTAATGTGTAACTGAGTCAAAAGGTTTGTGCACGGCTAATGTCCTAGAACTACCAGGGAACAAGTTAGCGAAGCATGAACACGTCGAGGCTAAGCGGATGCTATACTCGTATACCAGCGATACTCTACCTTGTCTTCTATCTGCGTGGCAAACAAAAAATACAGCCTGCGGCGCGAATCGAAGTTACGTACTAATAGTAGTGTGATACATGTCTAACATTGTATACCATCATGATCAAACTGTATCTTTTGTATGAATTCAACGATCATTTTTTTTGGTTGTTTAGAATATGGATATATTAGACGATTGTGACTTTGCTTCATTGGGTCATGGCTGGACTAGGAGAATTACGTCACTGCAGTTCGCGCCATAGCCTCTTTTTTGTTAGCCACGGTTCGCGTCGTAGCCTGTTTCTTTTTCGTTTGTTTTTCTCGCTAATCAGACATTCAAATTTTTATTGATGAATGTAACATCATAGGTGTTGGTGTTACAACGATATACATAGATCTACTGTGACTAACGTTCCCAGGAGTAATGGGTGAAGTAAAGCAACCACAGGAAGCTTTGGGCTGCAGACAGAAGGCCACAGAGACGTGCAGAAGTCCCTAACAATGCCATGTCGAAAACCATGCCAACTATTGGAGCTGCCCAGAGTGGGCGATGAGCAATCAAAACTAGGCATCCCTCTAATATCCCTTCGCTTGCAGCAAGCGTCCGTACCACCTGTTCACCTCTTAGTGCGAAATCTAGAAACACATCTGAAAGATGAGAAGGAGATAGGGTGTAACGGAAATAAGGGAAAGGAACTACTAATAGAAGAAAAACCACCGCAGTATTCACCTACCAATCATGAAAAGTCAACGAAAACCCCAAAGTCAGAGTTTGCGATCGACGGAATTTAATCGGAAATCTTCCTAATGCAAGTCTCACATGTTACCATGGGGTGAACTTGCAACAGTAAACAAATATTTCCTTATAGCGTGATAAAATATTCTCAGCATTCAGGTTGTACTGTTGAGTATTTATTCATTTATCAATTGACAACATGCCATGTTTGCAGTGCAGTGTTTCTCCTTAACAGAAAAGCAGTACGCAAAGTGTAGCTCTTGCGTAACATCCATCCTATTCAACTATACATATAGAGGCTAAAACATACTATTTGTCCGACAGTTAGGGTCTTTCTTCCGAGGTAAAAATGAGAACTAGTAAGTAAAGTGGCATTTGTGTTGCTTCTTAGCGCGTATGGAATGCGCAGCCAAAATAATATGAGCAAACAGATAGCTAAGGATTACCATCGGTGATATTCAGAGCATTGGGTTGATTCATTTTAAAGCAATCAGGGTTTTAATTTATAATATATATTTCCAAAGTTGCAGATATATTGATTTGTTTACATTTTTTTAATGTTTTGAAAATTGGCTTCACAACATGCAATTGTTTTTTGAAAAAAAAAAAAATATATATATATAAATAAACTCTTCGATACTGGATATGTGAATCGTTGTAGAATTTTAAATTTTCTACTCGTTTGGGAAAAAATGAGTTAAATAGCAGACCTCAATGATTTGCTTAAAAATTTAAACAATATGAATATTACTAGTATAATTTGATTCCAAATTATACTCCATGCTCCATTATTGCTAGTATTTACCTAGAACGCGCTTCGTCAGGATTTTCCTATAACATCATTAGTTGAGGCATGAATAGTTCCCCTAAGTCACTACCAATTTCATTGCACTGCAAATGACATACAAATTTTCTTTCACTGTACCATTTATGTAGATATAGATAAGTATTATAAATTTTAATTTTGTTACACCTTGTCCAGGAAACAGCTTCCTTGCACTGCAACTTTTGATAGTAGTTACCTTGTCAGCCTCAGACAAAGTCCTCGAGGAGGAACTGAATCAGGAGATGGCACAACTGTTTTCTGACCTGGAGTTACATTATTTCCATGAATGTCGTTGCATAGTTCTGATAACAGATAGTCCAGCAGAGTGGTTAATATATCAGAAAACTCTTGACAGGGTGCCTCATTTTCATGTCTTGCTACACAGCGAAGCCACTATACATCAGCAACTTGTATCTACGGTGGATGCTCAGTGTCCAGTAATTGTGTTCCAGGTAAGTGTACCGAAATCCAAAAATGCAGGTTGTCTTCTGATGGTTTTGGTGTTTTATGGTATACTCAAATAATAAAACATATAGCACTCAAAGCCTTAACAGCTATGTGAACCCGTTGTTAAGACATTTGTTCCTTTATTTGTACTTAGGATGTAACTTTAATAGTAGTAACTATTTATTACTAGTATAAAAGTGATACATCTGTGAAACTTATACAGTCCTTCAATATAGTATCCAGGCATTGTCTACAGCTCATTGCCAGCGATGTAGAAGTCATAGTATCGTGTACCTAGGTATAGTTATTTCTGATAGACCGCCCTAATGCCTGCAGAATCTCGGGAACTATCGAGTATCGAATGCCAGGAAGTACTTCCTTCATCTTTGAGATCAAATCATAATCACAGGTGTTTAAATCCGGTGAATGTTGTGACTGTACACATCAGCTACAGGGTGTGCCATGTGCGCCTGAGCATTACCCTGCAAAATGATTAGAGGGTTCTGCAAAAGGCATGGGCTCTTCCTTCGCAATGTTGGTCGCAGGTTATTCTCCATCTCCAGGGCTAACTCACGTACTTCCTATCGTGGATCGATGTTTATTAGTGCGGAAACAGCTTGCGCGTCCTCTTCACCAATACTCGGACGCCCCGACCGAGCCATATGTTTCACATGGTCCGCTCTTTGTTGAAGGCTCTAACCTGCCTCGCCATAGTCTGTATGGTGATGCTGTCTCCGCACATACCTTAACATGACCTTCATGACATTGTCGTGCAGTACGGCCACAGGCACGTTGAATTTTCAGCCAACATCGCTGTACTTGCTTTGTAAACATGGTGAAACACACCAGCTTAGAGCGGTAATCAACAGGAGAATTCCATTGTCTATAGCGCACGCACTGCGAGTCTGATAGAAGAGTCCATTTACTGGAGGTTATATCATCCAATATTGTTCACAAAATTGTGAAAGCACAATGTGCTTACATCCCTTAGAGGAACGAATGAGGTAAAGGAACTGCAAGAGGCTATAGGCCACAGGCAGGCTGGTCAATACAGACGCGCAGAGTCCCCTCACTATTCCAAGCTTGATAATCCGGCGACACAGGGTGGCTGCTCAAAGAAGCCTCCCTCCGGCAGAAAAATGGAGAACTCGACCACCTGAGGCGGCTCGGAGAAGGCTATCAGTTGACAGGGCCGAGAAGAAAATATGCTAGTGACATGACTCGATAACGTGCGAGGCTCGCATTTTGGAGAACCTAGGTTCGATTCCCGGGGAAAGGCACTCCGAGTTTTTCGTGCTTTTCCCTGGTTGGTTGGTCGAATGCTGGGATGGTTTCTCATCTACCACGAACTTTCCTTCCTTCATTTCCTATAATTTGGCTTCTCCTATCATATTTCATGTAGGCTTTGAGCCTGTAGAGTGACAGCCGGTATTGAACAGATGGCGCAGAAGCTTGTTCGTTGGAGGAAAAAATGTAGGTATCGTTAAAGGACACAATTTATGTCATATTTTATTGCGTTAACCATTTCTAAGATATTCTGTTATGTTCGATTAAACTTTGAAACACTCAAACCTTTTTCAAACTGTGGTAAGTTTCTACTCGTTTCTTCTCTTGGTGAAACAAAGAGCATGGGATTTCAAAACTATGCCACAACGGTTCGATTTTTAAATTCCTACTATCCCTTTAGTCCTGCATCTTTCTTATTTACAACAAAACATTTTACTACATGGAAAAATAAGTTTTTGTAAATATAAATTGCAGAATAGTGAGTATAGAGAGACATGTGAATGAAGCATCAGTTTTGTTCATGATCTGTTATTGAGCATCATAAACACTGCCTGGAAGGTCTTGATACGTTACTATATGACTATGCTTCATACGTTATAAAGCAGGGTTCGTCGGACAATTCCTACAATGCTGCTAGTACATCAGATTGTGCGTTGCACATCATGTAATCTGGGATAAGTACCACAAACCCTGGGAAATACTATTGAGACATTTAATGTTGAAGATCTGAGTATAGTGGTGCCAGTAAATCAAATTTAGGGGCATCTGGAGAGCCCTCTTTTGGACGGGTAGCTGGCCTAACGGGAATTTTCTTGGCATCGGGAAGCAAGCAGTTTGTCGGGGGAATCGGATATTCATAACCCCTTAAATTCAAGCGCATGGATTTCTCTTGACAATTATGATAACAACAATAACCACCTGCCTTCGTCTTAGAACACGTTGAAAATGATGTTCTTGTGCTACCATACACCTTTCACATCCTTTAAGGAGATTTGCATAACTCAAACTCTTCGTGGTGATGTAAAAAAAAGCAGATTACCTAAATGAGAGCCACTAGAGCGATCGTTAACACTAGAAAACACGCAGTTGCAGAAAACAACTCTACAGGTAAAGTTCAGTCGTCGAATGTTTGTTCTATAGGAACATGGGGACTTACCTTCGGTTTCTTTTCAAGGTTAGATTCCCTTTCCCTGAATCTGTCTGCAAGATTATGAATCGTTTCTTTGCGAAGTGCACGAACAACAGGGAATCTGTTTATAAATACCCATCTCACTTCTCTACAAGAACTTTTGTCACATGGGAATCATACACGAAGCCCTGCGTGCTAAATAAACATTTTTTTTAAAAATTATAACAGCACTAACACACTTAATCAAGTAGCTGCGCAACGTATCAGTCTCATAGGTTTTGCATAAACCGGGAAGGTGTAGGGGGAACAGAACCGGCTAGAAACAGCGCAGTGTAGTGCAAGGCATCCCCTGTAATATGGCCACGCGTCCAATGTATCTGAAATCTTGAATGTAGAAAGTATATAAAAAAATGCAGTATCCTCATGAAAGTTGCATTTTCATTTTTCAGGTAGCTGAGCCAAAGAACATCACTCGGATATTTCAAAAGGCTAAAAAATTTGGTGAGAGAAGAGGTCCAATGAAGTTCATTTACCTGCCTGTTTTAAACGACCTCTCTGGACTATATGTTACAGAAAGTAATGTGGAGGAATTGTTTGCTCTCAGAGAAATGGATTTTATGCCGGATGTACTCTATATAAGGGCTAAAATTTGGGATATGAATGACAGCCCTGATGATGAATTACTTCCCCAGATTAACATTTCAGCTCTCTCAACAGAATATTTCACAGAAGATTTTAACTCAGAACGGAAATTTTACTGCAACGATACCGAAACTGATGTTACTGAAACTGATATATGGAACAATGGTTTCTTAAGTGTCTGCAATTGCCCTCACAGCAACACTTTCTCCAAATTTCACAGAGAGTCAACAAACAGCACATCTTTAATTGAATTTCAGCTTTTGACTAACCAATTCAAAGGTCCAAAGCCTTCCCAGATAGTATTCCTGGGTTCTTGGACAGCTACATGTGGTTTTCTCCTAGGCAAAGAACTTTTTGAAAATAAATTGAACAACGTGCAAGGAAAGGAATTCATGGTGGCTGGAATGAATTATCCTCCTTATGCACTATTTAACTTGACAACAGATCCACCAATTATTGACGGAGCAGAGATGCGATGTTTTCATATATTTATGAATAAAATTAATGCTTCCCTCAAATACATGGATGATCAAGGTAGGTGCATTGAAATGTAAGCGTGCCAATGTAATGACAATGATTTATGTTGACATGGAAGTATTAAACCACCTCTGCTACGCTCCACATGTTTGTCATACTCCACCCTTTTCCTTTGCTCCTGAGCCTGTCTTCATAGGTTAATGTTTGGGTTACAGACTTTTTACAAAAAACAAGACACAAAATGTCCAGGGACTGGCGCGGGCCGTCTTTTAGAAGGATGCCTTCAAGCCACTCAGGTGAAATGTCTCCTAACTCCTCTAATTTCACACTTGTCTAGGCTGGACAATGCGTGTGTACGAACTTGAATTCAAAGTACTTGTACTTAGACGAGAATGTTATTCAGCGTGCAATGGTGATGCGTAATACAGGGATGTCAGCCAGAGCACATATGCCCCAGATATCACATATGCACGCTAGAGCGCACGGAGCACGTAGCTAAGCAGTAGGACTGGGTTTTAGGAAGGAGTGAACAAAAGACAACTGACAGTAACCATGAACGCATCAAAGGATTACAACGCTCTTAAAGCATGCGTACAATGACCTGGATGTAATTACTTTTTACAAATCTTTGAGCATTGTACAGTGTACGAATATTCGCAAATTTTTAGCGCGAATTATGACAATGCTTGCCAGCAGTTACACACGTGATCAGCGCTTTTACCCCCTTTGACGAAGCCAACAAAGTCAACATAAACGGCTAAACGTACGATAAGAATATTGTCACCGCGCCCGCCGTATCTAATTGCCGACAACCGCAGTGTCACCCATCGCATTATTGTCGGCACTACCGCAAAGGAGCCGAAGGAAAGAGACGGAGAATGGCCGCATTGTTGGGGCGCTTGCCGAAAGAGAGAAAGTGATAGAGGCTTCTAGAACTGTCTGCTTTGTGTTTCACCGCTAAATAAGTGAACGTTCCGGAAGCTTCCAGAATAGTGCCTGGGAGATATAAATAGCGGTAAAGTGTGAGAAGGGTCAGTCAGACGTACGTGAAGCGTTGAGTAGTGCCGACGGAGAACAGTCAGACGTATGTGAAGGCTGAGTAGTCGTGCCGACGGAGACGGACAGACGATGTGGAGAGTTGTGCCGACGGAGAAGAGTTAGTTCTTTGTGTTACGAGTTCGGAGCCGTGCTGTTGGAGAATCGGAAAAGACTTTCTTGCTGTTGCAACGAGTGTACAAGTTACTGTTTACGGAAATAAAAGTGTTTCTTTATCTCGACTACATCTGTCTACTTTACTTCACACCCACACAAAAAAAGTCACACTGGTGTCAGAAGTGGGATTCGTCGAATTGCTTCTAGTATCGTTACATCGTCGTTAGAAGTTGCAACGTTAGAACCAAGATGGAGGGAGATTCGGAAACCAGGATGATGGCAATGATGAAAGAATTATTTGCCAAAATGGAAACGTCATACGACAACCTCGCTGCCAAAATGGAAACGTCATACGACAACCTCGCTGCCGTGCTGAAAGAGATGAAGACGGCAAACGATAACCTCGCTGCCAAAATGGAAACGTCAAACGACAACCTCGCTGCCGAGCTGAAAGAGATCAAGATGGAACAACTCGGCGAACTGACTGGCGTGACGGAAGACGTGGAAGAACTCGGCGAAAAGGTGGTAGACCTCTGCCAGCACGTGGACGTCGTGGAGGACGACGGGGAACGTCTTGGCGCCCTGGTAGTAAGAGTTGACGAGAGCGTTAAAGTACTGGATGCCAGGGGCAGACGGAATAGCGCGGAGCCGGAGAGGGAGCACCTAGTGGCCGAGGCGACAGTCGCGCCCGTTTCGGATGATATGAGGGAAGACCTGGAACAACTCGGCGAACTGATTGGCGTGAGGGAAGACGTGGAACAACTCGGCGAACTGATTGGCGTGACGGAAGACGTGGAACAACTCGGCGAACTGATTGGCGTGACGGAAGACGTGGAACAACTCGGCGAACTAATTGGCGTGACGGAAGACGTGGAACAACTCGGCGAACTGATTAGCGTGACGGAAGACGTGGAACAACTCGGCGAACTGATTGGCGTGACGGAAGACGTGGAACAACTCGGCGAACTGATTGGCATGACGGAAGACGTGGAACAACTCGGCGAACTGATTGGCGTGACGGAAGACGTGGAAGAACTCGGCGAAAAGGTGGAAGACCTCTGCCAGCATGTGGACGTCGTGGAGGACGACGGGGAACGTCTTGGCGCCCTGGTAGTAAGAGTTGACGAGAGCGTCAAAGTACTGGATGCCAGGGGCAGACGGAATAGCGCGGACCCGGGGAGGAAGCACCTAGTGGCCGAGGCGACAGTTGCGCCCGTTTCAGATAACGAAAGTGTACGTCTCGGGGAAGACAAAGGGGCAGTTCAGGGACGTCGTCGGGGATCCTCTGGAGGAGTGTGTCGGGTACGTAACCAACCAGGATACGACGTGGAGGACGATCAGCAGGGAAGCGCACAAGCAAACGAGCATCACGCGAGAACCGACTTGGCATGTGACATGGGGGGACCGTCGGAGCCATCCAATCACCTGACGCATAGTGCCGTGAACGGAAGAAGGGTGGACATCATCGTGGACGGCAGGATACAGGAGAGGCCGTGCCGAGCACGAGTGAACACGAGTGCAGCGGTGGACGCGACTCGCGCGGATGTGGTGGGGTTTGTTGCCGGACCCATCGGAAGCAAGGTGGCTGCGAAGGTGCGCCAGAGAGGTCGGCGGACACGGTACCCAATGAGCCGTTTCCAAGTGCGCAGGATGGCCCGTCAACACACCAGGAAGAAGGGCAACTGGACGAGGGCCCGCCAAGACCGGCGGTACTGTTGCAGAATTTCGAAGCAGGATGGCATACGTCGTCCTACCCGGACCAAGGGACACTATCCAACAGCGATACCTAGGATCGTGCCTCCTGGAGAAGAGGTTCGATGGGTTAGTCCACCGGGGCGCAAGGGAGATGCCGCAGTGATAGTGCTGGTCGGGACGACCAGCTCTGAGGAGGGAGCAGTGTCACCGCGCCCGCCGTATCTAATTGCCGACAACCGCAGTGTCACCCATCGCATTATTGTCGGCACTACCGCAAAGGAGCCGAAGGAAAGAGACGGAGAATGGCCGCATTGTTGGGGCGCTTGCCGAAAGAGAGAAAGTGATAGAGGCTTCTAGAACTGTCTGCTTTGTGTTTCACCGCTAAATAAGTGAACGTTCCGGAAGCTTCCAGAATAGTGCCTGGGAGATATAAATAGCGGTAAAGTGTGAGAAGGGTCAGTCAGACGTACGTGAAGCGTTGAGTAGTGCCGACGGAGAACAGTCAGACGTATGTGAAGGCTGAGTAGTCGTGCCGACGGAGACGGACAGACGATGTGGAGAGTTGTGCCGACGGAGAAGAGTTAGTTCTTTGTGTTACGAGTTCGGAGCCGTGCTGTTGGAGAATCGGAAAAGACTTTCTTGCTGTTGCAACGAGTGTACAAGTTACTGTTTACGGAAATAAAAGTGTTTCTTTATCTCGACTACATCTGTCTACTTTACTTCACACCCACACCAAAAAGTCACAATATGGTGACTACTATTACACTTGTGTGTTCTAGTAATAGATCACCAGATGTAGCTAAGCTCGTATGGAAAAACGTTCTACAAATGAACGTGACGACACCGCAACTTGAGATTTACTGCGCTACAATATTATTTCTATTACAAATAGATTAATCTGTAATTTAGTGTTTTAATAAGTATCTATAGGTATATTCTGACTTGATAAGTTACTAATGAAGGTCACATCATCCAAATTATATTTTGTTATGTTATGGAGATAGCAGAGAATTATTCTATGATAGCTTAATATATTTTCATTTATTAAACATATTGTTATCCACCACTGGTCCTTATTCACTCCTATGCACGCATAACCCTGTGAAGACACATAACCAAGCGGTATGATGCGTTGTGTCGACCGTAGATAGCAATGGGAATTTTGTCCACTCTTGCTCTTTGACTTCTCTGTTCACTTTAGCTCGCCAGCACGCAAAAGCACATAACACAGGTCTATGTGCTATGACCTTGACACCACTGGCTAGTAGTTCTTTAGAGGTGCTCCATGCTATCTCATTCTGAAGCGGTCTGTGGCTGCGTGATCCTTTCTTCTCGTGAGTGCTTACAAGCACCTTTGGATGGCTACGTCCCGGATTTTGGCACTAAAATCCTATGTGATCATCAGATTAGTAGTATGTATAAAGAAACTCGAGTAAAACCTTTCTTATCCCAGCGGTGCGCAATGACAGTTGCACCCTGACCAGCAGCCGCTGCTACCTCCTTTCAATAACCTAACCTCAATTACACCCGCCACCCTGCTGTCGTCAGCCTACCAACATGCCTCTGCTTTTCTTCTCACCATGTCTATTTATTAGTTGTTTTTTGTTTGTTTGTTTGTTTTTTGCGAACAACTGTAAAACGTAGCTCCGTGGCGCATCAGCCCATCCGGACTAAGGCCTACCGCCCTACTGCTGCGTCCCCCACCTCTGCCTACTACAGGCGTCATGATTGGGGTGTAGTAGTGGGGGTAGGACCGATCCCTCCCGGCCTGTTAGAGGACACAGCTTATTGGCAGACCCCAAAAATCAACTGACATGGCGCAGTCTGGTTATATTTGGTGATATTTCATCTGTTAGGTTACATTAATTGATCTATGGACGCCATTGTACTACTCGTGTTTGCGTGATTTTGTCTTGAATTCTTTTAGAGCAGTATGTGCAGTTATAGTTACTGATGTTATATTTGTGTTCGCTACACAGTAGTGCATTAAATATATATTACGATATTTAGCGTTAGAGTTCAATGAGGATGAAAGTGACTTATTCATTACTGACAGAAAATCCATGACAAATATATGTTTTATTAATTGTACCTAAAGTCAAACTAGCGATTTATTCAAAGCATTTAGGTTCACTTTTGAGAAAAAGGGAGCGAAAACTCTTCCAAGTAAGGGCCTGTTACATATTTATTTGTTAATTATTCATTCTTCCGTGTATTGTCAAATAAAGCATGATAGCATAAGCTGCATTTTACTTTACTGATAATATTGTTACAAGAATTTAATAATTTAATTTCTTTTTAGGCATGTACTGGGGAGTGATATATGAGAACGCTTCTGGAACAGGTCTAATGAGTTTTGTGGTAGATGATCTGGCAGACTTTGCAATCAGTGGAATGTACTATTTCTCTTCGGTAATGCGTTATGCGGACTACTGTTTGCCCTTTGCTAGAAGTGATGCAACGTTACTAGCACCAAGACCGAAACCAATATCTAGTAAGTAACATTTTGTGAGTTTTATGTGGGAAATAGTGAATGGGTAATTAAAAGATATTGATTTGCGTAGGGTAAGAGATGCAGGACAAAGGGAATCCAAGGGCAAAACGTATTACCTAATTAAATTGAATAGTATTTATCTGTATGAGTGACAGCAATGGATAGTGTTAAGCGTGAAACGTGCGTTTAGTCCATGTGGGGACTGTTGAGTTGTTTGTACCAGATAATTATTTATTTCATAACTTGTTCATTCCTGACAATTAGAACTGAATAATGTAAGCTACACAGAACATACAACTATGTTACTTTCACACCCCCCCCCCCGGTAAGTTATTTCTTCCATATATTCATTTGTTTTCATAATTCTTCATAAAAGTCAATAACGTAATTTGTCTGTTCCATATATGTCGGTCTGGGTGGCTCAGTTGGTTAGACACTGGCCTACTGATCCCCAGGTCGTGGTTTCAAACCCGATCCAGACCGATGGTTTTTAAGTGTGCTTAAAAACGACAGCTCCATGTCGGTGGATCTACTGGCATGTAAAAGAACTCCTCCGAAACGAAATTCCGGCACACTGGCGACGCTGATGTGATCCTGGCAATTGACAGCGTCGTTAAACAACAAAATAATAAAATGTTCTGTATATTCAACATATCTGTTTGTTGTCATAATTTGTTCGCTCCTGACTGAATATCGTAAAACTGGAAATCCTTTTATACGTATTTTAATCAAGTAATGCCCAACTGCTTTCCTTTTACTCTGCTAGCACTACTGAGGCTATGTATTCTTTGACGCTGATTTCTAATCCTTGTTACCGGTCTTGACTAAGGTGAAACTTCTAGCAAAGAATCATGCAATAGTATTTAAATTCTCTTTATAATAGTAGTCTTAGTCCGAATAAGAAAAGTATCGAGAAACGTATGTACACTTTAAAGTCGAATAAAAGGGAAAACCCCGGATAGTCTAGAAATGAAAGTATTAATTGTGATCAAACTCAGTGGGGGCGGTAGTCGTGATTAGTAATGGTAGTGATAGTGATAGTAGTAGTAGCATTTTAGCAGGCGAATCTCAAATATCGGATTGCTACATAATGTGACAAATTGACAAAATAAGTCCAGTTACTTTTTCTGGCACTTTATTTTTTCATGTAAACGTTTGCACAAAAACGCAGTTCGCTTTTACTGAGTTAACACAATCTACGGTCTTTCGTGATATTACAACTCACAGTTGTTCTGTTATTGCAGCCTTGACTCAGTCCTTTCACTGTCTCTCTTCACTTTCTCTGTCTCTGCACTACTCCGACGATACAATCACTCGACGCTCGCGAAGACTTCTTCACGACGGGACGACACACGTACAGCTGTCTCGCACTCACTGACACACTGACCGACTCGTGTCTCTAACTGTAACACCTCTCTGCTGTTTCTTCTCTTCCTTACATAGAAGGGATGACGACACACGGACTTTTCGCGAACAAAGTCAAACACTCTGGCGATGACGTAGTCAGATCTTCTCTAAGGCTCCGGAGAAAACCCCTTTAGGTTCTACCGCTCGATTGTTGTCAGTCACATATACACAAGCAGTCGCACAAGGCAAACCTGACCTTGTGCGGCTTTGTTTCCTCCCGTCTGGTATGAGGTGTGAAGCAGTTTGGCCCCGACAGTCCTTTGTTTCGCGCCACACCCATCGTCACAATAAACTACTCAACTTGGAATGGAGCATCATGCATTACAAATCCATTGCATTTTAAATAGAAATTTCTTTTGCCTAAAATTCTTATATAAAAACATTCTTTCTTCACGCGCTAACGTCCGTGATATCAGCGTAAACATAGTGCTCCGGTATCTAGCCTGGTAAATAAAACTAGCCTTGTAATAATCCATCAATTTCTTTGTATATGTGTGTCCTATATTCTATATGAGCTTTTCTTTTTCTACCTTTAGGGCTGCTGACACCAATTCGGCCGTTCCCTCTGACTGTATGGCTTATCACTGGAGCTTCACTCATCATCTGTCTCGCGCTGCTTTATGTAATGGCGAAGTTGACAAGCAAACTTGCAGGTTCAAATCTAATTACATCCTTAAGCTTATGGAAGAAAATAAATATAGCATGCATGATAGAATTAGCATTAGTAGTAGTGGCGGTGGCGGTGGTGGCGGCGGCGGCGGCTGTGGCGGCGACGGTGGCGGCGGCGGCGGCGGTGGTAGTGGTAGCAGCAGCAATAGCAGCAGTACTGGGAGTGGTGGGGGTGGTGGCGGCGGTGGTGGTGGTGGTGATAGTGGTGGTAGCGGTAGCAGCAGCAGTACTGGTGGTGGTGGTGGTGATAGTGGTGATAGTGGTGGTAGCGGTAGCAGCAGCAGTACTGGTGGTGGTGGTGGTGGTGGTGGCGGCGGTGGTGGTGATAGTGGTGATAGTGGTGGTAGCGGTAGCAGCAGCAGTACTGGTGGTGGTGGTGGTGGTGGTGATAGTGGTGATAGTGGTGGTAGCGGTAGCAGCAGCAGTACTGGTGGTGGTGGTGGTGGTGGTGGTGGCGGTGGTGGTGGTGGTGGTGGTGGCGGTGGCGGTGGTGGTGGTGGTGGCGGTGGTGGTGATAGTGGTGATAGTGGTGGTAGCGGTAGCAGCAGCAGTACTGGTGGTGGTGGTGGTGGTGGTGGTGGTGGTGGTGGTGGTGGTGGTGGTGCGCCACTCCGCAGCAGTATGTTTGCAAACAAAGCTTGGGTCAACGGCATCGTTCATCAGCTGCAGGAAACTGGTGTTGTGCGCCTGACCACGAGAGGTAATGTGTTATTGTACATCTCATGTTAAGAATCTCGCTAACATTATTGTATTTATAGTCGTGAATAGAGTCATTCGCGATTTGTATGCGTGCCCTTTAATTATGGATATTTGAGCATGATTTGTATACTGCAATGTTAAAAATGGAATGAGAAGACCAGAAGCTACTAGAAAGTTAGAATAAGAACTTGTAGTTGAAAATATCACGTGGGCTACGCTAGAGAGAAACAGGAATTGGAATATTATACAACAATCGATAGTTAACATTATTAAAGCAAAGGAAAAATGCTACAAGGTTAGTTAGCCGCTTGCTGCACTGGAAAGTAATACCAAGAGATGGTTTCTGAGTAAAGTAAGAATTAGGTGGATTTTAGGTGAGACCGGCGCGAATTATCATTTATTTTCCAATGCAGAAAAAGAAAAAATGTGCTAATGGCAATTGCATTGAGAATA
This sequence comes from Tenodera sinensis, assembly GCA_030765045.1. Classification (NCBI taxonomy): domain Eukaryota; kingdom Metazoa; phylum Arthropoda; class Insecta; order Mantodea; family Mantidae; genus Tenodera; species Tenodera sinensis. The sequence goes on from CM060970.1 coordinate 47,895,437, forward strand.
TCTGTAGATTTTTAATCTTAAAAGAAGTCAGTAACTTGCTATTAGCTACTGTATGAATTAAACAGCACAACTACTAACAGTTAAAAGGGATGCAAATATCCAGGTAAAATTTAAATGGTCAAGTTCAGGAATGAGATATGATTATATCCAAATCTGCAATAATAACTATACAAATCAAAATTTACAGTATGTATAGTTTATGCACATACGTACAGTAAAATATGTAATTGTAGGTAGGTTAGGTTACCAGCATTGAGTACAGGAAATTTAACTTTCCATCATTACAGCATGAATAAGAAACGGGCCGAAGAGTACTGTCCTCTAAAAAGGACTTTAATGTGTTTAAAACCATTGGACAAATTATAACTGTCAGTGCAATGATTAAATACATTTCGCAGGCCCACAAATGAAAGTGGTAGCGAATTTTACAAACGCACAAGATAAGTATCAAACCCCTCACTGAGCGAAATATCTCCGGTGTGAAATGTGAAGCTATCATTCGGTGGGCCGGGCTTGATTCCCATCGACGCCCACTCTAGCCTTGTGTTGTTTTGTTTTTTTTTTTTCTGCTGATCGGTAAGCGAATTTTGGAATGGATTTTCCTCTACCTTGATTTGCTTTCAATTATTTAGCTTTCATCCGTTTCTTCTTCATGTTTCAGATGTACTCTGAGCTTCGTGGTGTATGGTGGTGTCGTACAGATAGTGCGAATGGTGGCTCAAATGAGCAGGCGATACTTTTGGGCCATAGCATATTCCGTCAAAATCCTCTAGGCACAGCACACAGTGAACGAGTTGTATGCCAAAATAACTGAATGTATTCCTTTTCAAATTCACAGACATAAATTATTGCTGAAACTTGAATAAGTAAATGATGTCCAAGAAAATAACATATAGGATACTTACTTTTCTTTTACAGGGAATACGGATTCATCTATAGATACATACACCTCAATAAGCAGCAACTTCCTTATTGTGCTTGGAATACTGGTCGGCCAGGCGCCTTCAGAGCCGGACAAAAATGCTCCTTTGAGACACCTTTTGGCATGGATAGTGATATTCTATCTTATGGTCTCTACACTCTACAGTAGCGGATTGGCAGCAAATCTAACACTACCCGCGTAAGTATACATTCTTTGTTATATTCATTTAGATGTTTTAATGGGGTTATCCTATACCTGTCCTTCCCGTGGCAATCCTTATATGCTACATCATCTCCCCATGCACATGTTAGTGAGATAAACATGTAATGGTAAAGGATATATTGTTAAAAAGCGTTCGTGCTATCATTGGTGGGATTCTACTTCAGCGTCACAGTTAAGCCCTTCTGTGCTGCATAAGGGACTCTGTGGCGGCTTGGGCTCTTATAGGCATACCACTACATATGTTAAATGTCTTTAAAACATTGATCGCATTATATATATATATATATATATATATATATATATATATATATATATATATTTGGATGTGCATGATCGAATTGGCTTTTGTAAAATGAGTGAAATGATTCTGGTCCATTGATCGTACGTGGGTGATGGGACGGTTCAACAGCCCACAATACTGGTGGATATGCAGAATCTTCATCCACGTAAGTGTTTAACACATAATCTGAAAATGTCATGTCCGTTATAAGGGCGATTGAAACTAGGTCAGAAAACTCTTCTGACACTTCCTGACGATGTAAAAGTGCCAGACAATAGAACCATTTCAACCAATCACCAATCTCTGAATCTTTGTTAAGGTGTTCCTTTAAGAGAGACTTATTGCCCTGAATATTTCGATAAAAACTTTGAGCTATGTGGAAAGCGCAGCTAACACTGTAATATTAGGAAATATCCTGGCAGCAGAATGCGCAGCACATTCCAAATCAATATACAGACTGTCAATATGAAGTTCGAGTCCTATTAAACTCAAACATAAATTCTTAATTTCGGACCACATACATGTGTTGATTTTGATTCCAGACAGCAATAAATTGCAGGAATGTAGAAATCATTCGTATGAACATGTATTGAGTACAATTGAGTGAAGAAAGAAGGGGAATAGGAAAATGCACCATCTGCAAAGGGAATTTTACTAACACAAAGTTGTCTCAAGTTATCCTTGCATGTAAACACAATTATCCTTTTTTCAGTATTAACAAAACAAAACTGCTCACCTTTGTATACAATATGACTGTGTTCATTGTATAGCTGATTGAAGGTCTCGTCAATATCTAGTGGTAGGGTAGGAAAATTGTGTCTTCGAACAGCATATGTACATAGAGTTTCTCAATAGGTGAATATCTTCATGTCCAATGTCTCCTGCAAGACCATTTTCTTGGACAGTTTTTAAAATTACTTTGTTCGGTTTTGCATGTAAGTCATCTTTTGCTTTACGTTTTACTGTTGTTCTGACAGTTTTTATTTTGACCTGATCACTAGCCATTTCTAAATGATTATGCGGAAAGTTTGTAACTGTTAACACTTCATTTAACAGTTCTTTCACAATTATTTGCACTACACTTACGATTCGTACATACATCTGAAACGAATAGACCCATCTCTTAATCGACTCACTTCACTGAACTTATAGTTGTCAATTATTAGGCACCGTTTTCCCCTTTTCGTTTCAATTTTACTTACTATGTTAATATTTAATGTAAATTGCAGATTGTCCCGTCAGTGTGCTTCCTAACTAAGTAGACCAATGAGCACCCAATGAGACTGTTCTGATTGGAGTGTGTACACTCCGTATAGACTTGGGTGCGTTCGGACAGTCTGTATGCACCAAACTCACTAGGGTGTATTCTGAAGAACTGTTTGAAACCTGGTTCAAACATACTGCTGATTTGAATGAAAGATTATCAAACCTGGTCCAAACTTCCTGCACCGATCTAAACATTTCTTTCCGAAACAGGTACGAGCCACCCATAGACAGCCCAGAAGATCTTGTAAATAGTCCATTCCTATGGGCTGCCAACAGTGAAGTCTGGGTTATTATCATGAAGGCCAGCACGGATCCTGTTAGTCTTAAAATGATTGATAAATTCAGAGTACTTCCGGACGAAACGCTCACCGAAATGGCTGAAGCTGGTACGGGTGCATTCATATTGGAAAGAACTTCCGCAGGTCAGTGTTTTATTTATAGTCAGTACTGATTTATAGAAGAATGTGGTGCTGTTTTTATAATAAGTTGCTTTGTATGCGCTGAGCTATGAGATTCTTTTTCTACCTCAGGTCGTGGTACTAGATGGAATGAACAAACACTTGATGCTACTTCACTATGATATATTACTTTATTAACACTTTCTCTCGTCTTTAAACTTTCGTCGCACCAATTTATATTATATTGATAGTCTTTCCAGTTTTTTAACAACTTTAGAACAAAAGCTTCATGAAAGTTTAATCAATTTTCTACTCATATTCACGCACGCTATCAAAACACGTCTTCTCATATCAAATACACGGACGCTATTAATAAATTCTACCGCCGCATCACATGATGCCACCTTCTTTTTGTGTACATCCGCGTATGCGTTCATCAAATAGTTCCCGTATTGTTAGGGAAGCGATCTTTAGCTATCCTCCCTTCGCTTTCAATATTGAACAAATATAATTCTTTTATTTATACATCTATATTAAATTTAAATATGGAAATATTTATGACGTCTTTAAACAAACTTAATTTTTTGTAACAATGAACAATAGCAACAGGTTTTCGTCACTCAACCAACTCGTACCAACACCAAAAACAAATTACACTCTCAACAAATATTCACATAAGTCATTTTCTTTTGGGTCTTGCAATATCCTGTCTCAGATGCATACTCGTATTATTATAATTACAGCTGCATACCCCTTTCAAATGCAACCGCTGGGTCAGGATTTCCTATGCTTGCTTTTTTTCTGTTTTGTTAACGACGCTGTCAATTGCCATGATCATATGGGCGCCTCCAGTGTGCCGGAATGTTGTCTCGCCGTAGCTTTATTACGTGCCAGTGAATCTACTGGGCATGGGGCTGTCTAGTGTTTCTGTGAAAGGGTTATTATAGGGAAATATGTCCTAATAAACTCTTACAACCAAGCTACATTTATATACCTCAGTTTCTATCATTTTAAATATTTATTGGTATGGGAATGTGACAAGTATTTAACTATTCTTTCTTCTCGTAATACCGCAGAACTTCGATGGATACCCGGACATATTGGTATTACGGGAAATGAAAAAGCTGCTGTCCTAGCAAAGAAAGAGGCAAATCTCTCCTGTGCTTATTCCACCTCTCTGTGGTATAAGCACTGTAGTTGCCACAAACAGTTAAATATTGGGTTCAAAATAAAACTAAATAAGTGGAAAGTAATTTACACTAATAAAGTTTATAGACAACAAATGAATGAGTCTTGTAAAAAAGTACCTAAGCAATTCGTTAATCAGGCTCAGTAAACCTGTACTTAGACGAGTTAGAGTTGAGCCTGATTTATGTGTATATCAAGGGGAAGAGGGAAGATTACTTATAACTCAGAATTACTTACAACTAAGATTTAGATAATGCATCATATTTTTTTTTTTTAAAGAGCAATACAGTGGGCCTATATGAGTAACGTTTTACAAACAACAAAGATATGTATGAAGAAAACATTATTTTGAACTTGGTCCTCCTTTAAAGAAATATGTTAATTTGGCTTGTTTTACTTTTCTTGTATTAAGTGCATTCGGCTCATTTTGTTACTGTACATAGCGTGGTATAAGCAATTCCTAAGTCTAAGGAGTTTTCGTTTTGTGTGGATTAAGTTCCACCTCTCGTATGAATTTTACTTTCTGATCTAGTGTGTACCATTTCCTTTTTCTGTTCTCCATGGCTGATTAAAAGCAACTAAGAACTGAAAGACAAAACCGCTATTCAACAGCAAACACTAGTTACCGAAAATATTTGTTTACTTCTCATTTGTTGCTACGATATTGTTGCGCCGAAATCCGCACGCTCAGGTTGGGTCTTTGTCAACAGAGATAAGGAAAATACGCCTCGAATTTCTTTTAATATAACGTATGCCGTATACTCATTATAGTTACGTGAAACTCAGTTGTATTTCGCTGAAATTTAATGCGTATAACTGCAAGTTAGGTATAAATAAGGTTTTATTAACATGTAATTTTGCCGGGACTTACAAAAATTTACGTATAAATGTGAATTACGTAGAACTGGCTGATGCAAGTAGGTTCAACTGTATTGGTTTTATGTCTGGGCATGGCAAATTCAGAAAACATCTGAAAACTATGGGACATTCAAATAGAATCCATATGTCGTTTGTGCTTACAAGCCGAGGAAGCGTTGAAACACATCGTACTGGATTGTGAGGCCACAGAACGGAAAGTGCAGTGATTCTTGGAGCCTATACACAACAGAAATACTACGTGCTAATCTAGCTATACTTAATTGAAAATCTAGTTTCCGATCCCTAAGTCAGAAAACAGGAAGCGCACAAAAGGTATTGTTAGGCTGAGGTGCCATATGGAAACCTGCTTCTAAAAATAGTAATATTCATAGTCATAAAGTAATCTAAACATTTTATGTAGCTCATGCTTATCTATCTCACATGGTTTGTCAGTTATTCAAAATTATACAAAATTTCTTTCGGGTAAAGAGGGCTTTAAAGGCTGTTTCCAAAAAATTAATTGTTTATTTGTTAAGTAAACACCTTAAACGTGTAATACATTAATCAGAATCATTGCAACCATTTTAAGTGAACAAAAAACTTTGAAATATTTTCCTTGTGAAGGATACTTTACGGACAGAGGATTTACTTAAGATCGTTGCTTGTTTGGCAGATACCGATTTGCGTTACCCTATATTTCGTTTCTGAATAATGTTGTTCACACACACCCTTGATATTCAGGTCATTGATAGGAGCTTTTCTTTTTCTTTCAATTTAGATAGTGCTCTTAAAATAATTGCATCTAATTAAGAATAATTTAAAATGAAACAATCACATTAAAGGATTTTAAATATTGCCCATACATTGTGAATAGTATATTTACTATGCAGTGTCTATAGTTCAGCGCAATTTTCAATGGATGTATATAACGCAAGTTTTCTAAAATCCAGCAAAAGCTTCAACTTGTCTAATTCACGCACATTTTTTAAAGTCCAACACAATTCCCAGTGTATTTTTTAATCCAGTACAGTTTTCAATCCATCAGATAATGCACAGTTCTTAAAATCCAGCACAATTTTCAATGGAGTCATATAACGCACAGTTCTTAAAATGCAGCACAATTTTCAATGGAGTCATATAACGCACAGTTCTTAAAATCCAGCACAATTTTCAATGGAGTCATATAACGCACGTATTTAAAATGCAGCACAATTTTCAATGGAGTCATATAACGCACAGTTCTTAAAATGCAGCACAATTTTCAATGGAGTCATATAACGCACAGTTCTTAAAATCCAGCACAATTTTCAATGGAGTCATATAACGCACGTATTTAAAATGCAGCACAATTTTCAATGGAGTCATATAACGCACAGTTCTTAAAATCCAGCATAATTTTCAATGGAGTCATATAACGCACAGTTCTTAAAATCCAGCACAATTTTCAATGGAGTCATATAACGCACGTATTTAAAATGCAGCACAATTTTCAATGGAGTCATATAACGCACAGTTCTTAAAATCCAGCACAATTTTCAATGGAGTCATATAACGCACGTATTTAAAATGCAGCACAATTTTCAATGGAGTCATATAACGCACAGTTCTTAAAATCCAGCATAATTTTCAATGAAGTCATATAACGCACAGTTCTTAAAATCCAGCATAATTTTCAATGGAGTCATATAACGCACAGTTCTTAAAATCCAGCACAATTTTCAGTGGAGTCATATAACGCACAGTTCTTAAAATCCAACACAATTTTCAATGGAGTCATATAACGCACAGTTCTTAAAATCCAGCATAATTTTCAATGGAGTCATATAACGCACAGTTCTTAAAATCCAGCATAATTTTCAATGGAGTCATATAACGCACAGTTCTTAAAATCCAACACAATTTTCAATGGAGTCATATAACGCACAGTTCTTAAAATCCAGCATAATTTTCAATGGAGTCATATAACGCACGTATTTAAAATGCAGCACAATTTTCAATGGAGTCATATAACGCACAGTTCTTAAAATCCAGCACAATTTTCAATGGAGTCATATAACGCACAGTTCTTAAAATCCAGCACAATTTTCAATGGAGTCATATAACGCACAGTTCTTAAAATCCAGCATAATTTTCAATGGAGTCATATAGCGCACGTATTAAAAATGCAGCACAATTTTCAATGGAGTCATATAACGCACAGTTCTTAAAATCTAGCACAATTTTCAATTGAGTCATATAACGCACGTATTTAAAATGCAGCACAATTTTCAATGGAGTCATATAACGCACAGTTCTTAAAATCCAGCACAATTTTCAATGGAGTCATATAGCGCACGTATTTAAAATGCAGCACAATTTTCAATGGAGTCATATAACGCACAGTTCTTAAAATCCAGCATAATTTTCAATGGAGTCATATAACGCACGTATTTAAAATGCAGCACAATTTTCAATGGAGTCATATAACGCACAGTTCTTAAAATCCAGCATAATTTTCAATGGAGTCATATAACGCACGTATTTAAAATGCAGCACAATTTTCAATGGAGTCATATAACGCACAGTTCTTAAAATCCAGCATAATTTTCAATGGAGTCATATAACGCACGTATTTAAAATGCAGCACAATTTTCAATGGAGTCATATAACGCACAGTTCTTAAAATCCAGCATAATTTTCAATGGAGTCATATAACGCACGTATTTAAAATGCAGCACAATTTTCAATGAAGTCATATAACGCACAGTTCTTAAAATCCAGCATAATTTTCAATGGAGTCATATAGCGCACGTATTTAAAATGCAGCACAATTTTCAATGAAGTCATATAGCGCACAGTTCTTAAAATCCAGCATAATTTTCAGTGAAGTCATATAACGCACGTATTTAAAATGCAGCACAATTTTCAATGGAGTCATATAACGCACAGTTCTTAAAATCCAGCATAATTTTCAATGGAGTCATATAACGCACGTATTTAAAATGCAGCACAATTTTCAATGGAGTCATATAACGCACAGTTCTTAAAATCCAGCATAATTTTCAATGGAGTCATATAACGCACGTATTTAAAATGCAGCACAATTTTCAATGAAGTCATATAACGCACAGTTCTTAAAATCCAGCATAATTTTCAATGGAGTCATATAGCGCACGTATTTAAAATGCAGCACAATTTTCAATGAAGTCATATAGCGCACAGTTCTTAAAATCCAGCATAATTTTCAGTGAAGTCATATAACGCACGTATTTAAAATGCAGCACAATTTTCAATGGAGTCATATAACGCACAGTTCTTAAAATCCAGCACAATTTTCAGTGAAGTCATATAACGCACGTATTTAAAATGCAGCACAATTTTCAATGGGTTCAAATATCACACGTTTTCTAAAAGCCAGTTCAATTTCTAAATAATAATGTTGTTATTTTTACAGGAACCTTTGTAATTGCAGAACACGTGACTCTAGAGCTCGTGGAGGACCTGCGACAGATGAAGGGCAAAATGTATTGGAATTATATGGGTGTTGTTATGAGAAAAGGTTCACCTTACTATAAAATGTTCAATATATTTATAGAGCGAGTAATTCAAGCGGGCATTTACGATTTCTTGGAGAGGTATATAACAAAAGCAATGTTGCCACAGCGTCTGCAACTAGCTGTTTCTACGAGTATGTTACCTCCAAGTGCTGAACCGATGAAGCTAACTTTGGGTCATGCACAAGGCATGTTTCTTATACTGGGTACTGGTATCATTTTATCCACCTTAGTTTTCCTAGCTGAATTAGGCACCGCAAAGATGCAGTATCCAGAGGTAAAACAAAGAAAACATTGAGTTAAAAAAGCATTGGGGATGATAATTACCAGTGGCGACCAGTGACTAAAACTCTTGGGGATTGCATGCATTAATGACGACCACTTACTCTCCATTCCCATAATTTATAATAATGTAAAAAGTATAATACATTAGTGTTTCGCTAACGTGAACATTCATTTGAAAATATAAATTCACCTATTTTAAGAGAAACTATCCGCTTATCCTTTCTGGTGACACACTTTTCAATTCGATTGAAATCAGCTATCTGCATAATGACAATGAGAAGATATTGTTCCATTGAAAATGTGAAAATGCGGTTGAAAATATACATTTCCAGATTTCTGCTGTTATTTTAGTATTTAAAGTGAGCTGATTATAAAGATATTTTTTAAGTATGTTATCGATTCAAAGAATAATTGGATGATCAATTAGTAACGTTGGAGGCGTGTGCGTTTTTCCATATAATTGCTCCACTCTTAGATCCCAACTTCATGTAAACACAAACCGTTAACAGCTAACTCGCGATACACCGAAACCAAAGCACACCATAGAATATAGTACCTTAAATATTGGTGATGGTCTGTAAGTGTTCAAGATGTATGAAAACCTAGTGAAGACTACTTGAATGTAACGCGATAGCAGCGCTACTCCTAAAACTCCTGAGTAAATATCGTTCTGTTGCTACATAAACACGAGTCATGAGTCCATGTGGTGTTTGTTTGTGTTAGTTGCAGGTGATATTAACCTCAGGTTTTCGCGGAGGGATACAAAGTGCGGATCTAAGGCTGGATGGAGTATAGGTATACTGCACATGTTATCGCTCACGCATGTAAACAACTGCAGGCAGGTACAGCCTGACCATGAAAACCGCCTCACTGCAGCACAACCTATAAACATCATAAACTACACATTCTGGAATTGCTTATACACCCTGCTATTTATTAACTATAATATCGTCACAGAGTGCATTACACTGGATTACAATATACATTCGTAAATTATTAAAAGTGAAATTTCGACGCCTATCACTGAAGTAGTTTTTAAACAGTGAAAAACTTCTTCCTACGTCACACGATGTCAAAGGTGCAAATGAAAAGAATTCCACTGTGTCGTCTGGTGTGGTTTCCTTCTTACTCATTTTCAAAATTTCACACATAGCTTGATAATGTTTTTGTTTAGAACTTTCTGGAATTTAGCTTTCACCTTTTCGATACCTGGTACAGGAGGTATCCTATTAATTGAATTAGCCAAGTCTTCTATTATGCTTAAGCTCTTGGGCATTTACAAACCCGATATTTCTAGTTGTAGCTTTGGGCAACATTGCAAAATTGTTGGATATGAACTGAAGATTTTCAGATAGTTCATGCGATATCAGAGACTTTGCAGTTACAACAGCAACAATCGCGTAATACTTGCGTCTGTATACACTTGCAAGGCAATGCTTCCTAATTCGCAGAGTATTACGTTACATTTTTTTTGACTCTTGCTTCTAAAGCGCGTTCCACCCTTAGATGTTAGTATGGAGAGCAGTGTTGCAACATGTACTAGTTGCGAATCTTTCTCCGCGCGCGACCCCGAGGTGACCGGAGTCCTGCACTTAGTCCTTCAATTGCTGCTTGACGGACACTTTTAACTTTGGTATGCCTCCATGCCTTTATTACTGTATGACCTAAATTTACAAATGACTCGTCTGTATAAACAATTAATTTCCCCTGGTCCCTAAACCTTTTTACGTCTTTTAGATATTTGTCTCCATCTGATGGTATCGTCTCTTTCTATTAATATGCACTTGTTACCCCTTCTTTCATATTCGAACCCCAAATCATGTAAGAATCGACTAAGAGTAGCCCTTGAGAAATTTGGTAGGGTCTCATCACTGTTGAACCGTGACAAAATTATATTCAGCGTGGGTTGAATATTTGCAAACAGTAAAGAATGAACAATTCACCGCACTCCACATTGCGCTATTCACTATACACTTTTTTCCCCCCGCCCTTTTTGCTTTCTTTTTCGATGGCGTTCTTAGAGGTCCTTTCATTACTTTCTTTTTAATCCTATACACTACTGCTTCTGAACACCCGATGGCCTTAGCTGTTTCTTTTACTGCCTTACTTACACGCATTTTACTTCAAAAATAATCTAACACCTTCATAATTATTTGGCCTTCCTTACTTCTTAATTTACGAATATATCGTCTCTTCCTAGCTTCCGCTTCCATAACTACAAATATTTACGGAAAATATTAAATAAATAACGCGATAACAGCTCATAGATTCCACACAGTTACACAACGACTTCTTTCGAACTAATGCTAGTGCTGCTCCTTATACTATCTTCTGTGTCAGGCCTGGCGCGAGAATACGCTGAATAGATGAATACCTTTTGTTTGCCCTACTCGATGAAAGAAAGAAGTTACAGCCTTTTGGTTTATTTTAAAAACTTTCTCCAACCCTCGTCAACATTTGTTCTCGCTTGGTCCCCGATGTAAACTCAATAACAAAAAAGTTTCACACTGCGTAACTTTTGCAGTGCACAGGTATAAAATTTTCCGAAAACATTTAATTTAAAAAATTGTAACACTTAACTGAGTAAACATAGAGAATTCAAAGTGGGCAGGTAGTAGCACTATAGTTTACTCTACCTAAGAACAAAATATAGACGCATTCTAGCAGTTAGTGCGTGATGAGTATAGAAACAGCACATATCGGACTTCTATTGAAAAAAATGTTTTTTGAAGAAATATGGGTCTATAGAAATGTATAATGACTCTAAAAAGGATATAAACTAATAGAGAAAAAATTCTGCGTAGGATGTGTTCAAACCTGAAATTTATAACAACTGAATATTTATACCATGCTATTAGGAACCTGGCAACAGCGCGAAGGTAGAAAAGGACGAGGCTAATGGCAACTTGTATGCGCTAGATAGAGACAGATATATCCCATTTAACTTCATACTGTCATCTAAGAGTGGAACAAAGTGTAGAGGCCATTGTTTGCACATTTGAAGGCCGTGCTGTACTTCTGACGTCATTAATACTCTGCTTCCACGTAACCTGTATCGCATGCGAGCGCACATCCCTCCGGCCTTTATTAATTGGCATATAATTGAGATCTGTTTCCTGCTGGTCATGCCCAATTTTGCAGCGGTTACTGGATTTGTGTGCAATCCCTAAACCGTTATAGGTCTCACAGTTACATAACTATCTATAGTACAATTTATTCCCCTCTCTTGTAGTTGCTTATTTTAACACTTCCCCTTATAATTAGCTTTTCGTTTTACACACCGGGTGGAAGGGAAGTCATCACATTAATTTAAACCAGTGGTAGATCTCGGTATTTGGAACACATTTTGTATCTTACGTTTTTGTATCTAACCATTTCCTACGGAGATATTTTAATTTTTTCGAAAACTAGCAGGCAACACTGCAGATTGTGTGGGTGGCACTTTCCCTAGCTCAGTACACAAACAAACTTTCTAACGGTGAATCTTGAGAACATAAACAGATACCCTGCCTTTTGGTTCTGTGTTTACTGTGCCAGTTTAGGCCAATCACAAGCGTTAGCTCCCAAAACATTAGGACGAAAGCAAAAGTGCCAGACCTGTTTACATCCACAAACTAGGTCAATTCCCTGACCAACCTCAACGCAACGTTGTCGACTTACTGCACGTGTGAAAAAGCTGCTTGGAGTATTGCTTCACGTCTTTTAAGTAATTAATTATTTCGAAAACCTGTGTGATGTCCCATTTCTGTCAGAAATAAGTTACTCTACGCATCTTACAAGTAACAAACTGTTACCTTTGTACATTCTTATGGGATTACACATCCAATTTGGATCAAAAACCATTTATTTTTTCGGAAACCTCTGATCAAAGAACAAAATGTCATTCGACTTTTTGTTTGTAATGCTTCTATGAAGCACATATTAGAAGGGATCTAAAGACCTCCCTTCCACTCTGTATAATGGGGAAGTATATTCTTACTTGAACCTAAATTATTCTAATTCTAAAGCTTGCTCAATTTTTCATATATTTAGTAAGCTCTCTGTCCTCCCCTGTAGTATTTTTGCTCTTCCTGAATTTAATTCTTTACAAAATATTTTAAACTGTTGGGGATTTTAATGCTCGTATAAGAGAGCATGTTATGTTCAGCAACCCAATTGAGGAGCATGATAAGGAATATGAAATAGAGAATAATGCTTAGCAGAGATAAACTTACAAATATTATAGGAAGTAAACATCGATCTTTGTAAGCAAAATGGCCTCATTTGCGATGGGTGTAGTCAGATTTAGAAGGGGATTATACATTTGCAAATTAGAATGGTCTAAGTTTGGCAGAATATAATATATTCACCAGAAATTGTAAAGTGGATTTTTGATTTTAAGGTCATGAAGACAGTAACAGCTATAGATTAGTGCCTATATTGAACTTGTACTGCATACTAGTCCTGCCTATTGGATACCTATAGGTGAAATTCATCAACCTTGTAGCTTTTATCTAAATGTTTCCAAAATGTTGTCGCACGACCAACAACCACAATTATAAGCGTGTTCTAAATTTCACGCAGACACCTATGTATTTTCAATCTTAGTTGAGAAAAACATTTTATTTCACTTTTGTTTTATTAATTAGTGAGGTGCTGCACAGGATGCACATGTAATTTTGAAAATAAATAAATAAGTAAATAAATAGAAATACTACCACATTATTTATATGGTTGTAAAAAACTGTTACACAGACATCCTTTCATTCTTCTGGTTGTTTCTACATGTTTTGAATGTTTAAATATAGTTCATGCAACTAGCATTAAAACGGCTTCTAACAGCACAAATTGTGCGAAATTACCCTATTCCTGGAACCAGTGCCAGAAAATGAATGACGTAATTACCATGGCAACAAGGCAATGCTGCCATCACAGCCACTATATAATGTCCTCCACTGTGCCTGTAAGAAAACCTGAAATCGTCACTCTCGCGCCCCGCCTTGGTAGCGTGATGGTTAGCGTCTGCTTCACATTCAAGAGGTCACGAGTTCGAATCTCGCTTAGGGTAAGTTATCCGGGTAGAAGTTTTTCATAGGTTTTCCCTTCTCCTGAGAAGACGAATGTTGATAACTTAAAGCTCTATGGACCTCGGGGTCATTTGAGCATCATTTCACCCGTTTCATTCATTCACCGTCCGATATGATATTACGTTGTAGGACATTAATTTTTTTAAAAAAAGTCACTTTCGCAAGTGCAGCTTCATTCAAACACAAGAATCGTCCTTCTACAAAACTTTTCAAATTATTTTCCGCAAACATCTTTTGATTTTTCTGAAATTAATAAACTCTCAGCACCGTTAGCCTCGTTCAAAATGTCAAGTGCAATACAATCCATATTTTCAATAGTTTTATAATTACCTTCCATTTTCCTCCATAAGTGTTGAAACAAATGAAACGCCTACTTAGCAACCATATTACGTCATACAACTATGATCTATGATACATTTTAATTTCTCATATAGCAAATTTATTATTTTTACGTATTTTAATGCTAAAATTGCATAAATCTTTGTGTATACATAACACGTGTATAATATTTTCATTATGACACTCGTAAAAAATGAGCGCGTTTACTTTCGCTCAAACTCTTATTTCCATATCTTCTTCGTGTTAGTTGAGGTAAACATTTGCAGCAATTATCTTATTGCTTATTTCCTTGTAGGTGCAGGGGGGATATAGGAATACAGTAGGCTTTGAGCGATAGTCAAATCTTAAAATATTTTTGAGATTACGTTCTCTTTGCACGGCTAAATATAGAAAAATAATGATCTTCCATTTGACGAAAGTTCCAAAGTGTTCTAAAACTCACAAAAATAACAAGGAATATCTCTGAAATAGTTTACTCTACAAAAAAATGCATTTGGACATAAATTGTGTGTTTTAACACGATCTACAATTTTATGTAGTGAGATTTGGTCTATCTCTTACGGTTTACCAACTATGCAAAAGTCATCCAGAGTATATAGGACTACATAGGCCATAGCCAGAAAATTTAAAATATACATTTCATTTTAATCAAAATCTATAGGCTATATTGAGAAAATTTTCCATGTAAAGGTTAGTTTAGAGTGGAGGAATTTTCTTCAACATTTTCATGTTGCATCCTTAGAATATATTAAACCAACTTTGGTTTTTAACCGACTTTTCATTTTTGAGTTATTTTGTTCCCCCCCCCCCCCACCCACCCACACACACACACACACACACACACACACACACACACACACACACACACACACACACACTCGCGCGTGGACCTCTTTCTAAAATTTTTTTTTCATTCAGGGGGCCTCAAAACATATATTCCCGGTGAAATCTGGACATCGCATTTTTGGGTGGAATACAATACTTCCTCTAATTGCTATACGTAATAGAGAAAGTAAACATGGACTGCTAAATGTGTTACTATGCGCAAAACTCGAGAACGACTGGACCGATTCGGGTAATTTTTTTCTCAAATATTCCTTGGAGTCTGAGGAAGGTATTCATGAAGAGAAAAATTGAAAAAAGGCACGGAAAAACCTTTTTATTTTCCCCATTCAAACTGTTCTTAGTTATTAATTCTAGGGATAGCGATCTGAGATAGATTCATCGAAGAATCTATTTTTTAGGGTCGTAAAGATCGATTTCAGCAATGAATTGAATCGATATCAGACACCATAAAATCGGCGTTCGATTCATTTACTTACTGTTTCCCTAGTTATTAATACTAGGGATGGCGATCTGAGATAGATTCATCGAAGAATCTATTTTTTAGGGTCGTAAAGATCGATTTCAGCAATGAATTGAGTCGGTATCAGACACCATAAAATCGGCGTTCGATTCATTTACTTACTGTTTCGTTTTATTGAAATAAATCAAAGGAGTGCCAAAGAAATATAAAGAAAAATATTTGAAATTTAATTAGTAACTTTATAATTATGAACGCAACCTTTAAATTAGTACCTATAAACTACTTGAATTCATACATAGATTTTAAATTTTCTCTTTGTAGATATAGAGTTTGACTATTGACAGTTTTTCAGTAGATTCTCAATTAGTGCGTGTGGACTGTTTTTATTTGCGATTGCTATTATTCTAGTCAATGTTCGAGACATCATTCCAACATTTACGAACTGTTAATGTCGAGTTGTGTGGTTCTTACAGAGAAGACTGTCAACATTTGCAGCTGTTAAAAAATAACGCTCATTGGGACCAAATCTCAATGATGCTGTAATTTCTTCACAAGCTCATCAAATACGAACATTGTTTTCTATAATTATTATGCCTATTAACATGCTTCGCATAAATAATAATGAATTGTACAAAATTATCTATGAGGCTACTTGTTGGAAAAGTATGTAAAAGCACTACCCGAATATGTAACAAAAAAGAAAGAAAGAAAAAAAACAGGTGTTTCATAACGTTGCAGTCCCTTCCGATTATACCAGAAATAGCTAAAGTTGTTAATATAAGTTTTGAATTCCCTTAGGTTAAACCATTCGCCTATCACCTAGGCAGCCCGGGTTCGATCCCAGGGACCCGCATATGGTATTCGTGGTGGACGAAAGGGCAGGTTTTCTCCGGTTTCCCCCGCCACTCATTTCACCAATTGCTCCATCATCACCTTTCCAATCGTCTATTTCGCCTGCATTTCATATCATCCTCTTCCTCACTATCATACCTGATGCTGGGCTGACCACCCGCTTCCGGGTCTTCACTTTGTACGATCCATAGATTCGTCTGCCCCCCAACAGACATCTGAGGTCTAGGAGGCGTAAGTCCTCCATGTGGGAAGGGTAATCAGAAGAAGTATGCTATTTCTGAAAATTATTGGGGTAAGTAATTCTTAAACTTTAGCGAATCAAAGAGCAAAAAGGTGTACCTATTGCAGATGCGAATAAGAAGGTTGAGATATGGCAACGTATAACGTAGAAACGTTGGTGGGGTAGTCGTGTACTACATGGACTCGACGGGACTTCATATGTTGAGTAAAAGAGTGGAGTCTTACAATCTTTTACATGTTACAGGGTGGTTTTACTGTGATCAATTATCGGTAGTCCGTAGCGCCTAAAAACAGCGCTCGGATTATGACATGCTTTGCGATAGCCGCAAGAAAATTCACCGTTCAGCATTTCACGCTTATGCTATTCATTATTGTTATTACGGAAGCATTTATTTTAAACCGTAAATTTATTGGCACAGAAAATAGCAGATACCTATAGTAATTCAAAAGTTACAGTTTCTAGTGCTAAGGTTTAGAAATCTTTTAATTCTTCATTCTCAAACAGTTGGCAACTCATTTCAAATAGCTCATGTATTAGTCTCCATTAAATTTATCAATATTAATTGGCCTTGTCTGTTCTCGCACCCACCCATGTATACCTTAAGAGAAGGACCAATAGCTTATGACACAATGTCTGTGCGACAGTTAGTGAAATAATAAACCATTTATCTATTCGTCAAGAAACTAGATGGCTTCAAATATTTGACACAGATTATTATTTTTATTATTATTATTATTATTATTATTATTATTATTATTATTATTATTATTATTATTATTATTATTATTATTATTATTATTATTATTATTATTATTATTATTATTATTATTATTATTATTACTACTACTATCACTATTATTATTATTATTATTATTATTATTATTATTATTATTATTATTATTATTATTATTATTATTATTATTATTATTATTATTATTATTATTATTATTATTATTATTATTATTATTCGCTAAAATGGTACTTTATTGACAATTATATTGGACATATTTGTTAAACTCATGATGTAAAATCCCTGGTTAACGTAAGGCCAAAGCAGTACCTTCCGATCACTGCGTAATGAAACAGTACTTGTACAATTTGTAAACGAAACGAAACCCCGGCGCGACAGCCCACGAAGGGCCAAGGCCTACCGCCCAGCCGCTGCGTCCCCCACCTCTGCCCACTACAGGAGTACAATTTGTAAACCCTGGATATAATTCTTAGTTGCATTGAAATCTGCAATATTTCAGTTTCATAACACTTAGATGACCTCTGTACTGCTGAATTATTTGACATACTTCTTGGGAACTGAGAAAACCCAGTGAGTAAATATTTTATACTCTGCCGACCCTCGTGTCTTCAACTTCTGACATGCAATAATTTTTTTCACGGGCATGGATGTAAACAAAGTGACAAACGTTAACACATTGCATAATTTATGTTGTGTCTCATTCCATCCGTGTCTTATTTCTAGACATGCAAATTTATTACACTTCATTTGCCTAGGATCCTAGGTGATAGGAAAACAGTCATTGGAAGGGATACAGATGCGTATGTTTTAAATAGTAATTATATATGCATCATGAGCTGAATTTTTCAGAATGCTAGACTCGAAGCACGAAAGAAGAGCAATTCTGATGTGTACTCTTACATGAATTCTCTACTCACTCTTGTACAAAACATTCCCCAAAACGCTTAGTCTTCTATCTACTTCATGTTAAGATAGACATTTATAGAAATGGTCTTATTACATATTTCCTTCTATTTTAGGACAAATGGGAATAGAAGACTGTAATAGGCATAAGCGATAACCAAATCTTTTAAGTTGTCCGCGAAGTTTGAATGCCAAAAGTTAACAATCATTAGCGATAAAAGCATAACAAAATCTCAAGTCCAGTTACCTTTTATCTCTCTTTATTTCCTTTGATTGTATAGGTAAAAACTGACCTCAATAAAAACAAATATAACTAGAGTTACCAGACGCCCTACATTTTAACAATTTATCCGGCGTTTAATGCACTACATTTTCAGAAGCAAAGCAGTGAACGTTAGAAAATGAACAACTGACAACAGCGAAAATAGAAGTGAATAATTGGTTATTAGCCGCAACTGCGACCCGCTATGGCGGCAATGCAATATTTGTACTCCGAGGCAAAAGGTTGGCATTCTGTGGAGGCAAAGCAACACAATGCTAACGTTGAAAGAGTATTTTCACCAATAAGAGCGCAGTATCAGATGAAAGGGACAGATTACTTATTGATTCAGTTAGAGGTATTGTTTTAGTGAAGTATAATTTTAAAAACTTCAGCTGTGTGGAACTTCTTGATTACATTTCGAACAAACTAAATGTTTTGCGGAGGATAACTTCTTCAGAGAAGTATAACTGACTGTTCATGATTACATTTAACACTCTGTTTTAGGATGTTAAGAACATATAGGTGTGTATGCCTAGGCATATATAAATAGTACTTCAATTCTAAACTTACATTACTTTTGCATTGACCGACAATGTCCTACATTTTTAGTTTCTCTACTAGTAAGTAGGGGAAGTATTGTATTCCACCCAAAAATTCAATGTCGAGATTTCACCGGAAATATATGTTTTCAGAATCCAAAATCCAAAAAAAAAAGTATTTTTAGAAAAAGGTCCGTGTGTGTGTCTGTGGACAGCATAACTCAAAAACGAAAAGAGGTTAAAAACCAAAGTTGGTATTTAAGTTTAATGTCATTCAAGGATGCGACACCAGTCACTAGCATTTTAATAAATGTGATAATAGGTGAGACTCAGGTGGGTAGACTTTCTGATATTAAACGAAGTGCACATAACAACTGGCAAACAGCTGACAACTATTAGGGGTTAGATTCAGAACAGTACGTCGTTGAATAACCATATTTATTATTATTATCATCATTATCATTACCATTATTATTATTATTATTATTATTATTATTATTATTATTATTATTATTATTATTATTATTATTATTATTATTATTATTATTATTATTATTATTATTATTATTATTATCATCATCATCATCATCATCATCATCATTATCATTATCATTGTCATCGTCATCATTATTATTATTGCTACTCCGCATTTATTGCAAAAATGCAACCAAAACAATTGGAGGTAGATAAAGATAAATTTACATGGCATCAGAATGAAAAAGTGGTAAGGGGAGTAACCGGTGGCGCCGTGGCCGCGCGGTTAGCGCGTTCCCTTACCACCTAGATGGCCCGAGTTCGATCCCAGAGACCCGCATGTGGTATTTGTGGTGGACGAAGCGGCGTCTGGGCGGGTTTTCTCCTGGTTCTCCGGTTTCCCCCGCCACTCATTCTACCAATTCCTCCATTATCACCTTTCGAATCCTCGATTTCGCCTGCATTTCATCTCATTTTCTTCCTCACTACCATACTTGGTGCTTGGCTGAGCACCCGCTTCCAGGTCTTCACTCTGGTCCATAGGTTCCTGTGCTCCCCGACAGACGTCTGACCCTAGGCACTGGCTTGTAAGTCCTACATAAGGGGAGGGTAATCATGAAAAGAAGAAGGTAAGGAGAAGTGAAGGAGAATGAAATGGGGAGGAAGAGAAGAAGCAAACGAGAAAGAGAGAATTACGGAAATGTGTCCACAATAAAAGACAACAATGCGAGCAACGCTGCGACCTCTACTAGCTGTTTATAATAATACGAATAATAATGCTAATACATAAGTATTATGCCTTATTCTAAATTACAGAGCATTACATAGCATTTCCTTTGATCATGAACTATAACGTGCTACATTAAGCTATTCAGCTTTTGATTTTTGTCGCCGCAGACGATTTTAATAAGTGTAAATTAAATCTAGGTCCGGAGAAAAACGTTTGCTGTTCTTTGCCGATGACTTTAAGAATGGGAAGGCGACAAGGCGGCAAAGCGGAAAGAAGCTATCGACAATACATAGGTATACACTTCGTTAGTTCGAAACTGTCATTGCCGATGCATTAGTTCAATAACACTGGCGGTGTAAGCTTGGCGTTAGACAGTGCCGCAGTGGAGTGATAGTGAAATGTCCAGTTCTGTGTTCGAGCTTTCATTGTGATTATAAGAGCCACAAATTTAAGATATCGAAACGCAAAATTCAAACGAATTTGTTACAGTTTGTTAAAAAGACGTGTCTTGAAGTCGGAGACAATTGTTGTGACAGAAAAGATATTGGTGAAAAATGCAATAATGATCAAGCTACAGATTTAAAAGTGAAAAGCACGTGTGCTGAAGTCAGAGAACAAGAGACGAACAGTGATTGTGTTACAGTTATTGCAAATGCCATTATAGCAATGACATTGAATTGCAGACTTCATTAACAACTGCATTTAATGATTGCGACGAACTTGATATAGGGCACTTTGTGAATTAAGATTTGCGCAATGACGATGTCAATTAGGCAAATGTTCGAATGTCGTATCCACAATAGGAGTATTTTGTAAACATTTGATCGGTGGTCCTGTGGTGGTTACAGAGTCTTCTTCCTAGATAGGTGGTAGCTGGTAGATTAAACATTATTTCGTTCAGTTAACTATTTAGCTATACCAAGTTCAGTCTTAGGTTTGTCCGCGTCAAAACAAACCCACGTGATCAGTGCACCGTTATACAACACGGTAGCAATGCGTGCAGGGAAGTAGTCCCATCCTAGTAATCTGAGTTTTAGAATGAATTTATCGTTAAATGATATAATATTCTACACAAATACCTTGAGGTTGATTAACGCTGATGTATACTGATAAATAGAGCTACAAGTCCCAACATGCAACTCCTGTGAATTACCTGATATCAGAGTATTGTTTACAGCAGCAGTTTCTATTTAGAATCATGGCGGACGGTCGCGGTGAATTTGCTCTTGCGTCTTCGCCGACTTATGTAAAGCATAAGGCGGGAAAACCATTGACTAGTGGTGAAAAAACAATAGTGTTGAACGTGTATTATAAGTTGTGTGAGAAATATCCAACTGTTCCCATCAAAGAAGTAGTGAAATTAACTTCTGAGTTCACCGGTGTTTCGAGTACCAGTATAAACAGTGCTCGTAAAGCAAAAGCTGAAACGGGAAAAGTGGTTACACCCGGGAAAAAAGAAAGCGTGTGAAATACGCCATGCAAGAATGTGACGAGTTTGTTAAAAATGCAATTCGTGTCACAGTGCACAATTTGTTTTAAAAATGAACCGCCAACAATTGACAAAGTGCTACAACAGGTTAATGCTGAACCAGACTTGCCTAATTTTAGAAGAACCACCTTTTATTAAAGTTAATTGTTATAATTATGACAGGTGCATCGTTTATTTTGTTGTAACTATCAATCTTATTGTCTCTAGTTACATGTTAGTTACTCTTTAAATTGGCGGAATAAGGTATAATTTCCTTTCTATTACGTACCGCATGCACTCACCACGTGGTTGTGTTGTGACTATTTCTGGCGCGAATGGCGGAAGGATACATTACAACTGTGCACTGGCCACCTGGGTTCAATTTCGCGCGGATCAACCTTAGAATGAATAGATAATAGATCCGCGCCTGGACACATACGCAATAAAAATGAAAATCGGACTACATATTTATCATAGGGCTAATATCGGTAATTTCCGTAACCTTCGTTTACCTTCGGATGTTTCGTCTCCAGGCTTTTGTTGTTCAGCATCCTCCAATGTTGCCACACAACGGCCCAAACTTCCATTTACCGACCCCGTGGACAGAAACTGGCTATAGTGATTTTTTATAAAAGCTGTGTACATTTTAGATATTTATCTTGAATTTTTTTTTCGAATACCCTACGAAATCCTCTTCCTTTGGGAGAGTGTAAATGATTTATACCTATCTCTGCCCACCACAGGCTTAGAACACATATTTAGTTAATTTAGGAAAACTTTTAGTAACAGTTTCATATTTATCTTACAGTTAAATGTTAATAAACATACTTAAGGAACAAAAATATATATAACAGTGGCTTAAGAGTACATGTGAGTACTTTGAACACCTCTAACCTACACACCGTCCTTTTTTTCAAGTTGGCAAACATGCAGTGCCTAAAAGTGACGATTGAAGCGCTGAAGCACAATGTGAGTACAATTTTCGTTTTAGCTTTTAGTTTGGAACAATTATACTTTGACGTAATCTGGAACTAAAAGAAATCTGTATGGAATTGCTTTTCAATTACGGTTGTAATGACGATCATAGAGAAGCCAAGAATTTTATTTCCGAGTAGAAGAGAACAACAATGATCTGTTTTTGTTAATATTCGCACAGTCATAGAATATAAGTGATGGAACAAAAACTGTACGTACATCCAAAACGAAAAACTATTAAAGCGATTGTGGAAGAAATTCTCGGAGCAGCAAAATCCGTACCTTCTGAATTGATTCCAGTCCAGTCCAAAAAAAGACATTTTGCTTGTTATGAAAGGTTCATTGACTGGAGCACGAAAAAAAATATTAGTGAATATACCGAAAGTGTATTGCTTGCGTATTTTTATGAGGAATCGAAGACGCTAAAATGTTCAACTATGCGGTCACATTTTTCAATGTTGAAATTGATGCTGTCAGTAAACAACAATATTGACATATCCAAGTTCCGGAAATTGGTTGCCTTCCTTAAGAGAAAGAATCATGTATACCTACCTAGGAAGTTACAATATTTTACAAGACAGGAACTAGAGGCATTTTTCAGTCAGGCACCAGATAACCAGTTCCTATTGATGAAAGTGGTTGCAATAATAGCAATTGCAGGTGCATGTCGAAGAGAAGATTTAGTAAAAATAACCATAGATGATGTTCAGGATGTTGGTTCTAGCATAACTGTGAATTTACCAGACACCAAAGTATCTATACATGACACTTTTATGGGTAATGAACAAGTTAGTTACATGCAGATAATAAGAAAATATATGGGACTGAGACCAATTTGTGATCACCGTCGGTTTTTTGTGAATTTTATTGAAGGAAAATGTACAAGGCAGTCACTTAGTATAAACAAAATTGGTAGAATACCATCTAAAATTGCAACTTACCTGAACTTGGCTTATGCAAGAGCCTATACAAGTCATGCTTTCAGACAAACATCAGCAAATTTGTTTCACAAGAGTGGGAGGAACATTACAAGCCTAAATTGTGAATCTGAATGGAAGACATCTGCGGATGGCTACATAGAAAATTCCATTCAGACCAAACTACAACTCGCAAAGGAAGTCGAGGGAGGAGGAAACATTGTTGATGCTTCAGAAGTTACAATGTATACCAAAACTGGAGGAAGAAAAGGAGAGGATGTGGGAATAACCAGTTCTAAAATTTCAAGGCCACAAACATTTTCAGGTAGGTATAGGCATAAATGTAGAGCTTTATTACTGCCTCATAGTTATAATATCCGCAGATCGTTTCCTTACTTTTATATTAAATTAATTTTGTTTGTTTTAAATTCAGAATTTTTATTTGCAATTCTTATTCCACCTCCAGTGTTTAGATTGCTCAGCGCACACTCTTAGACAAAATTAAAATAGATACGAAGGGAATAGCAATAGTCAAATGTCACCCCACATATTAGCCTTTGAATTCCATATTCTTTCTATAACATTGCAAGCAACAACTGCATAGTGATGCCGTTCAAAAAAAGAGATTGAACAATTTAAACTAATAAAAAAGATTTGATTGGAATATATTGTATATTCTAAATGGCTTACATTTTTTGTGTAGTATGTTTTTGTCTTTTGCTTTACTTATTTGTACAAAATTATATAAAATTTGTTGCAAGTGAAATGGACTTTGCAGGCTATTTACAGAAAATTCAAGCTATACATCTTATTTGTCCATGTAAATATGTTAAATATTTGGTAAATTAATCAAAATTGTTAAAACCATTTTTGAGAAAATAAAAAAAATATTGAAAGTTTTTCCATCTTAAAGCTAGTTTGGAGGGAGATTTTCTTGAAAATATATGTTTAATGTATTTACATGATAAAATGTATTTGGAATTTTATGCAAATACCCTTTGAATTACTCCTCATGTTGAATAAATTGTTTATAAATAGAATTTACTTAATATATTTTTGAACTGCTGTCACTATTAATTTGTTTTTGTGTAACCATGGAAAGAGTACAGATTAGAACAACTTTTTAACAATATGATTATGTTGTTGTTGTTGTTGTTTTCTAGTGCCTTGCATCTGGCAATGAAGCCATTAGCATTCGTGCTTTCCAATACTTTTGAACTGTAGTTTCTTCTGATCTTAATGCTTCACAGGTCTTCAAGTGGTCTTCATTCATTTCTGCTGGATCGTTACACAGGACACATATTGGTGAGGATGAGATACCTATTCTGTAGAGATGACTTGCTAAGCAGTCATGATTTGTCAATAGTCGGAAGGCTGCAACTTTTCCTTGGTCTCTGGGGGATTATATCTGGGTTGGAAAGTAGTGTAATCCAAACAATATGATTATTGCTTCCACACTCCTGTTTCCCCTTTGTATATATGATGAAACAAAATGTTTAAGGAAACCATTTCTGCAAATATTTATTTAATTGTCATGAAGTGTATAGAGAAAAGTTGTATTTGTTATACTCACGTGACTTTCTAAACTCTAGTACTAACTATTCCTACAAACACTTATTCCTCTAGCTTCTTCCGGTCAGTCAAGATAAACATTTGTAGAAATTATTGCTAGTATTCTTGTTGGTGCAAGGGGATATGAGAGAAAATCCATTAGTTGGACAGTTGTCCTATTTTAGGATTGTCATAATGACACACCTGCCAATAGATCTGTAGAAAAAGACAAGTATTTTAAATGTGAATGATAAAGGATAAAAAAATTGCATAATGTAAAAATATTTTATAGATAAAGTGTAATAATGCACAAAATTATTATAAAATCTGGAAATAGGACAGCTATCTAATTTAGAATTCGTTATTTAATTTAGTATAGTATACAGATGATTGTGTAAAATGTAAAAAGAATCATGGATAATTTGTAAACCAATATCTTCTAAAACACTTCATTGCAATTCAAAACGTTGGAACAGATTAACAGTAAATTTAGTAGCCACTCCATGAGCACCAAACAGTAGACCAATCATTTCCCAGTTTGAAATGTTTTATTTGTATCTTATATCTTATCTTAAATAAGGAGTGCAAGGCTCATATGTAGTTTTGTTTCCTTATCAACCACATTTATTTGGTCCACATTTTTTTTTCAAATTGGATTGTAGGGTCAAGATTTAATCCCTTATTTTGTTGTCTGTCAATCACAATTATGTCTATTCTTTCATAAAAATAAGATTAGAAAATGTGTTGTCAACGTAAATATTGCCATTTCAAAACCATCACAATGTATGTTTCAGTAAGTCGTAATTATGTAGTTATTCAGGGATATAAACATGGTACTAATATTTCCACAAATTAGTATGTGTCTTTTAAACTTAAAACAAGAAATATGTATATATATATCACCAAGCAATAAGTATTATTATCAATTCCTTATTGTGAAAATCAAATGCCTTGTCATGGCCTACAGTAGGCTTTGAGCAATAGTCAAATCTTTTAAAGCTGATCATAATGTGAAGGCTTTGAAATTCTGTTCTCTTTGCACAGCTAAGATATAAAAAACTGACTAACAATCTTGCATGTGAGAAAAGTTGAGGTACTACAAAACTCACACAAATAACAGGGAAAATCTCTGAAATGGTTCACTCCACAAAAAAATTTATTTGGTCATAAATTGTGTGTTTTAACAAAATCTACATCTTTGTGTGTTAAATTTGGTCTCTCTTACAGTTTACCAGTTATGCAAAAGTCATCAAGAGTAAACAGGCTATAGACAGAAAATTAAAAATATACATTCCATTTGCCATAAAAATATCTTAAACATGTGGCATTTTAATCAAAATTGTTAGAGCCATTATTGAGAAAATCTAAATTTTTAAAAAAATTTCCATGTAAAGGGTAGTTTAGGGTGGAAGAATTTTCTTCAAAATCTTCATGAAACTTAAATACCAACTTTGGTTTTTAACTGACTTTTTGTTTTTGAATTATGTTGTTCACACACACACACACACACACACACACACACACACACGCACGCACACACCTTTTTCTATAAATTTTTTCTTAGAATCTTGTTGCTTCACTGTTAATAGCTTTAATTTTCCTTGTTTAACTCAAAACATATATTTCAGGTGAAATCTCGAGATCGAAATTTTTGGTTGAATACAATACTTCCCCTACTTACTATACATAGTAGAGGAAGTAAAAACACTGTGGGTTGGAATCACATGTATTTCTCTGCTCACTCTTTTACAAAATTGTACTCTTCTATGATGGTTGTCCATAAAATAAGGTTCCCAATTTTTTTTCACAATGAAAAAAATATTTACTGAGATTGAATAATATATTTTTGGAAAGCTCAGACTTTTTCCTATTTTTCGACATAATCACTGTTCTGATCAATGCATTTTTGCATGTGATGTACTACCTTTTGTATGCCTACATCATAGAACTCTCCCGCCGTGCGGTGAAGATTGCTTGAAACAGTTTCTTTCATTTCCTCTCCAGTTCTGAAATGGGTCCCACGCAGACATTTCTTCAAATCAGGAAAGAGATGGTAGTCACATGGAGATAGTTTTGGGCTGTAAGGAGGGTGTATAACAGTATCCCATTGAAATTTGTTGATGAGATTGGTTGTCACGTGGGCAATGTGCGGATGAGCGTTATCCTGATGGAAATGTACTCCCTTCGTGAGCATCCCTCCACCCACCTTGGTATACTCTAAATTATCAGTCAAAATTTTGTGAATGTAGGTTAATGTATTGCTGACATCAGGGATCATCTCGCAGGTCTCCCAAACTGTCACCCTTCGATCTTTCAGCATTGCTTCTTTCACTTTCACAATCGTTTCATCTGAAACTGATGGCCGTCCAGAACGCTGGTCGTCCTGGACATCTGTACATTCCATCCTTGAGTTCTCTGCACCATTTGCGCATGTGTTGTACGCTCATAAACTGCTCTCCGTACACTTCACACAATTGCGAATGGCTGTCCACCAGTGCAGTCTTTTTGCACACAAAAATGCATCACAAAATGTAATTCGCACCTGGCGGGAGAAGCGAGTGGAGTGGAAGCTCCATTTCTAATAGCTGCCAAGCCAAGACTGAGCATCGTAGACAGCTCACAGGTGGGGTACTGGTAGAGGGAGAACCAAGCTACATGCCAGTGTTACCAGATCTCCTCTAACATTGTTCCTCGTGACAGCAGATCCTTGGGACAACCCTCGTATATATCACTAATTGGCCAGTCAGTGATGTTGATTGTTCTACCACACACAAACCATAATGAAGGTATCCTGGTAGTCGTACTCTTCTGTTAACTTCTGTTAAAATAAACCTTTATTATACATTTCATTGCAGCTGTTAGAAGAACATAGCAGACTATGGTGACAGATTTTTAAAATGGGGATTGCTGTGTTATAGTGTGGCATTCTGTGCTTCTTTAATGACCATGAGAACAAACGAATAGTGACTTACAATTTGAAAAAATTTAAAGCATTTGAAAATTCATACTAATAACCAAGAAATCTGAAAATGCTTAATGCCACAAAAAGATTAGTTCATATAAAATGTGTGTTTTAATGAGATGTATGTTTTTAGTGTGGCAAGATTTTGCCCACCTCATACCATATACTAATTATACAAAAGTCACTCAGAATAAAGAATAACTTTACAGCTATTTGCAAAAAATTCAAGATAATCATTTTGTTTCATATGCAGATATACTTACTTCAATGAGTGTTTTCTCATATGAATACTTTGTGGAGGGTTGGCCCCGTAGCGCAGTTGGTAGAGCACTTGCCTGTGGTGCCGATTCCCGGCAGGGGGTACGAATTTTTCTCCAGCCGGGATTATTCCTCATCCTTCTCTGAGTCTGGAATTATAATGGCAGTGCCGTGGCTGATTGGTTAGACCACTCGCCTACCACCTAAGCGGGACCCGCTCATCTGGGCTGATTTTCTCCAGGTTCTCCGGTTTTCCCTATCATTCATTCCATCAATTGCTCCATTATCATCCTTCCAATCATCCTCTTCCTCACTATCATACCTGGTGCTTGGCTGACCACCTGCTTCCAGGTCTTCACTCTGTCTGGCCCAGAGGTCCCTCTGCTCCCCGACAGGCATCTAACCCTAGGCTGGCTTGTAAGGGGGTGTAAGGGGGTTTAAGTCCTACATAAGGGGAGGGTAATCAGGGAAAGAAGAAAGAAGAATGCTTTGTGGGCAAATGACAAGAACGCTCTTTCAATACAGACTTTAAAAGCTTTGTTGATTAATAGAGTGAACTTTAATTACACTTGTGTAAATTTTTACAAAATGTTGTGTGGTAAAGTGCTTACTAAAGAACGTATATTCATCCGCAAAATATCAATTTGGAATTAGTTGACTCCTGCACTAATAGTTTTACAGGATCATTTGGCAGGAGTGAATTAAGAACTATTACTTATGTAAGTTATACATTATTTATTATTTATTTATGCCAACAAACTTACTGTTGGTGTTTTTAAACACAGAAGCCGTGTGTGGGCAAAGTTTAAGAGGTAGAACTGGGGTAATTGTCTCTGATGTGAGACTGCCTTTGTGGTTTACCAGGAGAAATACGAACTGGCTTGAGAATTTAATGCCATTCTGGCAGTTTGTCACAATAGCTCAGTGGTTAGAGCATCCGCCTGGCAAGCGGAAGGTCTGTGGTTCAAATCCCAGTTGTGGCATTGAATTTTTAAGTTCCAGTTCTACCTCTTATACATTATTTATTTACTATCTATTTATTACTAGTTTCAAAAGCCTTGTATTTATGATAAAACAATTTTACGCATTCTTTTTTGTCCCTGTTTTTCTGCCGCTATCTTAGAAAAGTGTGGATGAAACCATACAACATTTTTAAAACTACTTTTAAAGACTTTACTTACCAACTTTATGAAAGGAGATGCTGAAACTGGCCACCGTCATTGTCCTTACATTTTTGGCACCTCTTAGGAAACTATCCATCATTTGCTGTAGTTCACATTGAGAAATGCTGGCAATTTTCTGGTAAATATTTTGTTTTAATTCTTCCAGGGTGTCTGGATTTGTTTTGTACACTTTATGTTTTAAATTACCCCAGAAAAATATACAAGTTAAAATGTATTCCTTTCATATGCAAATATCCTTTTCTTTCATGTGGAAGCTAACCTCTCTTTGCACTATTCTTTTATAATAATTGAAAATGACAGACATATTAGGAATAGAAATAATGGTGGTGGGGGCACTGATGGTCAGAGAGCAAACTCTGCTGTTGGGACAGAATTAACATATTATTTTGTTGTTTAACGATGCTATCAATTGCCAGGATCACATCAGCATCGCTGGTGTGCCGGAATTTCGTCCTGCAGGAGCTCTTTTACATACCGGTAAATCTACTGACATGGAGCTGTCACTTTTAAGCATTGCTGTTGGGAAAATAACATGGTGTGAGGGGAGGCTGAAAATGCTGGTTGATTGATGGGAGCTGAAAAGTATATGATAATGTTGAAATTATCCACATTTTCACCCAGTGTACAAGCAGTACTGTTGGAGTCAGACTGTGTGCTAATTCACACAAGACCATCATTAAATTTGGTTTATAACCTGGAATGTCCTGACTATGACAATACTGTTGTCTCTGAAGAAATTAAATAAACATGGTTTTGCAAACAAGTTGCATGTTGTATGCGAATAATGTGGACAGCGGCCAAATCAAAGTTACACTTTAAGGATGAAAGCAAAAGTTGTTGTTGTTGTTGTTGTTTTCTAGTGCCTTGCATCTGGCAATGAAACCATTAGCATTCGTGCTTTCCAATACTTTTGAACTGTAGTTTCTTCTGATCTGAATACTTCACAGGTCTTCAAGTGGTCTTCTTAGGACTCATATTCATGTATGTGGTTTTCATGTAACTGTTTTCTTAACGGGCACCAGTTTTACAATGTGGCAGTTACATCACCCGACTTAAACCCCCATTTTGCAAGGGGGACTACACCTATCGTTGGTCAACGGGTCCATCGGACCTAGCCGGGAGGACTAAATAGGTGGTATTTAGATCCACCGACCTTCCCCTCATGTGCCTCTGAGGGACGCTGTTGTGCTGTGATAGGCCAGCACAAATGTAAATGACATTTCCTCCATTTTAGATGAAACAGTTATACCACTGTGATTCGGTCCCCAGAGCCTCATCTGTTAAAAGCAGGGTGTACCACAGGCAGGATGAGGTTGGGAATTGGGTAGGAGAGGCTATAGGAGGCACATCACTACCCCTTACTACCCCTGAAAGCAAAAGTGTAGTATTAAAAAAGTAAATTGGGCTTTTATTTACAAATGCTCTCACCATACCATTCTATATTGGACATCAAATACCACTAAATTTTGCACAGAGGCCTTTTAGGCTTGAGGTTCTTTTACGTGCATAAATCTATCACACAGAACTTCCTTTCCATAGTATTAACATTTTTAATAAGAAAAGCAGTAGGTATCTTTTAAATAAAAAAGAAATAAAACATGAATCATTTCAGAGATGGAATATTTTAATATTTTGCCAAAAATCTCATGTGAGAAACCACCTTTGATGGTCTTATTATTAGGAATTATTTTGAACAAAACAAAAAATACAGGTTCTTTACTTTGTTCTAAAGTTTAACATTTTTAAATTCAATAACATACAAGTATGAAAGTAAACCCCTGCCTAAATTAATATGGTTTATGTCATTTGTAATATAAAACTGTTCTTAGAGTGCTTGGTATTTTTGATACTGTGCAACTAAAACCTGATTATTATAAGAAGTTTAATTATCTGTTTTATAATTAGGGAACTACCTAATTGAATGTATGGTTTGCATATGATGTTAATGGCAACAGTATAACCATCCCTCAATTCCAGTGATGAAGTCTCAGGTTGAAACAGAAATCAAAGAAGAGTGCCTGAATGTGATGAAGTCTCAGGTTGAAACAGAAATCAAAGAAGAGTGCCTGAATGTGATGAAGTCTCAGGTTGAAACAGAAATCAAAGAAGAGTGCCTGAATGTGATGAAGTCTCAGGCTGAAACAGAAATCAAAGAAGAGTGTCTGAATGTAGAGTTGTCATCAGTTGACATGAAACTAGAATCAGAAGAGGATCCTGTTTGTAATCTTCATTCTGATGATGAGGTAAGACAGTGAAATTATAATGTGCAGTCACCTTTATTAATGTCATCCCTTGCTGGTTAATTTTATTATATATACTTCACTTCACATGACAAAAGAAATACCCATCTTTCCCATACATGTTCACTATGAAGTGTATTAAAGTACTATAAAAATCAGGAGCAAATGGAATAAATGAACTTGACTATATATCCTGTTCTTCCCAAAATGTGTGAAACTAATCATGTTTAATTACTTATTTTGAGCAAGTAATAACAGTGACTGAAGTAATGACCTAGTTGATTGGTCATCTTCAGCTATTGGCTGGTACAAATTAACATAGAAGTTAGATCAGGAAAATATGATATACAAGTATTTGATCATGGGCAGAAACATACACATAAGGATAGCTTTCGTTTTATGTGGAACTCAAGGGTTATTGCACTTAAACACATCTCATTCTTTGGGGATTCATGGTGTAATACACAGAAAAGGAATTCTTATTATAGTAGGTGGAATTGCTTGACGTACAGTCTGAATTTCAAAAGAAGGTACATGGCAGCCATCAACTTTTGCATATGGAGAGCTAAGTGTTGTCAAGAAATAAATAACAAGTTACACATATCACCCTCTTAAATCCTCAATACTCGAAACATAAACAAACATTTGGGTTTATCTAATGCCAGCAAAAACATGCAGATATAATGTATATGAGCCTACCTTCAGAACAAAAGTAATGTGTTCTTAATACAAAAATAGTAGTGTGTTCTCAATACAAATTCTCTGCGTCTTCACAATTGTGATTTTGAGTACTTAATTTACAGTTTAATCTCTCTCACTCTCTCTCTCATACTAGGGACTCTTGTGGTACTTTCAAGCATACTGTCATTCCAACCCTTTGACATAGCATGGCCAGCATTTACCCAACCATGCTATTTCCTTCGTTCCTAGTTTGCATTTCTCTTAAAAACAAAGCCCCTAGGATTACAATATCTGACGTTTAATAATAATAATAATAATAATAATAATAATAATAATAATAATAATAATAATAATAATAATAATAATAATAATAATAATAATAATAATAATAATAATAATAATAATAATAATAATAATAATAATAATAATAATATTACTATTATTATTATTATTATTATTATTATTATTATTATTATTATTATTATTATTATTATTATTATTATTATTATTATTATTATTATTATTATTATTATTATATTTGTTTATTTAATTATTTTTGAACTTAAGTCACATCATGGAGGATTTTTATTTAAAGAGCTGAGAGCTCCCTCAAAAAGCTTAATTTCTTTAAGAGAAGAAAGAAGCTTACATATGGTAGGATGCTCCTTTCATGTGTAATAGCTATAGTTATACCTTCTTATGGCATCTGACTCAAAACTGTCCAGTTTGCTACCTGGAAATGCTCTTGGTCTCTCTTCCCCATCATTTTCAATTTGCGAAGGACCTGGCTATAGTTGATTCTCTTTAGAGATTACAGAAACAGTCACTGCACTTATTTTAAGAGCACATGGAATTTGTTTCCTCATTTGGTTGAAAGGAATAAGAGGTTCATCATGAAGGAGCGTATTCTCCTCTTCCTGTTCGAAGAATTCCATAAGAGAACAGACAAATTCTTTAGCTTAGCTGTGCAATGTAACAGTGATCTTTCTCTTGGACAATGAATCTTAGGTCTGCATAATCCTCCCACCAACTCTTGTTTCCATAACCATGTATTTTAACATGTGTTTTATCAAAGTGGGCTAACAACATACAATGCAACTGAAAGCCAAAGCAAGGTCAGTTTCTTGAAAACGACTAGAGATAATTCATGATTCGTTCATGATTCATTAATGTAACCAATGTGGCAGCCTTTGTTTATGTTTCCATTGCAACAGACTTCCCCTGTTACCCTTTACTTGCTTGCTTGACATCTGTGATGTATCTTTTAAAAATCAGACTGTGGTCAACACAGGTCATATTTAAGAATGTTTGATTGCCCACTGGTGAGGGTGAAGCAAGAAATTAAAAGAAAAAGTAACAATGTTCTAAATAGACATTACAAACTTTTATCCTGAAGATTGCGGTTGCAGATATATAGGTAACATTTCATATGCTCTTGCTTCTTTATGTTCACAATTTGTAAAATTCTCTACAGTAAAGTATACATAGCGATGAGAAAAGAAACATAGAAACAAGCTTTAAAGAACACATGAGAAATGTGAAATATAAACAAATAGAGAAATCAACAGTTGCTGGGCATTTTTGATCCGCATATCATCAGGCAAAAGATAACCCTAATTCTTAAGAGTCTTTGAAAACCAACAGAAATTTTCATTTGGGAAAAACTGTTCAAAAATAAAAGTAAACAAAATTTATTAAACTTTTATGTCCCATATGAAAAGCATATCATTGTGCAGTATGTCCAGCCAGAAAATGCCATACATAAGCCACAGGAGGAAGAGTAGCAGTAAAACTTAGGTTGTGGATGGAGACAACAGTTTCTAAAAATGTCCAAGTAAGCTCTGGTGTAGTAGGTGAAGCTAGAAGAATAAAAATCCCAATTTGTGTATATAAATGTCAGAAAAATTTCACTATTTTATAAAAAAAGAATTTATAACAAATTAAACAGAAGTTGTAATTAAAATTTGTATGTGATGTTGCATACAGCTTCATTGTTGTTGGATGTAATAATTTGCAGAAAGCAAAAATATAAATTCTATTTCATGCTAAATTAAGTAAAAATTGAAGCTATTAACAGTGAAGCAACAAGATTCTAAAATAAGAACAAATTAGAAACTAAAAACTTCACTTATCTTAGTATGTTGATATCCTTTTTTTTTTTTTATTTTCCTGACCCAGGGGTTTCAAGCTATATCCAGCTCATTCTCAAAGTCATGAGAATGAGCTGGATATAGCTTGAAACCCCTGGGTCAGGAAAATAAAAAAAAAGGATATCAACATACTAAGATAAGTGAAGTTTTTAGTTTCTAATTTGTTCTTATTTTAGAATCTATTTCATGCACTTAAGAAAAATACAAGTTCCCCTTTAATTAGCTTTGTTATATTATTTCAGCATCGCACTTTATTGATGGATGAAAAAAATCATATCCAGCAAACAGAAACATCAAGGTAAGGGCAATATATCAAAGTAGAGTAAACAACATTGTCAAGCCTAATCTCTAAATATTTGTTATTTAATATTGACAATTATTAATATTATTTAGACTGTTTTACTCATAGTTGATTTCACCAGTCTTATGGTGAAGGTTAACACTGCATTAACCAATGCATATGTAAATTTTAAAGGCATCCATGAAAATTATGTATTGTGTAAGAAAGACCTGTTGATTTGCATCAAAATTATGTCTGCCTCTAAATGTCATACTTGACAAGTGCTACTTATCAACCCTAAATGTGCATTGTTTTAAAGCTTCTGCTGTGGAAAATTATATCTTTATGTGCTAGCAAACCAGGAAAGCATGATGATTTCTAGATTTCGAAGGAAGTTGTAAGTAGCTGTAAGTTAACAGCCTTGATAAAGTGTTTCAAGTACATAGAGGAATGAGTTGCAAAATTCATAGGTAAAGCCATCACTAAATCTTAACTAATTGGGAGGAATTTAACAAACTGTGAGAATATAAAATAAGAATATACAGTTCATACCTCAAGTTATATTTTCTAATTTATAATTTAACTTTAATTTTTAAAATCGTTAAAAATCTGACAAGGGTTTTTTAACATATTGTGACATGGCTTCACTTCTTCATATAAATGAATACTCCTTGGTTTTCAAGAACATTGCCATGGGGACAGTAACAGAGTGTTGAAAAATGTTAGAGCTGAAATATTGTGTAATAGAAAAAGAGTTTAATAAGTGTAGTTGTACTAATTCACTTATGTGAGCCATTATGAACATGAAGTGAAATTTTCTTCAGTCTCTCAAAAGATTGATTTTACAATTTTTTTTGCAGGTGTAACATTGTTTCTTCTTTGGCATTGTGTAACTCTTTCTCTTTAGAGCTTTGATTTCTATTCCATTTCTAAAAGTATAAATTTTAATAATAGGCTTGTTGCACAATTTATCTTCCTATTTTTCAGGTTGCATACAGAAACACACGACAGTTGTAGAACTAATGCCTCCTCTCATTTCCATGGTGCAGTTTTAGGGAGGATTGACAGCCTTACAAGGGATGGTACATCAGCATATGAAAGAACCAGTATGTATAAGGTTTATGAAACCACATTCAACTCTCGATCATTTATGGGATCATCAACCATCAGTTCTTATTCTGTATTTATTTATTTAATGTAGGGAAAAATATTTTATTTCACTTAAATTATGCCCCCTCAAACCTCCCACATATAGTATGCAGTCAAAGCACAGCTAGCTTTCTAAATTGGTTATAGTATTTTAGCTACCCTTATAGGAGGTAATTTACAACCAGCGTCCAAGATGCCCACTAGGCTTCTTGTTTGCATCAGCAGATCTATGTGTTGTTTTCTCTTGAAATTTGTGCAGTTTATTAGTGTAGATAGTTTGACTTTTGAGTTGTGCTTGTGTATTTTCAAAATGAGTGGCTGTAAATTTTTGAATGGAATTTATTTTGTTAGACATGCTTAATAATATAGACAAATCATGGTATTCTTTAACATCAGCTCTACTCGTGCAGTCATGGAGGCTGATTTTATTGGATGTGTAGGACAATTTTGGATTCCAAAAAGAAGAAATTTCTGATGTTCTACCTTCACTTGCCAGAAGACATCCTTATTATGGAAAATAGAAGAATGCTACATTTCTTCTTCTTCTGTGAACTTAAAGAAGATATGGATAGAAACCACCTACTCCACTGCTCAGGCTTTAGTCAAAGTACCAACATTTCAGCAAAATACTGGAGTGCAAGAGAGCAAATGACTTCATTGACAATTGCTCAACATTAGATACCAACCAACATTATTTCTTCTTCTTCTTGTCAGCCTGGGTGGCTCAGTTGATTAGACGTTGACCTACTGATTCCAAGGTCATAAGTTCAAACCCAGCCCAGACCAATGGTTTTTAAGTGTGCTTGAAAACAACAGATCCATGTCAGTAAATTTACTGGCATGTAAAAGAACTCCTGTGGGATGAAATTCCGGCACAGTGACGACGCTGATGTGATCCTGGCAATTGACAGCATCGTTAAACAACAAAAATAATTAATTAATTATTTTTCTTCCCCTTCTATTCCTTGCTGCCTTTTCAAGCATTGTGAAGCTACATTACTGAGTGGCTAAAAGTTGATAATAATGAGCAAGACTACAGGCAAGAAACTAAGGATGATTTCATTAGAGATTTGACTATTGATGGCAAACAGAGTAATGCTGATGGTGAAGTGTATGAAGATGAAGTCATTGAAATTCCGAAAGTTACATGCAGCCAAACTAAACTAGGTTCAGTCTTAGGTTTGTCCGCGTCAAAACAAACCCATGTGACCAGTGCACCGTAGTACGACAGGGTAGCAATGCGTGCAGGGAAGTAGTCCCATCCTAGTAATCTGAGTTTTAGAATGAATTTATCGTTAAATGATGTAATATTCTACACAAATACCTAAGAAGTTAATTAATGTTGATGTATACTGATAAACAGAGCTACAAGTCCCAACTTGCAACTCGTGTGAGTACCTGATATCCGAGTATTGTTTACAGCAGCAGTTTCTATTTAGAATAATGGCGGATGGTCTCGGTGAATTTGCTCTTGCATTTTCGTCGACTTGTGTAAAGCATAAGGCGGGAAAACCATTGACTAGTGGTGAAAAAACAATAGTGTTGAACGTGTATTATAAGTTGTGTGAGAAATATCCAACTGTTCTCGTCAAAGAAGTAGCGAAATTAACTTCTGAGTTCACCGGTTTTTCGAGCACCAGTATAAACAGTGCTCCCCAAGAAAAGCAATAATTATGACATGTGCATCGTTTATTTTGTTGTGACTATCAATCTTATCGTCTCTGGTTACATGTTAGTCACTCTTTAATTTGACGGAATAAGGGATTGTTTCCTTTCTATTGCGTACCACATGCACTCACCACATGGTTGTGACAGTATTTCTGGCGCGAATGGTGGAAGGATACATTATAACTGTGAACTGGCCACCTGGGTTCAGTTTCGCGCGGATCAATCTTAGAATGAATAGATAGTAGTGTCACTGTATATTTGCTTTGCTTTTGTGATACACAGCAAATCACAATGTTTCATTTTCAGATGTGAATTGCAGTAAAAAATAAAAAATGAACCATCCTCCAAGAAGCATAGGAGATGATAGTATGTATTTTGTAAAAAATGTTTCTTCTTAGCTTCTTAATAAAAACTGTATTGTGTTCAACTTATTTATCTAGTATGTTTAGCATTGATTCACATTCATCCACAGTGGTGTTTCACAGTGCATAAAATGTCCCCATAGGGGAGCGGTGTTCCGACCCCTTCAGCTGCTGTGGTGCGAGCACTGAGTATCCCTAGCACTCATGGTACTTCTGACGTTACTAGAAGTACGTCGGGGCAAACACCGAGCCCCTTCCATATGGGAGCCGTTTGGATTGGGTTGGTCTCGGTGGGGCAGTGGTTCCTGATACCCATGGGAGATTGGGTACACCTTGATTTGTCAAGGCTTGGTTGTGAGACGCCTCAATGTTCTCGGGTTCTCCTACAGAGCTAGTAGCTGCTAAGTTGAATATCCAGTGGCCCTACCGAGGTTATTGGTAGTGACGCATGTAAGTGGCGCATCCACTTCCGTTCCATGTGTAACAGAAGGTGGGGAACTCTTTAGGAAATCAGGTATTACCCCAATGGGAAGACCCACGGAAGGAGTGACACTCGGTTGCTGCCGTTCCTGGTTTTATGGAGGAGAGCTTCAGTTCTCTTGGTAGATCTCTTGCCTTCAAAGTGCATAAAATGCTATGCCAAGGTCAGCAACATCGTGACAGCATATATTATATCTCGACTTGAATGCACTATACGCCAAGGTTATGTCAAATAAATTGCCGTGCGAACTGGTTTACAATAGAACTGACCTATCACGAGATTTAAAAAGTTGTCACCTTTGAGCGAGCATTGCTTTTTATCCATTGTGGACCTGACCTATATCGAGGACCTTTGCGATAGAAGAGTACATGTAGACCCTCATTACAATAACCGGTTATGCACGATATTGTACCAAAGAACTGGTACATTACGAAAGTGTGACACATTGCATGCCGATGGATCTGGTTAACCAAAACGATAGTGGCTATTGCATAAATACTTTCGAGCGAATGTAAATAATAGAAAAATTACAGAAGTAAGCGTCCCACACTTTCAAATTGATGAGTAATAGCTTGTTCGGAAAAGTGGAAATCCCATTTAGGTGTAAGAAATTTGTAGTCAAGAAGACATCAGAGAAAGGGCTACATAATCGCTAAAATGCACTTCTGATTCGGGAAAATAATTTTCTCGAAATGGATAGGCACTTTTTGTGCTGACACTAAAAACTGTTCCAACAAATAACGGTGATCCAAAAGATGTGAACCGGCTGAGCTGTGTTTTGTCTGTGCGTGTCCTCTGTGCTCTTCGCCAACTACCGCTGTCATAGAACAGCGCGGATAAAACCATAACTGGCCACTGTCGTTGTCCATACAGTTTTGGTACCTCTTTAGGAAATTATCCATCACTCGCTGTAGTTCACGTTGAGAAATGCTGGCAATTTCCTGGCAGATATTTTCTTTCAATTCTTCCAGGGTGTGTGGGTTTGTCTTGTACACTTTATGCCTTAAGTTATCCCAAAGATAGAAATTGCATGGGGTTAGGTCGGGTACCGAGGGGGCCACAAATTTCTACTAATAATTCTGTCCTGAAACACACTTTCAATCTTATTGTTCTCTTCGAAAGAATGGCTATAAGAGCTGTTGCAGAGTCTTTTTGAAAAAAGGCAAAATCACGAAAATAACCTCATTTCTCAAAATTCGAAAAAATGAATGAGAGAAATCATCTTGGCCGGTGTATATCACTCATTCTTATGATATGAATATCACACGCACTTTGAGTTTATGTACAATTTTACAAAGAAACAATCGACAGTACCTCAAGAATACTCCGGAGTCAGAACGCTATAGCATACGGCAGGAGATCGGTGAGGGGTTTGCAGGGAGGACATCCTAGCCATATCACATGCAGGCAGTGAAACACTAACTCGTCTAGCGTACGCCACTGTTTTAGAACGGAACGGATTGACTTGTAAATATTGTGTTTGCTACTTTAGCTAAATATAACTACTCAACAGTATGATTTGCGAGAAGATAAGTGCTAAATGATTGTACAAAATAATTATCCTGCGGTAAAACTATTATAAAACAAAATAAATATAAAACAATTAAACACAACTTTATCCTACCATACTGATATAAGTTGTTTCATAAAGGTGTCATTTGATTTATGAATGGGAGCCATGGTTTAAAAAAAAAGGCGTTGTAATAATGACTTTCCCTTCTCTTGTACAGACTATTCTTGCAAACGCTCATTTCTCTATCTACTTTATGTTAATCAAGATAAATAGCATAAATTATCTTATTCGATTTTTTTTCTAGGTGCTAGGGAAATGTGGGAATACACTAAACTTTAAGTGATAGTTAATCTTCTAAGATCTGGTCACTATATGATGCCTCTAAATTCGCTCTCTTTGCATGGCACGGCTTTCTATTTTAGAAACATGTAAATATTGGAGAAGTCAAATGATAAGGAACTGGTTCACTCTGCAAAAGGTGATACCTATGTATATAAATTGTGTGTTTTAACGAGATCTGCATTCTTTGTGTAGCAAGATCTCATATCTTATGGTTTATCATCTATACCAAAGTATGAAAAGGATTCTGAGGATATTCTGACAAATTCCAAGATATGCATTTCATTTGTTATGAAAAAGCTCAAACCTATGATATTTTGATCAAAATCGTTAGAGCCATTGCTGAGAAAATCAGTTTTCAAAAATATTCCATATTAAGGGTATTCTGAGCGGGGGGACCTCCTTGAAAATCTTCATGTCGCATTCTTGGAAGATGGTGAACTTAAATACCAAGTTTGGTATTTAACCGACTTTTCGTTTTTGAGTTATCTGTTCACATAGAGATACCTACTTAGGCTTTCATGACAGGCGTTGATCCAATAT
The DNA here is from genome assembly GCA_030765045.1 of Tenodera sinensis. Lineage (NCBI taxonomy): Eukaryota > Metazoa > Arthropoda > Insecta > Mantodea > Mantidae > Tenodera > Tenodera sinensis. Next base: position 47,936,573 of record CM060970.1, read on the forward strand.
AACATAGCTAGCTAATTTATCGAATGGACTACAGTCTAAAAGCCGGAAACTACGCTCTATTATTGGATACAGACATTTTTCGTGAGTGTGATGCATGCGCATCTTCCGTGGAGTACGTAAAGTATCGTCAAGGAAAACCAAATTAGTGAAAATTTGAGATTTACTGCTCGGCAATATTCTTTTATTACTGCCACATTAATCTGTAATTTAGTGTTTTAATAATCAGTATATACTCTGACTTGATAAGTTACTGATGATCACAGAATTCAAGTTATATTTTGTTGTGTTATGTAGGATTTTTGTTTTGTGATAGCATAATCTATTTTCATTTATTAAATATATTCTTGTCTACCACTGACCTTTATTCACTCCTATGCCTGCATCAGTATACTCTAGTCCCGGTAGGCTTCGAAGACACATAGGCAACCAACCACCTCTGTTCATTTTAGCATGCCGGCACCCAAAAGCAAATAACACAGGTGTATGCGCTTGATCTTGACACCACTGGTGTACAGTGTACCAAGACAGTACTAGTTCTTCGAAATGGATAAACAACGTGTTGTAAAATAATTAGTAAAACGACCATTGTCGCAGTTGATCCCTGGAACCATTTGTACTATACTTAAAATTTCTGGGCTTTGTTTTGGTAATAACTTAAATAAGCAAATGCAGATGCATCAGTCCAGAAACAAATGTGTGTGCAGCAGTAAAACCCACCGCAGAGTGTTACCTTAAACATGAATATATCATTAAAGTGGGAGAACGCAAATTTGACTTAAAATTTCCAGTCGGTTAGAAACCATGTATTTCGGGACCAAAATTGCTACATCTTTGCCTAAATTAAAATTTTCTGAAGGTAATGATAAGATGCCTAAATTTCTATACTAAGTTGACATACCAAACCGTCAGTGCTTTTCTCCGTGACACTTAACGAATCTGTAATGTTTAGCTCCTCAGAAAATAAATATATTCAAACTATAGGAAACTCGGTAGAGTTGGCGCCGTGGCCAAGCGGTTAGACCATTCGCTTACCACCTAGGCGGCCCAGGTTCGATCTCAGGGACTCGCAGGTGGTATTTGTGGTAGACGAAGCGGCGTCATGGCTGGTTTTCTCAGGGTTCTCCAGTTTCCCCCGCCACTCATTTCACAAATTGCTCCATCATCACCTTTCAAATCATCCATTTCGCCTGCATTTCATATCCTCTTCCTTACTGTCATACCTGGTGCTGGGCTGATTACCCACTTCTAAGTCTTTACTCTGTCCGGTCTATAGGTTCGTCTGCTCCCCGACAGGCACCTGGTCCTAGGCACTGGCTTGTAAGTCCAACATAAGGGGAAGGTAATCAATCACATAATGAAGAAGGACCCTCGGTACCCACGTTCCCCCATCTTGTTGGAGAAAATGAAACCTAACAGATTGACACAGAACACCGGGATATTTAAGTACAGAGTAATTGAGTGCAGAACTTTTGGAGATGTGTGAAAAAAAAAAATAAAAGAAACAGACAAAAAATCAGGTATTTCCATCCTTGGCAAAATTCATGCGGCGTGTTTTATCTACCACCTACCACTTCCCGTGTTGTTGAAGAGCGTGTTTTCTTTCATTAACCTACTGAAAACTAAACAAAGAGATAGACTGAACACAAATAGTGTCTCTGACTTACTTAATATGAAAAGACTTATGACACAAGAAGACTATCTTTCATTTGTGGTGGATAGGAAATGACAGGCAGGGTAAGAGTGAATATAGGTTACGCAAGGACAATACTGATACTGACAACGTTGGAAGGGATTACTTATGTGTGCTGCACGCAATGAACTTCTATTGATGATGGTTTAAGAAAAAATATTACATATTTGTATGCTTATATTTAGCTTTAGTGTTGAAATTAAGCATCAAAATGCGTATTGCAATAGAGCGACAGAATAAGTGTCCCCGCTCTGGGTATTGGGGCGCTGAAAGACGGAAAACACTTTGTTGTTGAATGCTTTTCGGTTTGAGTGGTTCTTGGCAGGTGTTCTGTGTTTTACAAGTTTCTGCGCGGTTTCTGCTATACTGGGGATATACAAAATGTGACAGGTGTTCTGTGTATGGGTGTTCGGTCGCCCTTGTGTGTGTATATTAAATGTGGGAAACAAAAGTTGATTGCCAGCTGCCAGCCCTCATCATATTATAAAATACGAACGTAAGCGATGTCAATTATGTTAACTGAAGTTTGAGGCCTTTTTTTAAATCACAGGAGCGTATTTTGCATGTCTCGCTATTTCGCTTGTTCCCAAGGTACTCAAGGCTACTATTAAAAGAAACAGAAAAACAGAATTGTTGTGAATTTTGAATCTGAGGAATACGTTATTTTGTTTTAACTCAAAGTACCAAGCTGCAAAATTAATTTCATAAAAGAGCTGTAACCTTTTAAGAAAATAGCTTTTTGATTGTAGAAGTGCGCAAAAGCCTTTGTGTCAGCAACATTTGGGCAATATTACCCATCAAACACTAACACTGAAAATATCTTTGCAAATTAAAAAGTAACACTGTGCCTATAAGATAATCCACAGTATATCATTGTGAATGATTTATAAAATGAGCCGTGTTGTGGGATACTTATACAACTCAGACTCTTATTGTATTTACTAGACAGGCATTTGAATAGAAATATAATGAATATAGGCAATTTCCATTGTTATCTAATAATTAGTGACATCAAAATAAAAATATAACAATGGCCTCTTTAAAATTGTCTTGATGGTGCAGCTATTTCAAATTACAATGTATCTGTTAATTATGGAAAAACAAAACTCTTTGAAATGCATCTTTGGCAATTAAGGGCAGTGCAGTTTTGTCCATTTGAAATTTGAAACAAAACAGTCAGATAAACTCTTATTTTAACATAATTTCACCGTGAATGAAGCAAATTTTCATTCATCCACACACTTGAACCAGATTGAGTGCCTGCAGATACACAAAATCATGGGTGTCGGCAGACGTTTTTCCAGGGGGTGCACATGCTGGAAGTTTGCAATCAGATAATATTAATTATTTTGCTGTCCAAAGTTCTAGTATTTGTTGTGATAATCATATTAATTTGTGCTAAATGAAAATTGATATTTACATCAAAATTAAAATAATGTTTAATAGTCAGTAATGGATTACACATTAAGTTCATTAACTTTAACTGCGATGCCCATGCACAAAATGTTTATGTGGGCCACTTTAGTCTATCTGATGATCAAGGATACAGGGAGCACCTCTTCCGTTTCATGGGACCAACATTCTGCATGAAAGAAGGCAATGACCTATTGAAAATATACCCATTTGAACTTCTGAGTTCTCTAGGCAGACGTACATTGAGTAACCTTTTCTAGATACATCTCACACATGCCTTGAAAGACCTAGGAAATCAAATCCTGACAGAGCTTCATTGCGCCTGAAGGTTGAATGAAGTAAATGTGAATTTGCACCAGCAATGTTGAGAATTAAAAAAAAACATTGTCATTCATTAACAGCAGGTGTGCCTGCTAGTTGAAAAGGTCATACATTTTTTTATCTAACCCGTCAACACCCCCTTTTGTTTGATTATAAATAGTATTATTTCAGGCTTGTACATCTCATTATCACTGCTTTTATAGTGATGTATAGATGAATGTCTTATTTTTCTTGGCCACATATGAAACAAAGGTCTAGTCTTCAGTAAAGCTGCATTCTGATGAGTTCTTTACAATTTTTTTGTGGTAAGAACTTTAATGGAATTTCCCTTTTATTTCTCTTAAGAGTTCCTAACTTAGCTTCCGTTTGTTCAATTTATCAACAGCTTCTATTGAACTGAAGCAATTATGTAAATACTACTCATAGTACCTTTGCCAGGTGTAGCCAGTTGCATTACACTCTTTAATGGTATCATTAAGTTCTTCTGACGGAAACCAATTCTATTACTGTCTTTGCCAATATAAATGTATGTATTAAGGAGCTAATGTGTTCTGGGATTACATACAATCATGAATTTGAGCTCATATTTTTCAAATTTTGATGCTATATACACTTTAAATGTGCATTGTCCATGAAATGCTAAGAGAAGCATTTCAACAGTACTGGTTGTTTCTCCAAGGCATAGCAGTTTTGACTGTTCCTTACAAGTGAATTAAACTTATATGAAATTTCAGCTGCAGGATCAGTTTTCAATCTCTCATTCCTAACATTGGGGTCATTGAGCCTGTCCAATTTGTCATGACACTCCCCCACTCCGGAAGCATAGATTCGCAATAGCAGAGGCCTCCCACTTGCATAACAGGAGAGGTGGCGATTAGTATACCACTTTCTCTAACAATGATAACTACACAACTGCTTGTGTATGTGACTGCCTGAGTTCTGATATCACTCGCTTGTTCCCCACCACTCTAGTCACTTCTCCTAATTTCCTCTTGCACATATGGAGTGTCAGGACGATCTGGACAAACAGCAGAACTAACATTCATTTCAGTGACTCAGTGCTGCAAAATATATTGTGATCTGTACCATTGATAGTAAAGAGAGATTCTAGGTTCTCTTTATTGGGTCTCAAAATTGCAGCAATAAAGCCCTGCATTTCTATCAATGAAACATCTTGTGATTCTTTTCTGGTTTCATCAGCGTAACTGCTACTATATTATTTGATCTTCTCATTTGTGTGTGTTACAACTTCAAGTAGCATATCCCCTGAAAAAATGCATTCCTATGCCTGCAGTGGCGTACAAGAATGGCCAAATTGTTGTGCATTCCCTTTGAGTCCAGGAAGCTGTACTATAATATTTTGAGCAGGTGTTTGAACATTTTTCTTAGGTTCCTTTGCTGACCAATTATATCGGTTGCACCCATAAGAAGTGTTATGTTTTGTTCCTTCACTAACTTCTTCACACTCATCACTGATTTATCCAGTTCAGATTCGGTATTATGTTCACTATTGCCTTCAGGATTAGTCTTTGGCAGTTTCAGCATCACTGTCTTCAGTATTTTCCACATCATGTAACCACTGAGTGAGAATACCTTCAAAATTTGGCTCTGAATCACTTAATTGTTCTTGTTAAGCATACCAAGTATATGTACTTCTGTAAGTAATGCAAAATATAACATGTTTAAAATTACTGAGTTCATAATATAAATTGTGTAGTGGGGTAGCATCATACCCCCACCAATTCATTCTACTTACCACGTCAAATTAACAGCAACTGCAACAGTGACTATTCACCACAAATGTGAACAAAAGATACAGAGAAGCAGAAGTGTACAGTATGGGAAATTTCAGTTTCATGCACATTGGAATGTTGGAGGGGGTATCCTTGTACCCCACAGTATATCAAAGAGGCAGCATATCTCGTGTAAATACTCTCGCTCACTCTCCGAAGCTCAGCAGCAGGAATTCTTGTGATTTCTAACACAATGTTTTTTCTAAGTTCCTGTAGTGTGTGGGAATTGGAACGATACACTTTGCCTTTTAAAGAACTCCATAAATAAAAATCACAAATCATTAGATCAGGAGAACGAGGGGCCACAAATCAACACTAATTATTCTGTCATTAAACACCTCTCTTACTGCATTTAGTGATAACAACTGAATGTGCTGTTGCTGAATCTTGCTGGAACCAACCGTACTATTTCTCTTCTTCTGTCAAGCAATTGAAAAATGGTCTCAGAATTAACCTCTGATATTGCTCTCCATTTATTGTTTCATCAAAGAATATGGGCCCTATTATTCTTCTAGCACCTATCACACGCCACACTCCAATTTTCTGATCATAATCAGGCATTTCATCCAGTAGAACAGGTTTTTGTGAAGCCCAGTAGCAACTGTTTTGAGTATTCACATGTCCAGTTAGATGAAACCAAGATTCATTAGTGAAAAACAAAAGCAGTGGGTCAATGAAGCCCCTTTCTACTGATTGGAAAAACCAGAATAATTCACACATTTAGCAGGATCATTTGGCTTTAACGCTTGCACTCATGTGTAGCGATAGGGCTTCAGTTTCACCAGTCATGTAGGATTTCCTGCAGAAGATTGACATACACCTGTTTGTTGCAGTAATGTTTTCAGTAATTTTTGAGGGGAACACTCCAAAGCAGCACCAATGTCATACAGTTTATTTTCAGTTAACACTGACCTCTTCCTCGAATGTTTCTTGTCCAATACCAAACCCAAAGCTTTAAATTTATTTACAATTGAATGTACGGTTGCCCTTGCAGATGGTACAGAGTTTGGAAGCTTTTCAACAAACTCCCTGCTCATGCAGCAAGCATATAGTGAAGATTAGGTATGAAAAATACAACACTAGTTAATTCTGCCTCCAGATATTTGAAACTGATTCTTGATGGGTATGTGTATATAGGGAATAAAAGTGGACCTGAAAGCAAGATCTATTGGGATTGCCAAAGAGTGCACCAGAAAGAGTTTGAAGCACATGCAATCACCAAGAGACAAAGAGATGATGTTATTGCATTAAAAGGTGTTACTCGGTCACAACACTCACATGCAAGGAGAAGCAGATCAGGGAGAGATAAAAACTAACCCTGCAGCATAACAGTCCTTTCCAGGCCAAGGCCTGCTGCCCAGCCACTGTGTCACCCACCTCTGACCACCATAGAGGTCATGAGCGAGGTACAGTACTGAAGGGTGGGACATGGTCAGCGCCCTGGTCCGCTTGCCGGCTATACTCAAGCAGAGATAGTTAACTCTAATCTTATGGAAGCAGATTGTCATCGCCCAGTACTAAATTCAGATCAGATCCTCAGAAATCAGTTGCATGACGTTGCATCAGTTGTATTGAAAGTTTGGCCTAAGAGAGAAAAACCTTAAAAAATATTTGAGAAGAACAGAAATAAAAATTTACTAGCAAATCCTGTATTTTGGCAGATTGACTGTCATCCCTGAGTAGTATACTGTCACACTCCAGTGCAAACAATTCCTGCTATACGACACAAAATTCTGCTACAAATGGTGCAACAGATAAAGGTGATAATATTCGGAACCAAATAAAATATGTAGTTAATTAAAAGCTCAACATATTTATTGACAGTACTTTCAGGGTTAGTGTCAACTTATTTACATAACTTCTTATAATCATTGGTATTCAAAAAAGGAATTCACAATGAATTGAACACAAAGATATACTGTACCATCAATCTGAATAGCCCCACTCCTTGCAACACTGTGAAAGCATTTAACACAGTGCCCAGCCGCCAACAATCCACTCCCTGTGGAGCTGGCAGTAGAATGTGGAAGGCTAACTTAGTAATGTTTATTATTACAAACATTTAATGTGTGTTTACATTGCTTAGCATTTTCAAAGAAAATCTGCTGCGAGATAGGCACTACAACATCTTCACATGTTTTAACTCTTCTTGTGAAATGCCTATTTCTTCCCGTATGTTACGTTGAGGTTCATTTAAAGTTCAGGGATTTGTTTTATATACCCTTCTTTTAAATTGCCCCACAAACACTATTTGCAAGGCATTAAATCTGGGGACCTAGGGGGGCCACTTTCCTGCACTAATTACCATGTCATTATTATAATTAGTTGTTTAATGATGCTATTGTCAGGATCACGTCCGCATTGCCAGTGTGCTGGAATTTTGTTACACAGGAGTTCTTTTACGTGTCAGTAAATCTACTGACATGGAGCTGTTGTTTTTAAGCACACTTAAAAACCATCGGCCTGGGCTGGATTTGAACCAAACATGTCAGCAATAGAATGCAGTGAAGTCTGAGCTGTATGGGATGTAACTCCATCTTGTTAAAACACACCATGTGTTTATTCTTCTCAATCAATTGTATGAAAAACTGTTCCAAAATCATGACTTTGTATCGTTCTGTATTAATGGTTTCATAAAAAAAATAGGGTCAATGATTTTGCCGCACTCATGGCACACCATGTGCTGACCTTAGGATCATGTAGCGGGTTTTCACGCAGCAGTCACATTTTCTCTTGCCCAGTAGCGATTATTTTGCATGTTAATGAGTTCATTGATATGAAACCATGCCTTGTCACTGAATAACACTATGTACGACTTTATGATACCAACACACTCATACTCAAGAAAACAGGTGCAAGAACTAATTGTAGTATGGGGATCCCTGTCCTTTAAGGCTTGCACATCTGTTGTTTTGTATGGTCACAATTTTAGCATTTTTGTGGCCTTCTATGTTGATCCATAGGACCTCACACATGCTTCACGTGGTGCAAAATAGTTCTACTGTCAGATGCACAGGGAATGGAGTGTTGGCAGATGGGAGCTGTGTACGCTGCCTCCATGGTGTCACGATAAGTTACACCAAATTGATGGCACAGTAAATCTCTTTGCACCATTCATATATTTGTTTATTGCAAGTAAAGCATAGGCTTTTTATACATCCATACTGCAAGTGGGCATTAACTCTGCTCGAAGCATGAGAGTAGAGGTAATTCTTCCTGAAAGGATTACGTTTGATTTTGAGCCTGCTATGTTAAACAGCGTTTCTATAATTTTTACTGAAAGCAGTATATGTTGCTGCTTCTTCCACTTAAGTGTATGTGTGTAGATGAATACAATCGGAAGGATTGCAAGCAGCTTACAATAACCTGAAAATAAAGGATATAAAGAACTGTACACATATGTTGTCAGCTTTGGCTTTTGTGCCTACAGTATATGTAAGCAACACTTTTAGGGAATTGAGAATAGAAGTACTAGATGAATTATTATCTGCCTTTGTTTACTTCAATTTGAACTACATAAATCAACAATGGGTATGAGGACAAAGACCTGCAAAACAGCCACGCTTTCATCCTAGATTATGGAATCAGTATGAATTGTGTTAAACAACTATCATCATACAAATAATCTAAGTGAGGGTTGGCAAAATCACTTTCAAATGACAGTCAGGAAACTTCACCCCAATTTTTACATGGCACTTCTAGAGCTTCAGTGAGAATAAGAAGACCCTGCAGATGGGAACATCAGAGCATGTCCACCCTAAAAAACTTTGATGCCTGTGCATAAAGGATGAGAAATGTTGCTACGCAGCATGAACAATACAAGGACACAAATAACATACAAGCTTCCTTACACCACTCTTGCAAACATGTGACTGACATCACTCGAAGCAGCTACATAAAAGGGGTTTTCTCTGGAACCTTCAAAAAAGGTCTGGTTATGGTATTGGTAGCACATTTGTGAAGATTGAGAAAAGTCTGTGTAATAACATCTCCAGTTTATGAGGAGGAGAGGCAGCAGCAGAGAGAAGAGTTACAGTTATGGACATCAGTCTGTCAGCATGTCAGTGAGTGTGAGACAGCTGTGTGTGTGGTACATCGCATGCATCGTAAAGAAGATTCAACAAGCATCACCTGATTGTAATGTTATAGTTAATGTATGAGGCAGAAAAAGAGAAGAAAGACACGGAAAGGACAGTGTAAATGTTACGAGAAGTAAAGTTGTGACAGCACGAAAGACTAGTCTATGTTGACAGTGAGAAAAAAACAATATATTTGTGATAAAATTTTATAAGACAATGAAGTGATAGAAAGTAACCAGACTGATTTTGTCATTTTGACACAATATATTGGACCACCAAAATTATTAAGTTTTCCTGTACGTATGGATGTAATGGCAAAGTACTTAAAAGATCTTTTAAAGATATACCTACGACAAATTTTATTTATTTTTTTTTTATTTGTAAACATTGTGCATTTGGAGCATTAAAATTTGAAAAATTCTGGTTATGACCAATTGAGGCAATGACTTTAGGGAAATGGGGCATTGAAATTTAATTCCATTTTATGTATTGGTATCCACAATTATATGGGTATGTCTAGGGTTACCAGACGTCTGGAGATTCCTGGAAATGCTTTAAATTTTAATCATTTGCCTGGCATCTGGGGATAATTTTTGAAAAGTCTCTAATGTCCTATATTTTCAGAAACAAGCAGTGAATGTTAGAAAATGTACTGCCAAGGGCGAAAATAGAAATGAATAATTGGTTATTAGCCGTAACAGCAACTTGCTATGAGAACACAACTGCACTGGCTGCAGTCAAAGACCATACTCATGCATAGTAACATTGAACGACAGGTTGGCAATGCAGCATTTGCACTCTTAAGGCAAAAGGTTGGTATTCTGTGGAGGCAAAGGAACACAATGCTAATGTTGATACAGTATTTTCACTAATAAGAGCACAGTAGACAGATAAAAGGAACAGATTATTGATTCAGTTAGATGTATTGTTTTAGTGAAGTAAAATTTTAAAAACTTCAGTTGAGTGGAATTTCTTGATTACATTTCAAACAAGCTAGGTGTTTTATGCAAGATACTTCTCAGAGAAGTATAACTGACTGTTCATGATCACATTTAACACTATATTTCAGGATTTTTAAGAAAATATCTGTATATGCCAATGGGTATATGAATAGATTTAAATTATAAATTTACATTATTTTTGCATTTACGACAATGTAGTACATTTTTTTACCATTGGGTTCTACATTTCCATAAAATACTCTGGTAACCCTAGGTGTGTCTTGAAAATCCATTAATTCTCATGTTGATTTTTTTAGTGGCAATTAACTCAGGTTGCTGTCAACTTGTTGCTAACTTTCATGTACTGTGCACTTCTCATTTTGATGAAGTTTTACTGCAGTGGAGCAGGTTAGAGATATTCTCGATTTTAACACTTGTTAAAATGCAGTTTTCTAAGGCAACTGTTAAAACTTGCAGGATGGGTAACAAAGAATGTAATGTCATGCATCTGGTATAGGCATAAATTATTTGATATCCGTATGGAGAAACTTCAGTATAAATTGACTCTCCTGCAGTTAATGTGTGTAATGTGATATTTATTTATGAAAATACTTCTTATAATGATATTCTGGATTTTTCTCTCATTTTAGAATCAGTGATGGAGTCTGAGGATGAAATTGAAATAAAGGAAGAGCCATTTTGGCTAGAACAATCAACTGAGTTGAAATGTGAATCAAAGGAATATACTGTCCAACACTACTGAAAAAGCAGGATAAAGGTAGGTTTATGAAATAGAAGTGATTGCTTTGCTGAAGTTCTGCACTATTACAAACACAAAAGAAACTGTAGAAGAGGTCCAGTGAAACAGTAAGAAGTGTTGTGTACTGTTAGAAACCTGTAAACGGTGCACCCCTCTGTGATTTCATATATAGCAGACACATATTGCTACAACCACTAATTTATGCTCCCAGGCTGTGAGCCAATTGAATTGTTGGTGGAACACTAATGCTTCAGGAGCTTGCTTCTCTTTCATCTGTTGGATGCTGAATGATTTAGGTAGGGAAATATGTGTCCATATTTGTCCTAGCAAGCCTGTTTGCTGGGTGTGAACATTTCTGAGCCTATGGGCCGACATGGAAGATAAGATGGTTTATTGTCACATAAGATTACAATTTTTGAGCAAAAGCTCAGTAAACTGGTGACTCGACAAGAAGTATTAATACATGGTGAAAGTGAGGTTATAGTGAAGTAGTGTAATTGGAATAATGAAGATTATTAGTGAAGTGTACAATGTAAACTGATTAATAAAAGTTATAAGAATGAAGAATACAAGAAAGTTGAGAAAGGGGAAAGTGAATAGGGTTGGGGGATGAAGTAAAACAGAAATAAAAATTAAAAGGTGGGAGCAGGATAAGATTAGTGAAAAGTAAACTGTAATGTGTATGTGAAAGGCAAATATACTGAAGGGGTACCGTACCCAGCTTAGGGGTAGCCCAAGGTGTGTAAGATTTGCTACTCAATAAATCATTCATTTATTCATTCATTTGACTTTCTGCTTTATGGAACAAAGATTCAATTGATTGGAAAATTTCTACCTTATTACAGGACCCTGTCACACATAGGGATGAAATAGCATCATGTTTTCTACCAGTAGAATCACAAAGGTAAGAATATATACTTTAAGTTATGTGTTTCGACAAGTCTTCTGGACTTTTAAGTCCAAAATGAAAAAGTAAATAATTAATTGAAAGTTAATAGAAACTCTTTTTATGCCCGCCTCGGTAGCGTGATGGGTGCGTGTCTGCCTCACGTTCAAGAGGTCGCGAGTTTGAATCTCGCTTAGGGTAAGTTATCCGGGTAAGGTTTTTTTCGAGGTTTTCCCTACTCTGAGAAGACGAATGTCGGGTAACTTAGAGTTCCATGGACCTCGGGCTCATTTGAGCATCATTTCACCCATTTCATTTCATTCATTCGTCTGATATGACACAATGTTGGAGGACATTAATTCAAAAAAAAAAAACTCTTTATAGCATTTAAGGAAGGACAGGACAAGTTTTCGGATAAAACAATGTTTCAGTGCACAAAACATATTCAGGCAGATGGGAAATTTTCATATATTATGTATTCCATAATGAATTACACACTCAAACAGTAAGAACCTTCTATGCCTTGACAGGTATATCTACTTTCTTACTTTCTGTACACACTTGTGCCACTGCACAGTGGGCCAGATGCCAATCATAATGGGACAAAAGTACTTTTATGAAACGAATGATCTCAATAATGGATAAAATTAATATTAACAGCTATGAAATACATATAAATGTATAAATGTAATATCGTTTGTTATTTAGTGGTCTTCTCTTAAATAAATGGATGCATTTTATTATCGTACTCCATTTAGTGTCCGGATTCTGCTGCTTGTCATCCATGCTTGCTCCCTCTTCTTCTTCGCCTTGCAAATAAGTTTGTTCACTCAAATAAAGCAACTTTTGTGCTTCTTCATAGAGGGGAGTCCTTAGTTTTCATACAGCTTTTGTAAACTCGAAATTAAAGGATCTGATGTCACCAGCAAATTGTTCAGCAGTTCACTCATTGTATTATGACAAAAACTAGAAGGGACATTTCTTTACAAAAAATGTGTAGCTTCAAGTGCATATACTCGTAAGTCAAATACGCTATAATTTATATCCCTTCCAGAAGAATCACTAAAATATTCGTCTCATGCATGAATCTGATGTGGTTAGGGCTACAGTATTTCGTTGATGATGGTCACAGATTTTGCCAGTACATAATATTTGTATTGTCATCTCCTTTACTATATAGCAAAAGCAGAACAAAGAAAACAAAAAAAATTATACATCAGACAAGTAACTTTGATCAGTATACGTCTGCTTAAATTTGTGATGACCTGTACTATCATCACACCCCTATTTGCTGAATAACTTTAGCTTACCCTGTTTAAAAAGAATGGTTGGAATGGATTTCATACACTGAATAATCTGTCAAAGTGCATGGTCTAGCAATCCTTATAAATGTATTTCAGCACTAATTTCTGTGACAATGTATTCTTTGTTTGATAACACATGTTTGGATAACACATTAGGAACATCAAGAGTAAACTATTAGAAAAATCAGCAGTTGCGTTTCACTTTTGGACAAAAAATCATGACATAAAGCTAGAACTGAAACTTCTCAAACACATAACTGGAAAACAAGGATTGTCCACATGAGAACAAATCTTCATTTTAAAAAATAGAAACCGAGTATTTAATTTCGACATTCCTCAGAAAGATATTTTCAGCAAGTTTCTTGAACTGTTACCAGAAGAAGCATCGCCATGTGCACCATGAAACGCCATGGAAACCCAGTTATTGTCCAGTTGATAATGGAGGAAAGTTAACCTTCAAAACGCATTCCGGAAAATTATGTTGTAAGTGTTGTTTAGTGTTATTCACTCACCTTTTAAATTAAATTAATTATAACAACACTGTTTTCAAACTTCTATGAAAGGAAGATAGTAATTTTATGTTTGAAAAATTATTAGACATATGCACAAACTTTTAATTTCTCGGTGTTCAATATGACAAGCGTTACATTGCTTAACGTTGCTCTTCTTCCTTGCAAGTAGTTGTTTATGGCACACAAGGATCTAATCCTGTCTCCTTGGCAGCAAAAGAATTCTTCCCATTCAGCATTGAAATTTTATAGCTCATTCATTTTTGCTTCAGGAGATTCCTTGGAGAATGATATTTTGCGATGTGAATAACCTCCATCAATAACCCACCCCATTGGAGTTATCAGCTTGTGGAAGATGGAGAAATACTCATAGGGAGAGAGGAAGGGTTACATTATTGCATTCTGCTCCATTTGATTTGTCCTCGCTAGGCCCACATCTACACTAGAGGAATTGGAAATAGCAATAGCTCCACATTTAGAAAATGTTTGATTGAATTTGACATTGGGTAACCTACACTGTTGGCTGAATTGCCAGTTGCAAAACTGACTTCTTACTTGACCACTTATTTCCATTCTCATTCCATTGCTTATTGTTTTGCTTTCCATTTTGTGAACTACAACTGAAAATTACAAAAGTATGAATACTAAATGAGTATTTATTTTCATCTCAGATTTACAAAATATTGTTTCATTCTTTGCAGAAATAAATAAAAGACCATCTATTAACATAACATGCCTTATCAAGTACCTTGGTCCATTATTTTTACTGACATTTAACGTAAATTTCTTAGAATTTGGATGCACAAAGTATCTTATGAATAATTAAGCACAAGAAAAAGTAAATTCATTTCTTAAGTTTAGCTTAAATACAGAGGTATCAAACTTTAGCTATGTCAGTCCCACCAAAACACAACTTTGCAAACGTACTTTGTTTTCTCCTTGTACAGCTTGCCTTGTAAAAAAGTGAGTAAAATGTCCTAGGATGTGGTGAATATAGCTGCTTTACACAAGCAGGTATGCAGAGGTGCAACATGAGAAAAGGGTGTTGTGACTTCACAATTATTCCCAACTGATTTCGGAGGCATGCTTTGCGATTGCTGAATTACACATTCATTACTTTTGGTCCAGTTCTGCTCTGATGCATATCTGCATAAAGGAAGTAAATGAAAGGACGAGTTAAATGCTAAAATGCTTATCCACATTAAGTGAAAACGGGCAGATTTACAGGATTGTGGTTTTGGCATAGGAATAATGATACATCTGTAGTACTAGCAGTGGTAGGAGCAATTTCTGTGTTTGTAAAATATACGCAGAAATAAAAGTTACTTTTATTGTGCATGTGATATAACAAATTGTGTTGAATTTCACCTCTTAATTACATTGCACATAAGATTGTTACTATAACGCTGTCAGCTAAAAGTTACCTCTTTGTCAATGTATATTCCAGATGAAATTAAAATTCCTCAATTTTAACCTTAGAGAGCTTCCATAGATAATACCTAATGAAAATATTTTAAACCACTGTTAAGGTGCTTTATGGACAGTAATCTTATAATATCAGTGAATATCACTTTATCAATGTTTCATATTTTATTACTGGTGAATTTTATCTCTTATGTCAACTCTTGATAATGCTATGCAGTAATAAAAAAGAAAAATATTCCACTCTTTACAGCGAAGAACAGCTAATAATATCAAATCACCCTGTCATTTCTTTCCTCTCTTTAAATGTAACATAAAATCTGTTGTAAAAAAGAAATTAAAATAAAAAAGGATAAAGGATTCCATTAAATTTTACATTTTGGGCTGATTTTGCCAATCAATATTAAAAATACTATAACTCAAGAGTTTACTAACCTTTAATTAAAGTTTTAACTATGGCTGACAAAATTCCATCAGAGGTTTGCCAGGTCCTATTAAGTAGTGTAGCTAAATATGCTGTGAAATCACATTGTAAAGCTGCTGATATAAATATCATTTGTGCCCACAAAATTTATCTGCACAATAGGAAAGAGATTAGCAGTCATCAGGTATCACTCTCCATTACATATGTTGTTAGCTAATGCTGGATTTCTGACAATGAAGTCATTAATCCTCTTGCTCTCCAATATTTTTCACTGATGCATGGGGCACTAGAAGTGCCTGGGCATATTTGAAGGTGGTCTTGGTCCATTTCCTCTTGCAGATCACAGAGGACAGAGTGGTGAAGAATATATCCCAATTCCATTTAAATGTTTTGCCAGACAACCATGTCCTGTAATCAACCTGAAGGTTGCAACTGCTGTTTTTCGAGGATACTCAGGAATTACTGTTTAAATGTTTGGTAGTACCCATCTTTTTTTTTTTTTTTTTGATTTTTCAATATTTTTTTTTTTTTTTTATTCAGATCTCCGTTAAATATGGTCTACTATAAATGTTAAAACTTGTGTTTCATCAAGTGCTTACAGCAAATTGTTAATGTTAAGGGGACAGTCAAGTGAACATTTCAAATTCAACAGTTTTAAAGATAAGGCTTTGAAATTTTGTATATACATTTCTTTTGCTTGTTGTAATCACTCTGCAAAATTTCAGTCTGGTACGCCAATTATTTTCTGTTTTATTAATATTTTAATTAAGAATTTAATTGTTTTATATAAAATACTCCTTGTGGAACAGTTTTTATATTTCATGTCTAAAATTTGGTCAACATGTTCTTAATGCACATGAAATGAAGTTCTGTATCTGCAATTTTTAATTTTGTTTAAAATAAGTCATATTTTTAACATTTATTGTCACATAAATACTCAACTAACTAACTCTCATCAAACTCCAGACCAAATTATAAAACATAGGTTCTGAAGAGCTTATATTTAAATTTTCAGAACAATCTGGCCAAAATTGCTCTGCAAGGGACTTTTTATGCGAGGAAAAATGTAGTTTTGAGAAACAGATAAAATAAAATTTAATTGGTTGCACTCACCACTAAAACTGCCCTGCACCATATGTTTCACCTTCCACCTTCTTCTTCACCTCCTCACATGATGATTTCAGCATCTTAACCCTCTTCCTTTGTTCTTTACTCTTCTGGTCACTCCTTCTCTTACTCTGTGCAATACGCCTATTGTCGCATTTTTCGCATACTTCTAATGCAAATGATGAAATGGTCTCTCCTCTCAAAGTACGTTCTACCTCTATTGATTTTTTTCATCCCATATTAAATTCAGCTACAGCCTTCATTACACCATATTCTAATTTATTTTTTGAAATGAAAATTTCCTTAGGACAGTGATTCCATAAAACACTGTGTAAACTTTCATTTGGGTTCTGTATTTTTCCCCTATACACCTCTGCAACATGGAATCTGATGCAAGTCTCTGATAAATTGGTATAATTTTTGTTGCTATTTCTGGTGAAACTTTACAAGTCATTCTGTTATGACTTTCCACTTTTTTCCCTTCAGCAGTCTGCTTATTAAAAAAACACCAAGAATCTTTTCCTTTCGGACAGCTTCCATGATTAGGATTATCATCTGTGGAGGTACAATGTTTCAAAGTTGCATACACAGCACTCTTCATCTCTGAGACATTAGGAATATTACTTATTATTGCATTCCTGTAATAATGTGTTAATTTTAAAATGGTACTTTCCTTCAGGCTACCCTCTTTCCGACCACCTAAAGTTACACCTTTAGTGCGCCATTCTTTTACAGTGTTCCTAAGAGCAGTACCAAGTCTCTTTGCAATATGATTAACACATTCCTCCTTTTCAATATGAATGTCTGGTCCATATACCTGTATGTCATTTATATATGACCATGTGGATGAATCGCCATCAGAGAGCATGCTCGTGTATCGCATATTACATTTTGATATTGATCGCTGCCACAGAATTTTGCCTATTTCTTTTTCCATGCTATTTGATGACATGTCATAGTTCTTTTGGCATTTACCTGCTTTCTGGTGCTGAGTATACCATTCCTTAAATTCAATCGAGGCTTTGCCAAACTGCTTAGAATGTATCATACACCCTAAACAAAATTTAGACAGTACTTCATAATCAACAACAATGCCAGTAAGAGTATCAATTATAAACCCAACTCCATAATTTGAATTGTGGCCTCGCCTCATCCAAGTACCATTGAAGGAGACACTTATGTCCAATAATTGAGATGCTCCGACAGAATTATTTCTTTCTTCATGTGCATCGCGCACTGCCACCCTAGCCATATTCAGAATTTCTAATTTCATTGTTTTGCCTTCTTCTAAAATTGCACCCAAGTGGCTTGTAAATGATTGTTTAGTCAATTTACTTATGCCCATGTGAATTGAAAATTTCTCTATACTACTATATAACCTTTCCCCATATTAGTAAATGCTTCCACAGCCCTTCTGTTTACTAAGAATGGGGGTCTTGTTGACCCAGAATTTTTAACCCTAACAGAACTGTACACTTCTGTAGGAACCACTTTACAATGGGTACATTTCACAGACAGCTTACTACAGAATCCAAAGCTTTCAGTAATGTCAATTATGATTGATTTAGTTTTACAATCGTTGCACAGAAGGTCCTTTACTAGCTCTTGAAAGACAGAATTATGCACAATAGTGAAATCAACAAAGTTTTCATTAATATGCCTGTCAGTTCTAGGCATAAATTCAGAAAATGCTGCTAACTTCTTTTCTGAAGCTGTAGGTACGGCTTCATTTGTATGCTCAGAATAGCTTTCATTATTACACTTAGCAGATTGTGAAACAGTAACACCAGGACATCCTGGATTCACAGATTGCATTTTCTTGAATACAGACAAACCTGCTAATTTCTTCTTTGAGGGCCTTTTCTTGGGAATCCTTCTACTGCTCCGTGGTGATTTTAATTGTTCCATTTTGCAGCAAACCTTGCAGGCACCGACAGATCACAAATAACACAAGGAAAGCACAACACAGACTTGGAGTAAAATAAAGAGAAAGAAAAATGTCAAAATCGAAAACCACAATGTTGTATATGACGAAAAATCGCCTGTAAAACGCGCTCATTTTTTATAGTCAATAAATAATTAATTGACACCGGAAAGACTATAAGTTGGGAGTACAGGTCTGAATAAAATCGTTCTACCTTGTGTGCAAGGTTCGGACATCCTAATAAAAGATGGTCTAAGGTGGCCTCTTGACCACAGTTGCAATAGGGTGTGGTCCCAGAACCATAGCGGAACAAATACGCCGGAGTGTAGCAGGGACCCACACGCATCAGCGAGAACAGTGAGAAGAAGTGACGCGGGTAACATAAAGAAGCAAACCAAGGACGATTGAGGGGCTGCAAGAGTGGAAGACAGGGACAAAAAACATGTTCTGTATTAGTAAAGGCTTCCCACTCCTGGATCCATTGAGAAAGAAGAGAATGTTTGCCAGATATAAATAATTCACGTGGGGGTACAGTGATTGGAAAGATTTCATCGGAAAAGCAAGCAGATTTGGCTAATTTATCGGCGATCTCGTTACCATAGATACCAGAATGACTAGGTATCCAAGCAAAGAGCACCCTTGTGATCCCTAGGGTAAGATGGAGCAATTTGAGTGCCTGTATATACCAACAAGTACTGGGTGATAACGAAGGGCTATGTAGTGTCTGCAATACGCTCAAGGAATCAGTATAAATATTCGCTGTTATGAATTCTGTATTTCTAAGAAAGTCTAGCACCTTGTAGATGGCGAAAAGCTCTGCAAAATAATTAGAGCAAAAATCCGGTAGCCGAAAGGTACGTCATATTTCCAACTCTGGTGAGAAAAAAGCTGATCCTACCCTCGGAGAGTCCCCCTGACGTGAGCCATCGGTAAAAAAAGTTAGGCGGCCATCTCCTGCCACAGGAATAGGAGCCTGGAATAATAGTCGTGCTCAGAAGTCTACAGGATAATCTAAAATGTGCACACAGGCCGTAACATACGTAATGGTATGTAAGCCTGTGACAAAGTCAAAAGAATAGCATGGGTAAGTTTCTGCACGTTGTAAAAACCGGGCGTGGTTTGTCAGAAAGCGGTAGGCTAGCATGAGTGGTAAGGTCATGACTTCCGTATGAAGCCGCCCTTCTGGACAGCGTTCCAGTAACAATAATTGTAACTTAGGGAATAGTGGAAAGGTTATACTGCCCCAGCGGGCGAGAAGATTGCGTAAAGCCACCACTGGGGCAAGATGTTTCAAAGGGGTGAGGCCTAGTTCTCTGTGCATTGCCATTATTGGTGTCGATTGGGCATAGCCCACTATAAGTCGAAGAAATCGACTGAGGCTGATTTGTAAGGGCATTAGTGCACCTGTAGCAGCTATACCCCAGAGAAAGATTCCATAGGTGATCATACCCTGCACCACAGCTTTGTACAGGTGCAAAAGTACCTTGGGGTGGGTGCCCCAGTTTTTCCATAATAGTGCACGAAAGAAGTGGAGCTTACTGTCCAACCTGTTACGTAAGCAAGAAATATGAGCCCGCCAGTTTAGTCGATCAAGTGTGATACCCAAGAAGGTGTATGTATTAACCTCACGTACAGGTTGGGATTCCCAGTAAATTGGGGGAAGGCAAATGTGTCGACGATTGCGGGTAAAATATACAAGAGCAGCTTTCTCTTTATTCACTGTTAGTTCATTAGAGTTGGTCCACTCTCTCAAGGCTTTCACGGCGTTATTTAAGGAAACACGAGGTTGTGCTACATTGCCACCAGGCACGTATAGTACAATGTCATCCGCGTACACCAGTAGTCGAGCATGAGGTAGAACCACCTCCACCATTCCTGTGATGTAAACCAGAAATAGGAGTGGACTAAGGCATGAACCCTGTGGTAAACCCTCACTTGTAGTCCGGGGTCCCACCAAAGTACCCCCAGAACGCACTGTAATGCGGCGCTCCACAAACAGCTGATATAATAAGTTACAAAATCACGTTGGAACACCGAGTTGTGTCAGCCGTTTAAAAAGTATGAGCAGCGAAACACAATCAAAACCTCGTGCAGTATCTAGAAAAAGTGCATCTAGAGTAGTATTATCTTTATAGGATAAGTAAATATCTAATTATTATTTATTTATGCCAACAAACTTACTTACGAAGTGGCTTGAGAATTTAATGCCATTCTGGCAGTGTGTCACAATAGCTCAGTGGTTAGAGCATCCGCCCGGCAAGCGGAAGGTCTGTGGTTCAAATCCCAGTTGTGGCATTGAATTTTTAAGTTCCAGTTCTACCTCTTAAGTAAATATCTGTTACCAAAAGGGATAAGCTATCGAGAGTAGAGCGGCCTCTGCGGAAGCCGTTGTACCATTTAGGGAAAAAATGACTATGTTCCAGCCAGTGATACAGCCAGGTGGCGAGGAGGCGTTCAAATATTTTGCGGGGGCAAGAGGATAAAGCAATGGGTCGAAAGTTAGATGGAGAAGTGGGAGGTCTTCCTGGTTTCAAGAAGGGGAGCACTGTGAAGTGCTTCCAGGTAACAGGCAGAATACCATAACTCAGAAAATACAGTGAATACAGTTATGATCACAGAACATACTAGTTATTTGATGTTGGTAGCTTATGTAGGTTCTTTATATGGGTGTAATCCGTGTAGTAATAATCCCAATATATGTTCTGTGATAATAGTCCAAGGTGGACTTGCAAGAGCTATCGCACGTCATTACCAAAGAAAATAACCTTGTACCTGGCCACTAATCGCGCACGGCAGGATTAAATCACAGAATACTATTATCCTATTAATCCGAGGTTAGGTGATGGTTTAAATGTGTTATTCTTATATAGCGATTTCCAAATACTATCCATGCAGTGATATATTACGTTATTTTAGTATTAGGATAAATTTTACCTGTGGACTATGTTCCCTTGTTTCCTCGTTATACTTCGCTTGTATTCCATTCACAATGCAGATTTGCCAACATACGACTAACAAAACCGCTATTCTTATGCGAACTGCAACCAATTGAGGTCCCTAAGCCGAGAAGCACAGTCAAGAGATATAGCACAGGAATGAAGATACACTGTATCTGTAGGACTTATGAAGCTAAACCTCAGTGACCCAGGAATCAAGCGATCTTCAGTCCATTAGGTTGGTGTTCACTTCCGCTCATGCACAATAGCGAAAGTTGCCGTGGTTTGTTGGCATATCATGATTTTTCCTATATAAGACGGCATTTTAAAACCGATAGGAAAATTGTGCGCTTTAGAAGTATCGGTAATAGAGGAATTGTAAGGTCCCTGCGCCTCACTTCACATGTCTCCTCCTTGCAACCTCCCACCCTGACTGTCCTCTGGAATGATGTGGTTGCCCCCACTATCTTCATTCCTCAACATACAATTAATATAATTTTTATGATTAAATATGATTTAATGTAATTACATGGTATCTTCTTCTTTATCTGATTACCCTCCCCTTATGTAGGACTACACAGCCTAGGCCTGTGCCTACAGTCAGATGCCTGTCGGGGAGCAGATAAACCTATGGACCAGAGTGAAGACCTTGAAGCGGATGGTCAGCCCAGCTCCAGGTATGAGAGTGAGGAAGAGGATGATATGAAATGCAGACAAAATGGATGATTTGGTAGGTGATGATGGAGCAATTGGAATGAGTGACGGGGGAAACAGGAGAACCCAGAGAAAACTTGCCCAGATGCCACTTCGTCCACAAAAATTACATGTGGGTCCCTGGGATCGAACCCGGGCCGCCTAGGCGTTAGGCAAATGGTCTAACCTCTTGACCACAGTGCCGCCACATATATTACATCTATAGCATATTTTAAAATGTATAAAATAATAATGTGTCCCCCTTTGTCCAGTCTCTTTAACACATTCAGTTTAATTTCCATTGCCATATTAACTTGTCTTTCCTTCTCGTTCAACATTTTCATTGGCACAAACAACTCATCACAACACTAACGGCTGGGGCTCTAATGACCTATAATTGTTCCACCGTTAGATCCGCCCTTGGTGTAAACACAAGCCATCAACAACGATCTCGCAATATGCCGAAACCAAAGCACACCATAAAATATAGTACCTTAAATATCAGCAATTATCTGTGAGTTTTCAAAATGTACGATAACCCTGGTAAAGACTACTTAAATGTAACGCGATATTTCTAAAATTCCTGAGTAAATATCATTCAGTTGCAACATAAATACGAGGTATGAGTCCACGTGGTGTTTGTTTTGTGTTAGTCGCAGGTGATAGCATCAGATTATCGTGGAGGGAAACAAGGTGCAGATCTAAGGCTGGATGGAGTATAGCTGTCGACGGGCCCTTAAACCCCAATCACTCACTCACTCAACACTAATGGTAAGCCTGAAATCTTGGATGCTGCACTGTAACCAAAAATATGTAACTGAAAGTTTAAGAGGTAAATAAATAATAATTACCATGTAACTGAAAGTTTATCTTACCATATGCAGGGGTATTTATAGACCTGGTGAATGACCTTGCTAGGGCCTGCACTATTGACATATTCAAATTGATGATGTGGCGCATCTCTGTTTCCTTCCTTGAAATAAACAAGATGTTGCTGATAATGTGAGATGGCACTGTACTTAATGACACACAGTCCACAATGTTTATGCACTATATGGAAGTTGGAAAGATAATCTGACACCCCCTTGGTCTTATAGAGGCAAAAGGAACTTGATCATAAACCACTGCACAATTCGTCATTTCTGAAAAATACCTTTGTATTGTCTAAAGCAATAAACCTTCGAAACAAGCTTTGTGCTATGTATCTATATTATTAGCAGTAAACTTTTGGTTTCATGACAACGTTCTGGCTGCATATGTGCTGACTAGATAGGAAAGGTCAATATGCAGCTTGCCCTTCTGTTTCTGTGAAGGAGAATGCAATAGGTCATATACGTACACTAATTAAAATTTACTATTTATACTGCACAGTAGATTCTGGAATTTATTACTCATGTTTAATGGTAAAAAATAATAAAAATAAAAACAGTTGTCGAGTTATCGAAAGTCGTGTTATTGGGATTTTACCCTATGTACAGTAAGTGGAGGAAGTATTTTATTCCACTAAAAAATTTAATTTTATATCAAGATTTTACCAGAGCTACATGTTTTGAAATTCAATGAATCAAAAAAAAAAAAAGAGGATTTAGGGAAAGCTCTGTACACATATGCATGTATGCATGTGAACATTTCTTGAAAATTTTTATTTTGGAAAAAATGGCTCTAATGAGTTTGATGCACCATACGTTTTGAGATATTTTCAGCCAAATGAAATGTATATCTTGAATTTTCTGGGAATGACCTCAGAAGTCCTCTTCATTTCAGATGACTTTTGCATAATTGGTAAATCATAAATCTTACCACACGAAAAATGTTGATCTTGTTCTGTGGAGTGAACCATTTCTGAGATATTCCTTATTTGTTTGAATTTTCAATACTTATACTTTTCTCAAATGGGAAGTCATTTGTTTTTTTGTCTTGGAGATGCTAAAAGAATGGAATCTCAAAGGCATTACGTAGCAATTGGCTGTTAAAAGATTTGTTATCAGTTAAATCTACTGTATTCTCCTTTTCTCATTGTACTGACAAGGAAGCATATAATGAAATCATTCTACATTTCTACAAATGTCTATCTTAACTAACATGAAGTGGATAGATGAGAAGTTTTTTTTTAAGAATAGTTTGTACAAAAGTGAGTAGAGAAAGTCACGTGAGTGCAACCATATGCAGCTTGGGGTTCCACTAAATTATTCAAAACTTATTGTTAGAAGGGAGGATTGAGCTCCCCTTTCTTTTCTCACAAGATATCTAAAAACATTGTCTATCCATTTAATTGTGGCAGCAAACTATTTTTCCAAGTTAATCTGTAATGAAATGTTATGCCAAGAAATTTAATGTGATTTTTACTATCTCTACTATTTATAATAAGTAGAGAAAGCATTGTATTCCACCCAAAAATTTGATGTTGGGATTTCACTGGAAATATATGTTTTGAAGCCCCCTGAATCCACCACCCCCCCAAAAAAAAAAGCATTTTTAGAAAAAGGTCCATGTGTGTGTGTTTGTGAACAGTATAATTCAAAAATGAAAAGTTTGTTAAAAACCAAGTTGGTAAGTTTAATATCCTTCAAAAACGTGACACAAAGATTTTGAAAAAAAATTTCTCCAGTCTAAACTACCCTTTACATGGAAAATGTTTTGAAAATTTTAACTTTCTCGAAAACGGCTCTAACGATTTTGATTAAAATGCCATATGTTCGAGATATTTTTATGGCAAATGAAATGTTTATTTTCAATTTTCTGGCTATAGCCTGTTCTCTCTGGATGACTTTTGCATAACTGCTAAACCATAAGAGTTAGACCAAATCTTACTACACAAAAAATGTGGATCTTGCTAACACAGACAATTTATGACTGTTCGAATTGTTTAGTTCTTCCAGGCTTGTAGGCTGTGGTCTAGAAGGTATGGTAGATACCAACGTTTCGCCAAGTACTGCGCTTAGCATCATCAGGGTAGCACGATCCTCCGTCTGCACTGGTCAAGAGTTTCAAACTCTGTTATGTTTTGACTAGATATCCAAGATCAGCCCTTTTGCAAGATAGATGTTGCTATAAGGCATATGGTATTAGAAGGCACATCAGGCGGAGCAAGAGAGGGCTTGCATAGAGTGACTGTCCTATCATAGTCATGCAGCATTGCATAGTTTGGAATGCACAGCACAAGCGTGAGCAACAGAGATTTCTCTTTTTTATGCACCCAAAATTGTTACTGGAAATTTGACATTCTAATATGCTTTGGTGTATGCGGCAAGAAATTTTGAAGCAGCCTGTACAAAGGCCATTTTTCTACGACGTATGGTTCTCGAATTATTGCTTCGAGAATAAACAACTGACTCCTATGTTAATGTTTATGTATGTAACTTCCAATCTTGCCTGTGTGTTTTATTCCTTTTTATTACACAGAATTATGGAGTAAGACATTACAAAGTGTCGTTAGGAACTGCGTATATTTAGTTCATACATTAAATGACCACGGATCACTACAGTCGCGTGCAAATTCTTTAGTTCGGTTCAAGACCAATTTGTAACACAAATTGTGCTTTGTGTAACTGTGACAATAAGCAGAAAATTCACATGTTTACATTGTGTTTAGTGAAGTGTTAACATTGTCACTTTTAAAGCCTGTTCCAGTGACGCAGGTACTAAGGGTGAAGTACTCCTCTCTCAGGCCAGAAATATTATTTTTAAACTGTACAGTTTTTTTAAGGAATTGGCATCTGAGGAAGTGCTTGTAAATAAGTACATTAATATTAAGTGTTACAGTTTATAATGTTATCATCATTATCCTTTGCTGCGTAAGTTTACGATATGACAATTTGTGACACAACAAATGTTTCATTCCTCGTTCCCTCCTCGTAACTTCCGTTCTCTGGTGCATCACTTTGCAGCAGTGCAGCCACCGTGTGCATGCATTGGTTGAGCTCATGTGCCTTCTAAAACTGTACTCCATATAGTTTAATATATGCTTAAGGGGCAGTACTTTTCCAAGATAACTGTTTAAAAGCACTTAATATATAAAGGAAGAATGAACTGGCATAGATGAGGCAAAAGCATCATGCAGGGTGTTGGTATAAGTGCAGATATTTTTACTGGTAATTGAGGACAGAGTAATTAACAATATTACATTAATATTTGCTTTCTATGCAATCTTGTAATTTCACTTAAGAGTTGCTTAATTTGAAAGTCATTCTTGGAGAAAAATATTTTTTAATGTAACATGCATACAAAAATAACTTTTGAGTGGGTTAAAGTCATAACTCACATGATCCAAAAGCCTAAGTTTTGGTAAACAACTGAAAACAAATTTGCATTGGTTAAACTCAATTTCCATTTTTGTGGACACTTTTATTATGAAAAGGTATGCCCAAATATTATGAATTGCCTTTCAAATTGTGTTTGCTTGTGAAAGAATGAAACTTATTGGGCTTTAAATTATGAATCATGTGAGTTTTGACTCTATTATGAGAGTTTTGAAAAGAACCCTTTTGGAACTGTGAGATTTTATGGTAAACATTTAAGAACAACACTTGAATGTCACCAACAAAAGGAGCTAGCTGACCACTGAAATAAATGAAAGAATAAATTAAAATTAATTAAACAAATGTTTAGGAACATTAAAGATTATTTTATCTTTGCAACTTCATAGATAGCAACTTCTGCTGGCAGCCTTGCTAATTTGACTTGATTTCTTTTCCACATTTCAGGAGCAGCTCCACATTTCCATGGTGCAACAGGTGACACCTTTTCTTGTATCACTATATTAAAAATCTTTACAGATTAATCGCTGAACTTCATGATATTTATAAAAAATTGAGAGCACAGTCCTTCTTTAACCTAAGTACAGAGCGATACTTTGGCAAAGGGTAAAGGGAGGTAAGGGAATTACCGATCGCTGATTGGTCGAAAAAGCGATGGAACATAACTCACAAGATCCAAAGGATCATAAGACTTTTGACATAAACCGGGAAGTTTGTCACCTATTCAAACATGGATCAAATGAGAAATGAAACCAAATTTCTCCAGAATCATATTCTATGCAAAAAACTGAGTTGTAACATAGTGCTACCAATTAGTATATGTCAGACTAAAAGATTTTTTGGAAAAAAATAAAATATTAAACGATTGCCAACATGGTTTCAGAAAAAATGTATCAACAATTATAGCTATAACCACAATAGTTAATGAAATAGCACTATATTTCGATTTACAAAAAAATAATACTGCTGCAGTACTTTGTGACATTTCAAAGGCTTTTGACTGTGTAAGTCATCAAATTCTTCTTTAAAAAACTAGAATATTATAATATAAAAGATCAAAACTTAAAGTGGTTTCATTCATACCTGTCCAATTGCAAACAAAGTGTAAGTACTAAACGTAGCTCTGGAGTTTATAAATCAAAATGGAGAACAAATACCAGTGGTGTACCACAGGGTTCTGTGCTGGGACCTCTGCTTGTATACTGTACACTAATGATTTACCTCAAGGTATAAGTGGGAATCCAATATTGTATGCAGATAACACATGAGTTATTTTAAAGAATATAAGTCATCATAATTTTCAAACTGATATAAGTAACACATTAAATAACTTAGGTAAATGGTTCACTGACAATGGTATGAACTTAAATAAAACAAATACTAGTATTATACAATTTAAAACTGCTGCTAGTGCTAATGCTAATTTGAAACAAAATAACTTAGACGACGACAACAACAACAATAATAATAACAATAACAATAACAACAGCAATAATAATACAATCTTGGCCTACGGAATAATACTATGTGGAAATGCATCTGGATGGGAAACAGTTTTTAAAATTCAAAAACAGATAATACGCATAATGGCACCCGCTAGCTTTAAAGATTCATGCAAACCATTATTTAAAAAATTAAAAATTTTACCAATGCCCTCAATATACATTTTAGAGTTACTCACCTACGTGCATACAAATTATGACAAATTCATGAAAAAGCAAAATCATCATTACAGCACTCAGAAAGAGTCCAGCATAAAATACCATATGCATAGACTAACACTATATGAAAAAACACCCTACTATATGGGTATAAAAATGGATAATAAATTGCCTCAACAATTCAAGGAGATAAAGACCTTAAAATTGTTTAATAAAAGTGTAAAAGAATTGTTATTAGTTAAGATATACTACTCCATACATGAATTCATGGGTGATACAATATAAGTACCTTGCATTACTTGTAATTGACAATACCTCATACTATACATTAGAATTAGTTTTCTCTTTGATTTTAAAATTAGTTTTATATATAAATAAATAATAGTTTTATATAATTGATGAATCACCAGTTTACCAGCCTAGGCTGACATTGTAAACATTGTATGACAATAAAGATTCTGTTCTATTCTACTCTACTCCACTCCACTCCGCTCCACTCCACTTTGCTCTACTCCACTCCATTGTTTTTTGTATTTTTTGAATCATGTGAGCTATGACTGTAACCTACTCTTTTGTATGAACACTATAATTAATAATGGAAATATGTGAATTGTCTTTGATAGAGAAACCCATGTGAATGTATCACTTTTTAAAATATTATTCATAGATACTTGGCTAATTCAATCATTATTCTGATTTCAGTAAAATGTTCCTTCTTCCAGTTATATGTTGTCCAAAAAACACAGTTTATTCTGTTCTAAATACTTCCCTCAATGCTTTGCTTATACAAACCTCATTACTGTCGAACGTTTGTATAAGCATAACTCGTAATATTGTATATCAATTTATGATGGAAATTATATACACAAAAGATTTATTTGATTCTTATGAAATGGACAGGTGCTGATTCATGCTGATATTTATTATGTGCATTTAATGTGTAACAATATTGTGTTAATATTTGTCATATATATTAAATTTCGTTCATATTAATATTATGTCCAAAACTATTGGCCTAGTATATATAAAAGCATAGCCAGTATTGGTGAAGAAGAATAGGAAAACAACATTGTTGCTAAGCTTTGGTAACCAAGATTATCAATATCAGCATCATACAAAATGGTAGCTGTTCTATGCAATATAATCAGTAAATAATTATTGTGAATAAAATGCTTAAAAACAATGGAAATTAAGAAATGAGAAGAATGAGCAACAAATTAGTGATGGCATATATAAAAAGCTATTTAAAATGGATTTCCATATATACAAGGTTGCAAATAAAGTAAAAGTTAATAATTTACCATGAACAGGATGCATAAGAAAGTTTAGCATGGAAAAGAATCTTTAATCTTTACCTGATTATCCTCCCTTATATAGGACTTACAAGCCAGTGCCTAGGGTCAGACGTCTGTCGGGAAGCACAGGAACCTATGGACCGGACAGAGTGAAGACCTGGAAGTCAGCCAAGCACCGGGTATGAGAGTGAGGAAGAGGATGATGTGAAATGCAGGCGACATCGATGATTGGAAAGGTAATGATGGAGCAATTGGTGGAATGAGTGGCGGAGGAAACCGCAGAACCCGAAGAAAAACGCCCTAACGCCGCCTCATCCATCACGAATACCACATGCTGGTTCCTGGGATCGAACCCGGGCCGTCTAAGTGGTAGGCGAACGCTCTAACCGCTCGGCCACGGTGCCGCCTTAAGTCTTAATTCAAAAGAACGTAATTTTTAAATTGTAGCCTACGTAGCTTTATAATTTTTAAATTCTGTCATTTGAAATTTCTAGCTCTGGTTAAGTTTTATACAGCTTTAAAAATGAATAACTCAAAGACCGTTCAAAAGAGGGGGAAAAAGTATTTACTTGTTTGTTGTGGAAATCTCCATGAGAAATTTGAGAATAATTAGATGAAAACTGCATCGTGCGTAACATTTTCAAAAAGTGAATATAGTGAAAAAAAATTTCAAAAACCTTAAATTTCAAAATGAAAAAAAAACGTTTATTCTGTATTTTTAACACACGTTATATAAATATAAAACTCCATGGAACAACAGGCCATCCGAGCCAAGGCCTGCCGCCCAACCACTGCGTCCCCCACCTCTGCCCACTTCAGGCGTTATGAGTGGGGTGAAGTACTGGAGGTGGGACGTACTCAGCGATCCGGTCCTTCCCGACCGGTTATGCGAGCTTCTCGACCAGGGGCCACTACTTCTCAAACAAATAGCTTCTCAACTGGCCCCTCAGGAACCTAATGAGGCTGAGTGCATCCCATGCTAGACCTCCCAGCGGGGAAAAAATCCCCGGCGCCGCTACAGGAGATCGAACCTGGGTCCTCCGTGCCAGAGGCAGGCGCGCTACCACTGCACTAAGGAGTCAGTCTTATATAAATATTGGTGAGACCCGTAAACCAACGACAGGTGTGGTCCTTCAGACATTCTGGGGGTTGTGAGAGAGCGATGTGACCGCCAAAACATAAAAATATGGTGCTCTCTAAAAAGCGGTTACTATTACTGCTATCTCTCTCTTCAATATCATCGGTGAAAAATATTGGAGAGCAAGAGGATTAATGACTTCATTGTCAGAAATCCAGCATTAGCAAACAACAACATAATATAAAAAGTAAAAAACATTTTGAATTTATGGTCCCTATGTAATTTTAAAATCATGGAAACGCAAATATCAATTTTTGGAGATTTCTACTAAATTTCAGTGGTATATTCCCAGCTCTATAAACCCCGGGCTCATTTGAGCATCACTTCACCCATTCATTCATCGTCCGATATGTTAAAGGATGTTAAACATATTTGCATCTTCGTACTCACAGGCTTCTCGTATAAGATGATGCAATTATAATAATTTTCATATTCATTGCCAATCGCCGTATTTGCAATATACATCTTTATTAATGTTCTTCCGCTAAATCATATAGTGCGACGAAAGTTCTATTTATAAACAGAATACCATTTAGCTACACATAATATTATAATGTACCTACTATAGTATTTTGACGTGATATAAATTTATATGACTTAATATTTGTGAATTTCATTGATTAAAATGGATGTTTTAAAATCAGATGCGCGCTAATTAATGTACTTTGCATTAATCTTTGTCACTTGGCTTAGGTGAGGTAGGGGTGGGGGAGGCGAATGGATCTACCATCTTCATCAAGAGTGATGAAAGAAAGCGTCATTCTAACGATTGCTTCTGGATGGACAGGACCTGTTGCTTCGGAGTGGCATACAAAAGTTGCAGATCGCGTGTTTTATTGTTTTATCTTTGAATTTAAAGTCTAGTATTCTTGTTATTAAATACTGAATTATTCTTATCATAATAGTTATTCGTAAATCTGTCTGTAACTTTGTATACGATGACCTCAAGCAGACGTAGTGCCTTGCCCGCTTGCTGAAAGGTATGTACCAATTGCAAATTCTTTTCTTTTACTATTATACGTTTTCCCTCATTTTCTTTTGTATTTAAGTAATAAAGGGCTTTCTTTTCAAATGACAGATTATGGTGAAAAAGCAGAACTTAAGTTTTTTTTTTTTCTTTTTAGTGATTTTCAGTTTTACGTATGATCTAAATAAAACAGTACTTAATCACTGATTAGAATAACTATTTATTATATTCTTTGTTTCGCAATGTCAAGTTTATGAATCTGTTTATTCATCGACATTATACTTCAGTAACAAGTGATTGCGTTTCCATAGCAACTTCTGCAGAGCTCCAGGCGGATTAAGCAATAAATCATTATATAATTTCAAAATTTGCTCTTCCCATTCTTAAGTTTTGGATTTTTTAACATAATTGAATGTGATTTATTTATCTGGAACCTGTGAACTTAACTCACTATTATTAAAGCTTTTTTCACTATATTTCTGCGTCTAGGTATTATGCGTCTTCTATTTAGCTCGTTTACCCAGACAAACTGTTGCAGAAATTGTCTTAGTGCATATTTACTTGGGAATATGCGTTAAGCGATAGTTAAAATCCTTTAAAGCTAATAGTCATGAGATGACTGAAATTTCGTTCTCGAGTTTTCCAAAAATGTGCGGTATTTTAATCAAAACCGTTAGGGCCATTTTTGAGAAAATCAAAGTTTTCAAAAACGTACGGTAATCTAATCATCAGCGTTAGAGCCATTTTTGAGAAAATCAAAATTTTCAAAAAACATAGTGTTTTAATCATAACCGTTAGTCATTTTTGGGAAAATCAAAGTTTCCAAAAATATGTTCCATGTAAAGAGTAGTCGTAGTTTTGGTATTTAACGACTTTTCATGTTTACCTTCTCTACTGGTAAGTAGAGGAAGTATTGTATTTCACCCAAAAATTCTATGTGAAATATATGTTTTGAGGCCCCCTGAAAACATTTTTAGAAAAAGGTAAGTGTGTCTGACAGGCTGTGGACAGTATAACTCAAAAACGAAAAGTCGGTTACAAACCAAATTTGATATTTGCGTTTAATGACTTTCAAGGATGCAACACGAAGATTTTGATGAAAATAGCCCCACCCTAAGCTACCCTTTACATGGAAAATTTTTCGAAAATGTTTATTTTCTTGAAAATAGTTCTATTTTGATTAAAATATCATATGCTAAGAGATATTTTTATGACAAATGAAATGTATATCTTGAATTTTCTTGCTATAGCCCATGTAGTTTTGTTTACTCTGGATGACTTTTGCATTACTGGTAAACCGTAAGAGTTAGACCAAATCTTGCTGTACAAAAAATGTAGAACTTGCTAAAACACACAATTTATGTCTCCATAATTTTTTTTAGAGAACCATTTCGGAGATATTCCTTGTTGTTTGTGTGAGTTTTGGAGAACTTATACTTCTGTCTTTTTTTATATATGTTAACCGCGCAAAGAGAATGGAATTTGAAATATTTAAAAGATTTGACTATCGCTCAAAGCCTACTGTGTTTCCATGTTCCTCTTGTGCCTACAAGGAAATAAGCAATAAGATAATTTCTACAAATGTTCATCTCAACTAACACAAAGATATAGGAATAAGAGTTTGTAAGAATGGTTAGTACAAGAGTAGAGAAAGTCATGTGAGTGCAACACATTTTTTTTTGTGGGGGGGGGGGGGAATCTTAAAACAATAGTACAGGTGAAATCCTGGTATTGAGCTTTTTAGTGGAATACAAAACTTCCTCTGTTTTATGTAGCAGAGACAGTAAACACGACAGTATTGGAAAACTAAAATAACTGATAGCTCCAGAATGGCTGATGCAAAAAATATATTTGAAATAAATTGTGTTTCAAGGAAATCTATGTGTTTATATTGTAAGTTTTTATCTAGCTCTCTTGGCTTAACATTTATACAAAATTATCCAACATTCTTTGAAATAAAGAGCTCTTTGCAGGTTATTCCCATAAAATTCAACACATACATTTTATATATCTTAGACTATTACATTTCAATAAAAATCAGAGATTATTGAGAAAATAAAAAGTATCGAAATCTTTTTCATGTAAAGGGTAGCT
This sequence comes from Tenodera sinensis, assembly GCA_030765045.1. Lineage (NCBI taxonomy): Eukaryota > Metazoa > Arthropoda > Insecta > Mantodea > Mantidae > Tenodera > Tenodera sinensis. The sequence continues at coordinate 47,970,186 of CM060970.1, forward strand.
CTATAAAAATGTTTGTATTACATCTTTGGAAGTCCTAAATTTAACTGCCAAGCTTGTATGTATCAATATTTATACTTATTTAACACATTCATAAAAATACACGCCTAAAAAGAATAACTTTTTAAATTTATTCATGGGGCCTCATAATATATTTATTTAAATCCTCATATCATATTTAGGGTGAAATGTAATACTAATTGATTACTACGCGGATACATGTAACATGGCAGAGAAAGCAGAGAGCTATCTGACGGCTTTGAAACTCTTGATGTAACCTCTGTAAAAAATTGATGTAAGTATATTCATTGTTAATGCAGAATCTGGCCATGTCTGAAACTTGTATGGAGTCTGTACACAATAATCACCACCGACCCCGCCACCACCGTTCCCTATCACCACCGCCTCCACAGCCACCGCCCCCTACCACCACAATCGCCCCCCACCACCACCATCCCTCACCGCCCCACAACACCACCGCCGCCGCCCCCGCCACCCATCACCACCGCCCCCACCACTACCGCCAACAGCCCCCCTCACCACCACCGCCACCATCGCCGCTCCCCACCACCGCCACCATCGCCGCTCCCCACCACTGCCCATCACCATTTATTTTTCTCTTGCTCTAACCATTTCTCAGAACTGTTTGTTATTGGTTGTATGTGAAATACTTATTACTTTTTTCGAATGCTCATATTGCTATTCCTTTGTCACGCAAAGAGATATCCTATGCTGGGACAGAGATTGCATCACAGAGGTTTTGAAACTTTATCTCTGTGCATGACAAAGGAATAGCGACTGCATTCGAAAAAAAGCATGATGTATTTCAAAATACAAACCAATAACAGATACTTCTGGGAAATGATTAAAGCAAGAGAAAAATATTTGCACAAATAAATGATAACAACAACAACAACAACAACAATAATAATAATAATAATAATAATAATAATAATAATAATAATAATAATAATAGTAATAGTAATAGTAATAGTAATAGTAATAGTAATAGTAATAGTAATAGTAATAGTAATAGTAATAGTAATAGTAATAGTAATAGTAATAGTAATAGTAATAGTAATAGTAATAGTAATAGTAATAGTAATAGTAATAGTAATAGTAATAGTAATAGTAATAGTAATAGTAATAGTAATAGTAATAGTAATAGTAATAGTAATAGTAATAGTAATAGTAATAGTAATAGTAATAGTAATAGTAATAGTAATAGTAATAGTAATAGTAATAGTAATAGTAATAGTAATAGTAATAGTAATAGTAATAGTAATAGTAATAGTAATAATAATAATAATAATAATAATAATAATAATAATAATAATAATAATAATAATAATAATAATAATAATGTTTATTGTCTATAGACTTCATACAAGTTCAGCCATCGTCACAGGCAAAACATAGAACTTTTTGCTCTCCCGTATAATCTGACGGAAAATATTTGCAATATTCCAAATTTTGAACATGCTTCCGATAAGCGTTTCAACGTTGTTTCTGTACGTTCTTGCATTTTTTGTTCTGATTCAATATTTTTTTCGGCGTTTTATTCTTTACCTATGGAACATGCATTGAACATTCACGTGGCAATGAAACCCTCCAAACAATGGCGAAACAGAAATCGTCGTGCTGGCTGGAGTGTGTTGCGATAAAATATGCGTGCTCATCAAGCTCAGCCCGCAGTGTGACTGGAGTCGCAATATTTCCAGGTAAGATGTGTTTTCCCAGAAAGAAGGTCTGACTGAAACTATTTGAAGTGGCTATACTATGCCGAAGCTTTTTACAAACCAAGACTGCCTCGCTCCTCTGGTGCTTAGCGTGCCAACTTTCAAACTTAGAGTTTCCTGGTTCGTTTCCCGGTTGGAAGGTGGGAATTATTGTTCTTTAGCCAAAATTATTCCCCGCCCTCCTTAGAGTCTGGAAGTGTGAATGTATTTGTGAATTCAATGTAATAAGTTAACCCAAAGATCACAACCACTGTGAGGAAGTGGCATTTTTAAGAAAATCCTCCCACTCAAAACTACCCTTTAAATTCATAAATTATTCGTTATTTCTTCTTTAAAATGCCTAAAAATTTTGAAAAAAAAAGAAGCTATTTCTGCATATGAGTAGAGCCTAAGGGCTTTGGAAAATGGAAATGGTGACAATCGTGTAAAAATTAAAGTAGCGTTATAGTACTGAATTATTATTATTATTATTATTATTATTATTATTATTATTATTATTATTATTATTATTATTATTATTATTATTATTATTATTATTATTATTTTATTATTATTATTATTATTATTATTATTATTATTATTATTATTATTATTATTATTATTATTATTATTATTATTATTATTATTATTATTATTAGCAGTAGTAGTAGTAGTAGTATTAGTATTATTATGCACAAGGACAAAATCTAATATATGCACTCACATACTTTCTTGACTCATTCTTGCATTGACTATTTTTAAAACTCTGATGTGTTGCACTCGCATGACTTTCTGTACTCTTATACCAACCATTCTTACAAACTCTTATTCCTATATCTTCTTCGTGTTAGTTGAGATAAACATTTCTACAAATTATTTGATTGTTTATTTCCTTATAGGTACAAGGAGAATATTAGAATACAGTAGGCTTTTAGCAATGGTCAAGTCTTTTAAAGCTATCAATGGTTCACTCTACAAAAAATTTATTTAGATATAAATTGTGTGTTTTAGCGAGATCTACATTTTTAGTAAAGTAAGATTTGGTCTATCTCTTACGGTTTTACAGCTATGCAAAACTCAGAAAATTCAAGATAAAAATTTCATTTGCCATACAAATATCTTAAAATGTGGCATTTTAATCAAAATCGCAGCGTCATTTTCAAGAAAATCAAAATTTGTAAAAAATTTTCCATGTAAAGCATAGTTTAGGGTGGGACTATTTTCTTCAAAATCTTCGTGTCGCATCCTTGAAAAACATCAAACTTAAATACCAACTTTGGTTTTTTTGGTTTGGTTTTTAAGTAACTTTTCGTATTTGAGTTGTGCTGTCCACAGACTGACACACACACTCATACACACGGACCTTTTTCTAAAAATGGGTTTTCTTTGGACTCGGGGGGCCTTAAAACATATATTTCCGGTGAAATCTCGACATAGAATTTTTGGGTGGAATTCAATACTTGCTCTACTTTACTATACGTAGTAGAGAAAGTTAAAAAAAAAAAAAAATTAACGATTTCCTATTACAGCTAAGTATTTTAAAATTCAAACCAATCAAAAGAATATCTCGAAAACGGTTATCTCCACACAAAATATATAAATTGCGTGCTTTAAGGAGATCTAAATTTGTTGCGCAGTAAGATTCGTGTACTAATCCCAGAAAATTCAATATATATATATTTACATTTCATTTGTCATGAAAATATCTTCAACATATGGTCTCTAGATCAAAGTTCTTAGGAGCCATTTTTTGAGAAAATCCAAATTTTGAATATTATTTCATATAAAAGGTAGTTTGGAATGGGGGGATTATCTTGAATATGTTAATGTCATATCCTTGGAAAATGTTAAACTTAAATATAAAGTTGGTATTTAACCGAATTTTTGTTTTTGAGTTATGCTGTCTCATTGACTCTCTCTCCCTCCCTCCCTCTCCCTTTCTCTCTCTCTCTCTCTCTCTCTCTCTCTCTCTCTCTCTCTCTCACACACACACACACACACACGCACAGATGACTCTAAAAATGCTTTTTACTTTCTCTACCACGTATCCTAAGTAGGGGAAGTATTGCATTCCACCCAAAAATGAAATTAGGAAATTAGAAGTCGGGATTTCATCGGAAATATATAGATGCCTGAATCCCATTAGAGGGCATTTTTAGAAAAAGGTCCGCGCGCGCGCGCGTGTGTGTGTGGATAGCATAACTCAAAAACAAAAAGTTGATAAAAACCAAAGTTGGTATTTAAGTTTAATAACTTTAAAGGCTGCGACACCAAGATTTTGAAGAAAATTCCTTCACTCTAAACTACCCTTTACGTGTAAAATTTTTCGAAAATTTCGACTTTATCAAAAATGGCCCCAACGTTTTTTATTTAAATTGCACATGTTTAAGTTTAAAAGATTTGACTATCGCTCAAAGCCTACTGTATTCTCATATTCCCTTTGTGCCTACAAAAAATAAGCAATAAGATAATTTGTACAAATGTTTATCTTAACTAACACGAAGAAGATATAGAAATAAGAGTTTGTAAGAATGGTTAGTACAAGAGTAGAGAAAGTCATGTGAGTGCAACACATTAGACTGTTTTAGATTAATGTATTAATGTAGGTATAATTTATTAATCTATATGCAATTTTTAGTGGAATGCAATAAAAATAAAGTAACATGGCAATAGCAATTTACGAAGGTACGTCTCGAACCTGGGTCATTCAATTAAGAATTGTATGTTCGTGTATTCACTTTCAGAATCTTGTCGCTGTTTAGAACAGCGTAATCAGACTTCAAGATGTTGAAAATGCTAGCGTTTGTCTTTGTATGTCAACTGTAGGTCAGTTAGTCACAAAAAGTTTAGCGCTCATTATTAATTGTCTCACTTTTTAAGGTTTTTATATTCCCTATCACAACCGTCAATACATTCTCTGTCATCATATGTCGTTAAAATAACATTTTTACACCTATATTGACCATTAGACAGACATTTTAAGAAGAAAATGTAGTGTAAATGTCAGTTAGTCACACGCGGAATTGCTATATATCTAGAAAGGGAATATTTAAGTTCTGCTACAAGAGGTTCCCACGTGCAACCTGTGCCTTACTTGGGGCAATTTTTCAGCCTCCCCTCTCGGACTGTTCCATTTCTGAGCGTCTCATGTACCTGCAGGGAGAAATTCATAGAACGGTGCTATATGCACATATTTCATACTCATACCACATCCTTTCTTTTATATTCGCCTCTTCGACTTTTTAAAGTCACTCGTTCGCAATAGAAGCAATACACAGATAAATCTGACGTGCTGCATTCACATGACTTTCTCTACTCAATTTTCTGCAACTATTCTCTTTATCTCTTGTTAATCGAGATCAATCTTCATTACATATTTCCTTGTAGTTAGGTATAGGTACAGTATTGACATTTTTATTCCATTCAACTAAACATTGCATATCGAGATTTCACCGGAAATACTCTACTGACATTTTTCTAAAAATGCTTCTTTTTTTTTAATTCAGGGAGCCTCAAAACAAATATTTCCGGTGAAATCTCGATATCGAAGTAAAGAAAGTAAGAAGTCATTATTATTATTATTATTATTATTATTATTATTATTATTATTATTATTATTATTATTATTATTATTATTATTATTATTATTATTATTATTATTATTATTATTATTATTATTATTATTGTTATTGTTGTTAGTAATAGTAGTAGTATTGCTATGTTATTATTTTATTACCGTTATCATCAATATTATTATTGTTGTTTTTTACCTTTTGAAAATATTGCTCAACAGTAACTTGCTTAGCGGTGGTTTTGATCCTTGGGTTTCTATTACTTTGGATTAATTTATTATCAGGACCTGGATGTTTATGACATGTCAGTTTTTTTTTTCTTTTTCTTTTTTTTTTTTTTTTTCGAGGAAAATATAAGCAAAGCACGATTTTATCAATGGTGATTAAAATTATGCAACTCTCATAGGTCATATAAAGTCGTATTTTGGCCTTTTCTTAACTATTTTTGTCATTTTCTTATCTTTTTCATATTATAGTCAAATTCTCTCTTAAATTTTCGTATTTTTGTCATTTTTATGTTTCTACATGTGCTTGAAGTCGTCCCAAAGAAGATTTTTCAAATCTAATTCTTGTTTGTAATAATTATTAGGCATTTTTCCCCCGTTACAATGTTGCGTGCAAATAGAAGTTCGTTCCTTTTTTAAAACTTCAAAATGTATGTAATCTGTTACTGTAATTCTTCTTTCTTCTCGCCCTTCAAAATGTGACATTTATTTAATTACGTGCAGAGCATAGGGTTGGCTTTGGACTGAGCAATTAAATAAATTCAAAATACAACATTGAAATTAATATTATTTATTTATTATCGAGTGTGCTAGATTTTAAAGTAGATTTTCAATATAATGTTACTTTAAACAATATTAAATTTTTGAGGATTTCGAAAATGCACCCAAAAATGTTAGGTGATATTTATAGTCATATTTTCCAACTTTCGGTCATAATTGCTTGCATATTTCCCAACATTTTTAGGTCATAAGCATCAGTTTATTACATTAAATTCACACACACACACACACACACACACACACACACACACACACACACACACACACACACACACACACACACACACTCCCAATCATATTTCCAGACTGTACGCAGAATGGGGAATAATGCTAGTTAAAGAAAAATTCACAACCTTCCAGCCGGGAATCGAACCCGGGACCTCTTGAACAGCATGCAGGTGTGGTCTACCGACTATTATTATTATTATTATTATTATTATTATTATTATTATTATTATTATTATTATTATTATTATTATTATTATTATTATTATTATTATTATTATAATTATTATTATTATTATTATTATTATTATTATTATTATTATTATTATTATTATTATTATTATTATTATTATTATTATTATTATTATTATTATTATTATTATTATTATTATTATTATTATTATTATTATTATTATTATTATTATTATTATTATTATTATTATTATTATTATTATTATTATTATTATTATTATTATTATTATTATTATTATTATTATTATTATTATTATAGCTGTACGATACAATGCATTTATTTGTATACTATTTCTGAAGGAAATTCCAAAAGTTTATTTTATGATTTAATCTTCCCTTAAATGCAGGGCTGCCAAAATGGCTATATTATTAAAGTAAAAAAAAAAAGAAACTTCTAAAAAACCCATTGGTCAGGAAGGTCGGTCACGGGAGTCGAACCCGCAACCTCACGAATGCGTGCCGCCTGAGCCAGCCTACTCGGTAATGCATTGTTAAAACCCTAGAAAAAATTAAACTTAGTGATTGGTCATAATGCTGGCAAAACACAATTTGCACAGTTCTTTTAAAACAGACACAAAATGGAAATGTGCTCGTTTACGCTTGAGGCAGCAGATGCATGCGATGAAAATGTCTCAGTGTTGGCAACTCCGGCTACTTCAATCTACCTACGCCGCTAGTGGCAGAAATATGGCGTCGAATTTCTTCCCCTGCCGGCTCTCTTGGCATGCCAATTCTTGCAAGCCGGGTGGTTTCAGATAACCAGAATAGTTCAACAACCCCACAATGGCAAAGGCGAATATTAATTCCTGCATAAACGCGAAAGTCAATACCAGAGAAGACTGAGCAGGCGAAGCACAATCTTTTTGCAAGGACAAGCAATCGTTCACATTACAAGTATTACATAAATGTATGTGATGTGCTACATTCACATGGCATTTTCTACGTATGTGTTTACAAATTCTTGTTGTAAAAGCTTATGTTTTTATTTATTTCTTGTAAATGGAGGCATCTTCATTACAATAAAAAGTTAGGCCCTTTAACCAGTGAGGTCATACCGGACGATGAATGACATGATGCTCAATTTGAGCGTGTCGTTTGTTACCAGAGCGTAATCAAAATTCAAATGTTTAATGTGCTAGCATTTGTCTTGCCTTGTACATAGAAGAGAAAGGAAGTACTTTAATGTCTATTCCAACAGGCTATTAGTTTTTTTCCTCACATGCCTTCTTCACCTTGCTCGACGTTATTTCCCGAACTCCCCTCTTGGAGCGTTCCATTTGTGACCGTGTCATTGGTCTCATGTTACTGCAGGGGGGAATTCAAAGAACGGCGTCACCTGCAACTGTTTCATAGTGATGCCATATCCGCTCACCTCTTCGACTTTTTAAACTGATAGCACTCGTTCACAATAAAAGCATTACACAAATAATGCTGCGTTCACATGACTTTCTCTACTATTCTTGTATAAGCTTACTCTTCTCCGTATTTCTTGCTAATGAAGATAAACCTTCATACTGAATTAGATAGCGCTGCTGAATCGCAAGTTCTGCTTTTGAACATTTTTATTTCATTTTCTAGTTCTTCGAAATCAAGATGCTACCTAATTCGAAACACCGGGAACTTTTTTCTACTTCAGGTTAACTGAGAAAAAACATTTGTATGAATCCTTTTATTGTATATTTCCCTATAGATACAATGTTAATAGGGAGATACAGTAGGCTTTAAGCCAGGCCAGGGCAATTCACGGAATACCTTGAGCTAGCTTCATTCTTTTCAACTGCTAAACATGCAGTTATCAGCGCAAGGCCATGAGCAGGCTGCAGTGAGTGAGCACCAGTTGCCCAGTCCTGGTTTAAGCGACAAATGTTTTATGAGCGCGTTGCTATGTGTTGGTTTTGAAATTCCGCTGTCTTTACATAACAATTCTCTACTCTTATACAAACTATTTATAAAAATCTGATGTGTTGCATTCACATGACTTTTTCTACTCTTGTTCTAACCATTCTTAGAAACTCTTAATCCTCTATCTTCTTCGTGTTAGTTGAGATAAGCATTCGTACAAATTATCTTATTGCTTATTTCCTTGTAGGTGTAAGGGGAATATTAGAATTAAGAGAATTAGGCTATAAGTGATGGTTAAGTCTTTTAAAGCTTTGAGATCCCGTTCTCTTTGCACGCTTAACATAAAAAATGAACGATGTTCCATTTCACGAAAGTTTTTAGTTTTCCGAAACTGACACAAATAACAAGACATATTTCCGTAATGGTTCACTCTATAAAAATTTTTTGAACATAAATTGTGTGTTTTAGTGAGATCTACATTTTTTGTATATTAAGAATT